>CM035160.1:67272217-67712868 GCA_020205615.1 Panax quinquefolius
GGTCTCGATTAGAAACTATGGATACTGGCATACCATGCAGTCTTACAATCTCATTTATATACATACGAGCAAGACATTCAAGTGCATAAGTTTCTCGTATAGGTAAGAAGTGAGCAGACTTGGTCAATCAATCAACATTGACCCAAATTGCATCTATGCCTTGAGATACCTTGGGAAGACCAGTAACGAAATCCATGGTAATGTGTTCCCACTTCCATTCTAGAATTTTAAGTGGTTGCAATGAACCTTTTGGTACTTGATGCTCCGCCTTGACTTGTTGACAAGTTAAACACCTTGAGATAAACTCCGTTATTTCTCTCTTCATATTGCTCCACCAAAATGTATGTCAAAGATCATGATATATTTTGGTACTCCCATGATAGATTGCAAACGGTGTGTTGTGCGCCTCCATCATGATTTTATACTTTAAATCAGTGTCGTTAGAACACAAAGTCTGGAGTTGACTTGAAGTATTCCTTCTTCATCGATTCTTGCTTCCGAAATAGCACCTTCTTGTACTTTCTTCCTCATACGACGCCTGTGTCCGGCTCCAGAGCTCGCAAGCGACTTTAACTTTATCGATTAAAGTCAGTTCTACTCGTATATTCGCCATTATCACATGGGTCCCTGGAGTCTTTAACTCTATCTCCATCCTTTGTAAGTCATACAAAATGGGCCTTTGTTTTGACAATATTGCACTCGTACCTGTATATGATCTTCTACTCAATGCCTCAGCTACTACGTTCACTTTACCAGGATGGTATTGAATGGTATGATCATAATCTTTCAACAGTTCAAGTCAACATCATCGCCGCATTTTGATTTCCTTTTGGGTGAAGAAATATTTGAGGCTTTTATGATCCGTATAAATCTCCACCTTCTCTCCATACAGGTAATACCTCCAAATCTTAAGTACAAAGACAACAGCTGCCAACTCTAGATCATGAGTAGGATAATTCCTCTCATAATCTTTGAGTTGCCGAGAGGCATATGCTATGACTTTCCCATGTTGCATGAGAACACATCCTAACCCTTTGCCCGAAGCATCACTGTAGATGACAAATCCCTCTGAGCCAGATGGTATTGTCAGATCAGGTGCTGAAATGTGTCTTCCCTTGAGTTCTTGAAAACTCTTCTCACATTCCTCACTCCAACCGAACTTTGTATCTTTTCGAGTCAGCTGAGATAATGGAGTAGCAATTCGAGAAAATAATTCCACGAATCTCCGATAATAACCAGTTAAGCCGAGAAAGCTACGTACTTCGGTCACTGACTTTGGTTGCTCCCAGCTTTGATTTGCTTCAATCTTTGCTGGGTCAATAGATATTCCATGATTTGATATCACATGCCCAAGGAATGCAACTTCCTCAAGCCAGAACTCACATTTCTTAAACTTGGCATAAAGCTTATTTTCACGAAGCTTTTGGAGTATCAGCCTCAAGTGTTGCTCATGATCTTCACGGCTTTTGGAATATATGAGAATGTCATCAATAAAGACAACCACAAAGTGATCCAAATATTCCTTGAATACTCGGTTCATCATATCCATGAAGGCAGCAAGAGCATTAGTCAATCCAAAAGACATAACCAAGAATTCATAATGCCCGTACCGAGTTCTGAAGGCACTCTTTTTGTAATATCCTCAGTTTTAACCTTCAGCTGATGATATCCAGAACGAAGATCGATTTCTGAAAAGAATTGTGCTCATTGCAACTAGTCAAATAGGTCATCAATGTGAGGTAACAGATACCTATTCTTGATGGTGACATGGTTCAATTCTCGGTAGTCATTACAAAGTCGCATACTCCCATCTTTCTTCTTCACGAATAGAACATGAGCACCCCAAGGAGACGTACTAGGACAAATGAAACCAATGTCTAACAATTCTTGCAATTGGGTCTTTAACTCCTGAAGTTCAATAGGAGCCATTCGATATGGGGATTTGGAAATGGGTTTTGTACCAGGTTCAAGGTCGATACAAAATTCAATTTCACACTCTGGGGGTATGCCAGGAAGTTCTTCAAGGAATACGTTAGGAAATTTATTAACAATAGAAATATCATTAACAACTGACGTATTTTTGTTTAAATCTTTGACATGAGCTAAGAAAGCTTGACATCCATTTTTCAATAAACAAATAACTTTATGGCTTGAAATGACCGTGATTGATTTTAATGGTTTGGTCGCTTGAATTCACATAATAGGTTGATTAGGAATATGAAAACTAACAACCTTACGAAAACAATCAATTTTTGCATGATGAGTAGTTAACCAATCAATCCCTAGAATTACGTCAAACGCAAGTATTTTTAAAGAAATAAGATCGACAGGTAATTTGCGGTTACCGATTTGAATCAAACAATACTTATAAACAGTGGATGTAATGAAGGTTTCTCCCAATGGAGTTTCAACCGATAAGTCAAAGTCCAATTTCTCTGGAGTCAAATTTAAACGTTGAGCGCATGTAGGAGAAATAAAAGAATGGGTAGAACTGGTATCAAATAAGGTATATACTTCACTAGAGTTTATGATAAGCTTACCCGTGATGACCTCGTTCGGGTTCTTTGTTTTCTGGGAGGTTACAACAAACGCTCTCCCTTGAACTACCAGTTTTGTCTTGTCTAGGACGGACTTTGATGCCTCCATCCCAGCTGGACTTGACTTCGGTACACGACAAAATCGGGCTAGGTGACCTTCTCTTCCATAATTGTAACATGTTTTGGACTGCTGCATACAGTTTGGACTGATGTGTCCCTCCCCTCCACATTTGTAACATACGACCGCGCGGTCGTTCTCGTTCCTTAACAATAGGTGTTGGTGCTGACGTCCTTCTTGAAACTCCCACTTTTATTGTCTTGGCCATGATTAGTACAGAAGTGGTTACCATATCTGGCATGTTGATTCCCTCCACGTTTGTTGTCACCAGTTCGATGACTGTTACCACTGGTATTTTCATTCTGCCGGCTGCTTTCTCTTGGTTGTGTTGACCCGTTATCGCACTCCAATAACTGAGCCATATTTACAACATCTGGATACAAACATAATTTATGAGAAATAAGATATTGACGTATCTCCGGTTTCAAACCTCTTAAAAACATCCGTGTCATTCTCTCCTCGTTATCAACCAAGTGGGACGCAAACCGGGTCAACTCGGCAAACTTAGCTTCGTACTGCGCCACAATCATATTGTTCTGCTCCAAATTGATGAACTCTACCTCTTTAATGTGATGAATACTTTCGGGAAAGTACTTGTCATTGAACAGTTCTTGGAACTTCTCCCAAGACATCTTTAGTGCGGCAGGTTGAGTAAGCTTTACTGATTCCCACCAGTAATCTGCCTCTCCTCGCAACATAAAGGTGGCAAAAGGAACCTTTTGTTCCTCGGAGCATCCTAAGACATAAAATATCTTGATGAACTGCTTTATCCATGCCTTTAGTGGTTTTGGCTCTCCAATAAACTCCAATGGTCCCAGCTCCTTAAACTGTTTAGCGGAGACCGTCCGAGAGTTTCCAGTGTTTCCATCTACATTTTGGACAAGAGTTTCTCTTGCCTGATGTTGTACGAATTGCAGAAAGCTCCTAAACATTCCGTCATTCACCATTTGGTCGGTGTTGTTGTTCACCTGAGGATTATTGTCTTCCTGTTGCACATTTTTCGGAAACTAAAAAATAATTCCCGAGAGTTTTGGATGAATAGTGTTTTTTCTCAAATATAATCAAATAAAATTTATTTACATTCAATTTACGATTTTCTCGGCCATTACATTAGTTGCAGGTTCCTCAAGGCAAGGATCAGTAAGCACAAATTTATATTCATAAGTAGTGAGAACAATGTACAAATTTCTTTTTCAATCAACATAATTAGGGCTAGTCAATTGGTTCTCTTTTAGAATGATTGAGATTTAGGTTGAATGCAAACATAATATCTAAAATATAAAAAAGACATACATACATCATTCATATGACCATTATAAAGTAAAATAATGCATATTAAGCAATCCATTACTTATTAATATATGTATCTTATTTTTAAAATAAAGTTTATCCATAGGTAATGGACTCCACAGCACGCTTGTGTGAGGTGGTCGTGGCCCAGATCGTTTCTAGCACAGTTGATAGAGTGGAACTCTCTCGACACCTGAACCCAACGTCTATATTAAGACGAGAACCTTGGTACAATCGATCAAGCAATGAAATCAATGTTGAATGGAACACCAACGATGCGTAAACCCCGTGTTTATATTTAAACAAGAACCTTGGCACAATCGACAATTGATGTGGTAGAAGACGCCACACACAACTATGTATTGTTGTATAATAAGTCAATAATGAATCTCAAGAAAACTCAGAACTAGTCTAGGAACTCTAAAAGAACCAAAAGATGAGAAGAATCTCAAACAGTAATTTTATTAATCAAAACATCTCCCCTATTACATAATCTCTGTAATCTATTTATAAAGATGGAAGAAATCCTAATTCTATAAGAAATAAGAAATCAATATGAAAATCAAATCATATCTAATAAATATCCTAGATACATCATAATTATGGAAGGATATGAAAGTCCCCAACATATTGAAGAAAATCTTATCAAAATAAGCAAAAATACATTCCTCGATTTCTAGGTCGCATGACGGCGCGAGGCGCACTGCTGCTAGTACAAAAACTACGTGGGGGCGCGATGCACCTGCAAAACCTCCATGATGCCTTTGCGTGCAGCCCGCTCACTCTAGTACAAAAATAGTGCGAGGCGCACCAGTTAATCAGAATAATTTTCTTAGTTATTTTTGATGCGTTTAAGACCCGCAATTGTTTCTTTGTCCATCCTTTATTCTCTCCGTCAAACTCTAACCTTTGCATTAACCAACCCATTGAATTAGGAATCATATTCCACACTGAATTCTTTGATGGTTCCCATGAATTGGATTTCATAATAAATATTCTCGAGTAGTTTTTATTCCAATCAGTTGAAATAATTTGTTGAACCCTTGGAGCCTGAGTCATAAGATTTTCGGAAAATTCTAACCACCTCATGCTTGTGTCATTCCCCTCCTCTTCAAAAGGATTTGCCCTCAAATCTAGCATCTCCCCCTCTCGGAAAAAGGCGTCCACAAATTTTATCCTACACCCAAATAAACTAAGTCAGTAGTATGATACAAATCACACGTACAAATCTCAACTTGAAAATGACATATATAAGAAATATCAACTGTGCAAGAAGAAATATGAAAAGTATAATCTAAAACTCCAACTCCCACCAAAAATATAACAACACGATGCCCTTCCACTCGTAGACCAGTTACTTCCCAAATACTAACTATATAAATTAATCTACTATATACTAAAATAAACATAAATGCAATGCAAATAAGAATATGAAAAGTTCTATCTCCTTCTCGATTAAATATCAGTATTAAGAACTCTTCACGCAGCATAGTCATCCATTTACGAATTCCATGATCAAAAATCAATATGATGATCTAAATAATTCATAAACAAAACCAATTCAATGATCATGGGTCAAATGTCAACTTTTGAAACTCATCACGTCGCATAACCCCATACACCTGAATTACTGGATTAAACACAAAACACAACAGATCAACAAGTATCTTTCGTCTAATCACGAAGAATTCAAATAAATCAAAATCACGTTCATAGTCTACTAGAACAATATTCAAAACACTTCCATGTAGACTCTCAATGCAATGTCCGAATGGATTTCCCCAACAATCCATACTTTCCTCCTTGATGAATATGAACCCATCAGAAACTTATAAAACGAATTTAACCTTTCCTTTCCCATTGACATTAACATAGTCAAGAACAAATAAGTCAATATATTAAAAAAATCACAACCAACTTCACAAGATAAAAACTCAATAGAATACTTATCATGATAAATAAACTCAACACATGTTACATAATATTCCAAATTGTTGACACAAATGGGAATATCATCAAAATAGATAATAACAAGTTTTCCCATGAACGAATGAAAAATATGATTAAACAATCTCATGGAAGTATACAATACCTTATCTAATCCAAATGATTTGACTAAACATTCATATAACCCACATCTCACCATATCTTGATGATAATCACTTTTCAAATAAATACCATATGATTCATGTAACGAAGATTACTCTAACGAAATAACATGATTACTACCATTGTCAACTATCGACATCTCATGTAAAGATTGACTAGCATGAAACTCTAACTCAATACATGGATAAGAATACCTAGAATGGATTTCATGCAAGTATGAACATCGAAAATGAGAATATATATCATGATAATAAACTAACTCAACATACATCAAATATCCACCATAGTTTATGATAAAGACGATTCTACCCTCAAAATAGCTAACAATAAATTTTCCAATGGAAGCATGCAAAACATGTTTTAAATAACTCATGAAAGCACTGGATGCATCAGTTAATCTAACAAAAAAACTAACAATCTATACAAATCACATGTTAAAATAATTTTCCATTATTCATATTCCCTAATGCTAATTTGATTAGGCATTGTCATCACATAATCATTATCACATGTAGATAAAACATAAGTTGTGACACCCCAAAATTCGGGTACTTTATTCCCACAAAATTTGGTGTTCACAGTCTAAAACATTTGTATCTAACTACCCACAATAAAGGATAATGCAACATATAACTTAAGTAAAAAAAATCCTTCCCATTAAAGGGTTACATCATCTCAAACAAATCCCAGGTCGTCTAACCTTTATTACATAAGTTTGCGGAAAACATCACATATTTAAATAAGTCTAATTACATTAACATTTTTCAAATAAAACTAAACAAGTCTTCATCACTTGTTCATCTTACCTTTGCCCTTAATAGTGGATGGCTCGTCAGATATTTCAACCTTAGTTGTAATGTTACTATGCAAGGTGAGCAAACAATTGACCACAAGTACAATAATAACAATAATATCATGAGAATAATCAATGGAAACTGAAAAATATAAAGCTTGGCTTTTGAATAAAAATTGGAAACAATACCAAAAGTACATCTGAGGGTCACAAGACCATGAACTATGTTCTAGGTTACCAAGTATTTCTACTTAAACATTTAACAATCATTAGACTATATGGACCTTCTTTCTCGTACTTAGGGGGATCAGCCCTTTGTACCATGTATTGTGCATAAACATCTTAACGTTGTTGTGTAATATAATCCCCTATAGTAGGGTTGTTCATCTCAAGTTTGACATTAAAGTCCGCACCAAAGGAAGTTTGGATTAGATTAGCTTCAAGGGTAATTTAGAGTTCAACGTTCATCAACTAAGGATTAGTTGAATTAATAAAAAAATTCGAACAATATAGTCTTCACAAGATAAGATTTCAATAATATTGGAAAACAATAATTTCAAATGAATAAAGCTTATACATTGAGGTATTAATTAAATGGGAATTGTAATCTTTAAATAACATAAGCATTTGATTACATTCATAGACCTTGCTTGAATAATAATAAGCTAAGGCTATAATCTTGTTCCTCTAAAAAGCAATGTGAGGAAACAAGTTAAAGAACAAGAACTCGCTCAATGAAATTAAGTTAAGGATATTACACTTGCTAAACATAAGAATATGGTTAAAAGAACTTGAGTAATAGTAACAATTTAGGAATTGAAAACTTGTGTAATCGTAATTAGGATAGGGTAAGGATCTTATCTCGTGCATTGGTTAAACAACTACAGTTACACGATCACGAAATGTCCTACATATACCATTAGAATCATAACATCTATAGGTTATACTAATGTTAACCTTATAAGTTTAAGTCCCACTTTTATTTAACTTATTATCTTAATTCAAGTTCTAATAGTTATTAATCTGAAATCCTTGCCTAGCAAATAATACAACACTTAATCAACATTACTACACTTTACAAATAATAAGTTAAGTCTTTCACAACTTATTAATTCAACAATTTGAAATCATCAAATACAAGTAAACAATCTATTTTAGCATCTTGTTATATGTCTAACACATTATCATTGACAGTAGACTAGATTAGATGAAGTTTTAATAACTAATCAAACAACAAACCAACATTGTCTCTACTCGAGGAAGAAGCAAGAAGCTGCGTTATACCGGTTCTTAAACTCATAAAAACTCAAAGAAGCGCTAGATTGTGCTGTTCTCGCCTTTGATACTAAAGACAAATTGGCCAAGACGTTAAATAGGAGCGATGCAGACAACTCCCTACTTCACTATTCAAACATAAAACTCAAACAAACTAAAATCCATGTACACTTACAACATATAAACTTCATTTAATTAACAACAAACATGTGTAACATGACTCTACTAAAAAAAACAACATAAACAACTAAATCACAAGAATTAAAACCATGTTCATGCTTATAACTCAAATTTTGACATGTTTAGCTAATCATATCAATACGACTTCGTAAATCCATCAAATTAATTCATTCCGCATGCATTCTTTTCGTATTTCAATATATTAACAATAAGAATTATCAAATAACAGGTTCTTACAAGAATTGAACTTCAATTTTTAACTCAAAATAGGCTTTCTTGTATATATTTTATAGTAACTCAAGTTTCTTTTTTTTAAAACATACTTTCATGGATTAATCAAACCAAAATCATTTCTAGATGACAATTATCATATTCTAATCATTAATCAACATATATAAACCACTAATCATCAAATTAAACACCCAAATCCAATTATAGAGGATTTAAAACAAATTTTCAGTAAAGAACTTTAAAGAACACAATTTCTTTAATCTAAATCATTTATACATGAATTGATTCTCTAAAAACAATCAGTAAACAATATATGTCAGTTTATAAACTTATACCAACGCTTATATCATCTATTTTAGCGAATCATCCAACCGAATTTCCAATTTTAAAGGAAAACTCAAGAACACACAAACTAAGAAAAAAAACAAGGTTATTTACCTATTGATTCTTGTTTTGCTTTGTTAGAAGATGTAAAATTTCTTTGTTATGCTTTCACCTCCTTTTGGGCTCTTCAATTTGGCTTAGAAATTCACAAAACTCTATTTTCTCTCTTCCTCTGTGTTTTCTCTACTCTCTTTATACTTAAGCTTAACCAACTGATAACACGTAAAGAAGAACAAAATTTATAGAACATATAATACGAAACTTAAGTTTTCAGGTAAAAAAACCAATAGGTTCAGCTGTTACAAACATTAAGAGACACAAGGCCATGTTTCGCTAGTCTCAAATATCCCATTTTAGTTTATTTTAATAATTCATTTATCATATAGTTTATTTTTCACACCTTTAAACAATTAAATTAATTTAACTCTTAAATCAAATTAATCATTTGCCATATAATTATAATTTCTATAATAAATTATAATTTTTATTTAACAAATTAATAAATCTCTAATTTAATTATTAAATTAAATTAGAACAACATTATAATTATTTAACAATTCATTTATTTAATTATCTCATTAAATTAAATCTTCAAACTATAAAATCACTAAATATTAATTTAATTAATATGACACACTTAATTAAATTACTCCATAACAAATTCCATCAATTAATTTTTTATCTCAATAAATAAATCAGCTACAATTTTTATTCAATTCAATGAATTTTTTAAATTAAATATAAATTTCTCGATCGTTACATCCTTCCCTCCTTAAAAGGATTTTCTCCCTAGAAGCACAATTCAATTAATTAATTCGTCGCATTCTTCCCTCCTTATAAGGATTCTGTCCCCAGAATCGAAGACACAGATTAAACAAACAACTCAGGATAACTTTTCATCATTTTGTCTTCGAGTTTCCACGTAGCTTTTTTAGCGTTGTGGTTTCTCCATATTACCTTAACATAAGGTATCACTTTATCCCGGAGAACTTGTTCTTTCCTATCAATGATCTGTACAAGAACATCTTCAAAAGATAAATCTTTTTCAAACTGTAATGGTTCATACTCTATGACATATTTGTAATCAGGCTTGTATGGTCGTAGTACTAAAACATGACAAACATTATGAATGCGTACTAGCTCTGGAGGTAAAGCCACCCCATATGCCACATCACCAACTTTGCGCAGCACTTCAATGGGTCCTATGAACCATGGGCTCAATTTTCCCTTCTTACCAAATTCAATTTTCCCCTTCCAGGGAGACACTTACAAGAAAACAAAACTACCGACTTCAAATTCTCGACTTTGTCGGTGCTGATCAGCATATTTCTTCTGTCTGTCTTGAGCATCTATCAATCTCACTCTGATGACTTTGCCAATCTCGGTGGTCTGCTGTGACGAATGAATTGTTTGAGTTGTGATTCTGGGGACATAATCCTTATAATTAGGGAAGGATATAACAATCAAGAATTTTATTTGTAATTTTATTTATTTATGTGTTTGTTGTTAAGTAAATATTTGTTGGATTATTTATTAGTTAAATAAATAATTCATGAGTTGTAGGAATTAACTTAATTAAGGTAATATGTTAGTTAAGTTGATAATCGGTAATTTGATACTTTGAAATTAATTAAAATAAATGAGTGATAAATTAAATTTTTTGAGATAATATTCTAAATTAATTTAATAATTAAATTAGAGAGTTGATAAGGATTATATGAATTGTTATAATGTTGTTTTAATTTAATTTAGTAATTAAAGTGATGTGTTAATTTGTTAAATAAAATTATAATGAAAATTATAATTTTGTGGTAATTGTGTTAAGTGGGAAATTGATTTAATAAGTTGTTATTAGCTTTTATTTAATTAAACTTGGATATGGAAATTCAAGTAAATAATGTGGGACAATAAACTATTGTATAAATGAATTATTACAATAAATTAAAAGAGTTTTATATGGGTTTACCAAACAAGGCTTAAGGAATATTAAGTCTTTATTTTTAAAAGTGTTATATATATATATATATATATAATTAGTAGAGTTATTATTAAGACAATTTTTATAAGTTTTATTTTTAGGTTGCGTCTGATTATTTTTACGTTAAATTTTGGTTTAAGCCTAAGACTAAAGAAAGAAGAAAACAGAGAAGAGAAAGAAGAGAGAAAAGAGAGAAAAAGAGAGAAATCTGTGAATTTGAAGGAAGAAGTTTGAGAAATCAAAGAGCTAACTAATCAATCTTGTTTGGTTAAACAAGCAAAGTGAATGTATAATTTTAATTTCTAAAGCTTTAGTTCCTATATATGAAAAGTTTTCTATGTTCTTGAGTTTAATAAAACTCTTTGTAATTGAGTTTTAGTTGATGATTTGTGAGAATAGAAATTGTTATTTAGATAATTATTGTTATATGTATAATTAAATCAAAAATATAGAATTTAATTGAAGGAATAGTGTTCTTGGGTTTCACTGTAAAACAAAATTGTTTTTTTTTAAACTTATTATAGTGCAATTTTGATGAATTTTTGATGTATAAAGTGATTGATTGTGTTTATATGTAATTGTGATGTTATAACTAACATCTAGACATGAATTTCGTATATTAATTTAGGAAATCACGTTCAAAAAGAAAAGAAATTGATTATAGTGAGTGTGTGTATGAATATGGCTTATTGGAGTCCAAAATTAAGACTTGATTCGTGAATTAAATTGTAAATTGATTCTTGAATGTGTTAATTCACAAAGAAACAAAAAGAATGTTGTTTGAATGAATAGTTTTAGTTGAGAAATGAAGCCATAGTGATTGAATTTGCTAAAAATGTAAAAATTTGAGTTTTAAGCATGAACATGGTTTTAATTCTGTTGGATTTGTTGTTTTTATTGTTTAGTTGTTCTAAATCAGTGTATATATGATGGGTAATGTTTATATGAAGCCTATATTATTTGGGTGTATGTAAATTGTTGCTTAATTGATGAAGTTCGTGAGTTTTGGGTCTGAACAGAGCACAAAAACAGTCTACAAAGTTTTTTTTTGTGCATCGTAGTAGTTACATTTGGTGTCGAGGCGTAAACAACACAACTGCTACTGGTTCTAGAAATGTCAGAACGACATGAATCAAGCACCCTAGCCACAATAGTGGTAGTGATTCCCTGTTGATTGTTCAGTCTTTAAAACTCAATAAAACCTAGTCTAATGGAAAGGATAATGTGGTGAGCATGTAACAAAGACGCTATAAAAAATTGTTAACATGTACTTGATAAATCTAAAGTTGTAAAATTAGTAAGTTGTGAAAACTTTAAGTTGTGATTTGTTAAAATCTAGAGATGGTGATTATGTAAGACCCCAACTTTTATGGATGAATTTTCTATAAATATCATTTTTGAATATTAAGGAGTGAATGTGATATAATGTTATAGTTGTGGGTAATATTTATAAATTTTGCAAAGTACGCAAGTTGTTATATTATATTAGATTGGTTGGGGAATATTCATTTTAACATTGAATATTTGTACGACGACACAATCATTGGTGGACCCCACAACGTAATTATTGTCGGAATGAGAAAACGATAGAAATATCTTTTTATGAAAATAACGGCGGAAGTTTTACCGTTAACTGTTGAAATAATCAGTGTTAAAAGTACAGTAATACGCGTGGTTGCATAGTAGCACACGGTATTGATTATTGATGCTTATGTGAGAAGTCAGTCAGTTATACTCAATTATTGCTACAGTAATTTGTGCATCATATCTCTAATATTATTGATTCAGTTATTATCACAGTATCATCTGCATAATATTTTATATTATTAAATCAATAATTGAGATGACAAGTTATTAATATTATTATTTGCATAATTAACAATGTCTAGAAAGTTCCGTCGAGGAGAGGTTTGGTCACCTAATTACGCGCCAATAGGAGAAATCCTTATTGGAAAGCCCCATCTTTCCTGGGAACGATCTGGTTATTAATATTGCGATTTATAATAATATGAATAAAGATTGTTAAAAATATTGAGGGAATTTTTATGAAGTATTTGTTGTAAATTTTGCTTATTATTGTACCCCCATTTACACATTTTTCAAAATAATCGGTAGAAAGTTATTCGGTATATATATATATAATAGGGGGGCCCACTGTGGGGCCCACGTTTGACAATAAAATTGGAAGGTGGCTGATGTTTGTCATGGGTTTGTTTTTTTTATATATATATATTATAATAAGTTTTGTTATTTATGAAAAATTGTAACGCCCGAGAATTTTGGATTTTTAATGAATTAAATTTTTATTTGATTATGTGGATTAAATGAATTTAATTGATTAATAATGTGAGTAAGATGTTTGAAGGTCGTTCTATGACCTAAAATGTGTGAATGTGGTTAGTATTCTGGATGTGTGCTAGGATTAATTGTTTTGAATTATCAAGACGAACATGAATGTTTTTCGAGAATTGTTCCGTAAAAACACTATTCATCCGATTTCGTTCGGAGCTTAGGTTTGAAATTCCAAGAAATGCGTAATGATAGAATATGAAGATATAATGGAATATCCAATAATATTTCTGTTATGGCAAACAAAGTTTTCGTTTGTGGACATAAAACCTAAGGGTTTGTGAAAGAGATTTCTGAAAAGAAAAATGTAATGCGTATACTCATTTCAGTGAATATACGTATGATATACAAGTATTATACTAGTATGAATACTAGTATGGTATGAATAATAATACGACGTATAATACGAATATCGTATGAGTATTAGATGAAGAGAATACCTGAGTTATACGTATAGAATACGAGAAATTTTAATGGATTAGGAGTTAAGGACTTTGGCATAATCTAATTGGAGTTGGACTAATAACAAGCCCAATGAATTGAGTGAACAAGCCCAAGTCAAGGCCCAATATTAAATAAAGTCAAGCCCAATCCAAGAAGTTAAACAGCGGGTCGAACCGGTGGGTCACGGGATGGGTAAAACTCATGGGGCAACCCATGGGGTGACACAAGAGGGAGTGGGCCGGCCACTTGATGGCCAAGTAAAGGTAATACTTGATCACCAAGTACTTTACTTGGTGATAAAGTACGGAATAGTAAGGAGGTGGGAAAATGGACCATTTTGCCCTCGTGTTGGTTTTCTATAAATACAAGACTTGTTTTGGTTATTTTGTCGATTTACAAAGCTTGAGCAATATATATTAAGAGATAAAAAGAGCTAGAAACACTTAATCAATTTACTTCCAAGCAAACCTTTAGACGTTTATCAAGAACGTGAAGTACGTCAAAGGTAAATTCCCATAAACCGTAATCTTCATCTTTTTCGATTTCTTTCTCGTAGAAAAATTGAGATTGGTGGAGCATGTTTATTGAGGAGAGATAAGGATGTTTATTAATGATCAAATCATTGATAGGTCATGACCAAATAGAAATTGTAAGTGTTTACGTGAGTTAAAAACCGTAGAAAGTCTTGAACGTGAACTTAGTTATGAATGAACGATTTGAACACCGTTATAGCTAAGGAATGTGCATATTGTTTGGTTAGGATATAGATGGTGAATCAATGGAGTGTTCCATTTGATTTGGCTTATAGAACACGAGTAACGAAGTTATGGCGAATTTTGCGAAAATAGACGTTAAACGTCAAAATCGTAGAAATCTCGGATTAAAGGTCAAAAGTTGTTGTGTGACTTGAAAACGTCGGTTTCCAATGTCAACACGTGAGATAAGGTATTTTCGAGTCGTGGATGCAAGAATCGTATAATTCCTACTTATAACGAAGAAAACAAGTATTGAACGGTCGAAAATGTTAAACGAACGCTCAAAAATGAACTCAAAGGTGAATTCCGAGTTAACGGATTTGAAAGTGTAAAATTCTTATATGAACATGTAAAGGGTGTAATTTGTGAGTTGTAGGCTTTCGAATGGGTCAATTCGGATGTAAAACAAATAAATTATGAAGCCGAGAGTTTCTTTAGAATACCAAACTATTTTGGCCAACTGGTGCATGTAGAAGGCGTAGCCAGTCAGCCAAAACCAAAGAAAATGGTCAAAATGCTTGTCGCTTAGATCCGACCATATCCTCGTTAACTTGCAGCCATGAAGACCGAAGTTGTACTAGGGATGTCGCGCCGCAGGGTCGGCAGTGTAAAAATGTTGACCAAGTTAGGTTTTTGTTCCATTTGAATGTAGACCTAAGGTAAGACATTGAAGGTAGTTAATGTACATAATAAGACTAACCTTTAATCACTAATAAAGTGATAACGTTAGAAGATTTAGTATGGTTTAATAGAAATTAAACGAAAAACGCAAGAAGGTAATAAAGGAACCATGAATGATGTTCAACGTTGGTAGTTCACCAATAATGATCGAATGGCGGTTAATAACGTAAGAACGTTAATGAGCTGTCACGAAGCATAATAAGTCAAATTGACTTTATTAAACGAAGTTAACTCAAGTATGACATAGAAGAGAAAGAAGTTGGTTAGGGACAATAAAGTTAGTTATTTGATAACTAATTACAGTGTGTTATGTGAATATATCATGTAGATCCTGAAAAGACTGAGAATTGTTGAATTATATATTCGAAGACGCTTGAAGGCAAGTCTTTCTTAACGCTTGCCTAACCTTCGTGTTAGTCAAGTTTTATGTGATTCGTGTTATAAGATGCATGAATGGTTTTAAAGAAAGAGTCGATGCCTGTTTTAACTCGGCTAGACTAATATTGAAGAGTTAATTGATTTGTTTACAAGTCTTTTGATATAGAACTGTTAACTCTATCATATGCCAAGTATTTAGTATAGATGAGAAGGTAAGTTTGTCTGTGACAAACAAAAGTATTTTCATCGATTATTCGTTGGGCACGTGAGGTTGCCAAATGTTAAGCGTAAATACATTTAACGGAAGAGTGTTGATCAACATAGAGTACAATAGGTTGATCACCTAGAAGTGCTCGTAAGTAAAGACGGATGGATGGCCTTAGTGTTGGATGTCCTTCTCAAGTATGAAAACAAAAAGAGTATGTTCATGGTCCGGTTCAGAATTCTAAAGCTATTATATGTACTTTGGAATTGTTGTTATGACATGAGAAGTACTAGTCTAATGTTTCATAGTGCTTCATAGTTAATTGTTCAGTTATTAAAGTAAAGCATGTAATTGTTAATGTGATATTCATATGATTCTTTGTTAAGACTTGTTGAGCTAGTTATGCTCATTCTTGCTTGAACCATATGTTTGCTGCTAAAGCCGAACGAACTGAGAGTTCTAAGAGAGATAAAGGTAAGGCTAAAATGGATAATTGATCGTCCTGTAATAGATTAGTGTATTTGTATGTAATATACTTATGAAGAACAAAGAATGTATTCGATTATGAACCTGGGAAAGGATTTATTACGAATGTAAATATAGTAAATACAATCATTTTGTTATTATCTCGATGGAATGACTGTATGAATTATAGTATCGTGGAGCACCATCTGCTGGGTTTGAAGATACCCGGATTTGGGGGCGTCACAGGTTGGTATCAAAGCATTAGGTTATAAAACTCACGGGGGGAAGAACCTTAGGCTAATAACCTCGTTAGGAAAGGAAGAGTCCGAAGAAAGTTAACTCGAGTCAAATGAGTTAATAAGGTATTGAGGAAACTCAGTACCAAAAGATCTAAAAGATGGAAAGTAACCCTAAATTAATTAAATGTTATTTGTGTTTATATTATTGTGTATTATGTACTAATCAATTTGTTATGTGTTATTGTAGATGTCAATTGATAGCCTAATGTATAGGGATATACATTTGGTAAGCGAGGAGTCCGTGAACAGAGTAGAGCCAGTACATATGCCTGTAGCAGAGATACCTTTAGTAATTCTAGAAGAATTAGAGCCCGAGGAGTATTTCTCAAAGGAGGACTATTCGGAGGAGACCATGGGAATAACATCATATCTGAATATGATGATAGATGTGGAGGATGATATGGAGGTAACATCGATTAATACGGTGATGCTCGCCTTTAGAAGTCAAGACCAGGAGACACTGAGGGCAATGTACCTCTCAGTGCTTGACCGTAACGTGCAATTGCACAATATGGTGCAGCACCAGAAAGAGGAGATTAGTGATCTCTATGGTGCCAAGGAGTCTGCGAAGTCAGACTATGAGATAGAGCATGATGAGAAAGTGCTCATGACTGATAAGGCTAAGGACTATAAGAACGAGGTCATAGAACTTCATAAGAAACTGGTTGAAAAAGACCAGAAGATAGTACAATGTCATATATAAATGACAAAGGTCATACGAGGATTTCAAGCTTAAGATAACTTGTTATTCTATTGAGTCGGGACATACTTGACATACTATAAGTCGAGATATTGTGTCGATTCTAGCAAACGAGAAGCATGAGAATGTTGTTATGCAGTATTAGGAGTAGAATGGTAAATACTTTTGTGTAGTGACGTAAAACCCTCTTTTGTATAATTAAAGGGTAGTCTTTTTGTAAATCCCAATTTTTGTGAAAGTCAATCGCAGGATATAAATGTAATAGCTTTTGGCAATGGAAAGCAACTTGTAAATAGTTTTGAACTATAAAGAAGCATCTTAATATAAGAAAGTTTTTATTTTAATGTGCTTTATTGTGTATGAGTTATTGTTCAGTTGTACGACGACTAATAACGAAGTAAACAAATAAGTAATAACGAAATTTTATTTATTTAATCAGAAATGCCGCCAAGAAGAAGACAACGTAATCAAGAGGTGGAATCACATAACGATAATCAGGGGGTTCCTAATAACCCTATTCAAGAGTTCGTTAATTTATTAACGGATGCGTTTAACCAAATCGGGGGTAGAGCACCCGCAGGACCTAGGGTAGCCCGAACAACTACCTTTAAAGAATTTAAAAGTTTAGGTCCACCTGAGTTCAAGGGAACGACAGACCCAATGGAGGCCCAAACATGGGTCAAGGAAATAGAAAAGGCGTTTGTGATTACAAACGTAGCTGAGGCGCAAAATACTTCTTTTGCGACCTATATGATGAAGGGGGGAAGCCAATTACTGGTGGGAGGCTCACCAAGGTGGGGCTGGAATAGATGTTGTTACATGGGAACAGTTCAAGAAGGTATTTTTTGAGAACTATTTCCCTACTAGCATTCAAGGACGAATGGAGATTAAGTTCCTAGAACTTAAACAGGGGGACATGACGGTTCCCCAATATGCGGCCAAATTCAATGAATTGGCAAGGTTTGCTGCACACCAAGTTGACACAGAGGAAAAAAAGGCACGTAGGTTTGAGCATGGCCTAAAATCCTGGCTCTATAGTAGAATATCGGTTTTTTAGAGTGCGTCAAATGGGACCATTATGGAAAAGGCGATAATAGTAGAGGGTAGTAGTGAGGCGTTGACCCAATACCACAAGGAACGGAAGAATAAAAACAAGGGAGATGGAGGAAATAAGGCAGAGATTGCCAGTAGTAGTGGCAATATGCCTAAAAGGAAGAATTTTAACCCTGGGAATACTGTGGTGAAATAAGGGGATCCTAAACGTAGGATGGAGGCATGCAAGACATACGGCAAGACTCATCTGGGAGTCTGCCTGAAAGGGAAAATGGGTTGCTATAACTGTGGATAGGAGGGTCATATATCTTCCAACTATCCTAATCTTAAGAAAATTCGGGGCTGTTTTGTTTGTGGGTCGATGGACCACGTGGCAAGAAATTGCCCGAAGAAGGGGACGGAGGGTAGTAAGGGTTCTGGTAGTGGTAATTTAGTCATTACTAGACCAACACCATCTTTGGGTAGACCCTCAGCCCGAACGTTTAATATGACTCTCCAAGATGCGGTTGCATCAGCGGATGTAGTTGCACGTATCATTTCGGTCAATGAAATAAATGCTTATGTATTATTTGACTCGGGTGCTACTTGTTCTTTTATAGCATGTGAATTTGCTAAGCAACTGGGATTAAATCCTGAAAAGTTAGAAATACCTTTAGACATTAAGGTAGCAAACGAGGTGATAATTCCCATTGAAAACATTCATAGGAATTGTTTCGTATGTATTAGGGGTAACAGATTATCGGTAGATCTTTTACCAATAAGGTTAAGAGAATTCGATGTAATTCTAAGTATGGATTGGTTAATTAACCATAGAGCGATAATAGACTATCACAGAAAGAGAGTAAACCTAAGGCTTTCTAAGAAACCTGAGATGGTGTTTTATGGTAATAAATCACCAGGACGTTCTTGTTGTCTAACCGTGACACAAACCAAGAAGATGTTGAAGAAGGGGTGTAAGGGTTACCTGTGCCATGTTGTGGATACCCAAAGAGTGGGAGCATCATTGGAATAAATAGTGGTAGATCAAGAGTTTGCAGATGTGTTTCTGGAGGAGTTACCCAGTATTTCACCAGATAGAGATGTAGAATTCGTGATTGATTTGTTGCTGGGTACGTCACCAGTTTCAAATGCACCATATAGGATGGCGCTAGTTGAGATGAAGGAGTTAGTGGTTTAGTTACAGGAACTGTTATATAGAAAGTACATTCAACCAAGTGTGTCTCCGTGGGGAGCACCGGTATTGTTTGTAAAGAAGAAGAACGGATCGTTACGACTTTGTATCGATATCGAGAGTTAAACAAGTTAACGATTAAGAATAAATACATATTGCCCATGATCGATGATCTATTTGATCAGTTAAAAGGAGAAAAGTATTTTTCTAAAATAGATTTGCGTACGGGGTATCATCAACTGAAAGTGAGGAAGGAAGATGTACCTAAGACAACGTTCAGAACTCGTTATGGGCACTACAAGTTTTTGGTTATGTCGTTTGGGTTGACGAATGCACCAGCCGCATTTATGGATATTATGAACAGAGTGTTCAAGCAGTATTTGGACAAGTTCGTTGTAGTGTTCATTGATGATATTCTAGTCTATTCTAAGACGCCAGAAGATCATGTTGAACATTTGAGAATAGTGTTAGAAACACAATGGAGGGAGAAGTTATATGCAAAATTCACTAAGTGTGAATTTTGGCTTGAACGAGTGCAGTTTCAAGGACATGTTATTGACAAAAGATGGCATATCCGTAGGTCCAGCGAAGGTGGAAGCGGTAAATGAGTGGGAACAACTGAAAATGCCAACCGAGGTTAGGAGTTTTCTAGGTTTAGCGGGATACTATAGAAGGTTTATTCAGAACTTTTCTAAGTTAGCTACTCCGTTGACGAATCTGACAAGAAAGTCGGTGAAGTATAAGTGGACAGAAAAGTGTGAAAAGAGTTTTCATGAACTAAAAAGGAGGTTGAGTGAGGCACCTGTATTATCTTTACAAGATGATACGGGGAATTTTGTAGTTTATAGCGATGCTTCGCATAAAGGACTTGGTTGCGTGCTCATGCAACATGGAAAGGTCATTGCGTACGCGTCACGCCAATTAAAGGATTATGAGAAAGTCTATCCTACTCATGACCTGGAATTGACAGCTGTAATTTTTTCTTTAAAAATATGGAGACATTATTTATACGGGGATAAGTGTGAGATATACACGGACCATAAAAGTTTAAAATATATCTTCACACAGAAGGAGTTGAATATGAGGCAGAGAAGGTGGTTAGAGTTGATAAAAGATTATGACTGTGATATCTTATATCATCCGGGGAAGGCAAATGTAGTAGCCGACGCGTTAAGTCGGAAGGGTAGGGAAAAGTTGTCAATGTTAACGACTCAGAATGAGTTAATAACGGAGATGACAAGGATGGAGTTAGAAGTTAAGTTACCAAGTGAAATGGTGGAGATGTTATTCTCAATAGAGACTCGACCAGCGATAGTGGAACGGGTTAAGGAAGTACAGATAAGTACTGAAGAATGCGAATGAATGATTAAGATAATGGAAGATGATGTGAAGACTAAGTATAACCTTGATAAAGAATGTTTATTTCGTTTTGAAGGAAGAATTTGGGTTCCAAATAATTCCGACTTAAAAGAAGAGATTATATGGGAGGCTCATAGTTCGAGGTACTCGATACATCCTGGTAGTACTAAGATGTATCAAGACTGTAACATTCCAGAATTTTAAATTATAATATTAAATATTTATTGATTTATATAAATATTTAGTGGATATATTTATTGTTGAATAAATAATTGTTCAATTTGAGTTGATGTGGTTTAGTTAATTATTTGTTGATTAAATAATTAAATATTAAATATTAAATATTTATTGATTTATACAAATATTTAGTGGATATATTTATTGTTGAATAAATAATTGTTCAATTTGAGTTCATGTGGTTTAGTTAATTATTTGTTGATTAAATAATTAAATATTAAATATTAAATATTTATTGATTTATATAAATATTTAGTGAATACATTTATTATTGAATAAATAATTGTTCAATTTGAGTTGGTATGGTTTAATTAATTATTTGTTGAATAAATAATTAAGGAGCTAGGAAAATTAATTGTTATGAGATTATATACTAATTTAATTTAATAATTAACTGATAAATTGATTATTGAATTTGATAGAGTATGTATAATCATAACTATGGTGTTTTGAAATCTCTGTTTTGATTGAAAAACAAAATCACAGTTTTGATTTTCATTGAAAACATCAAAAATGGAGTTGTTGCCAAAAACATTGAATTTGGGTGTTGTAAATTTGATCTTTATGCTATTTTATGGGTAGGAACTTGTTAGAAGTCTTCACAATACGTTTAAATGAAGTCTATGTGTAAATTACATGTTAATTAGTCTATTAGATTGGAGCTTGTAGGCCAATTTTGCTTTTGTTCATGCTGTTGCCGAGCTTGGTCGCCGAGTTCTAGACTCAACAAGCAGTCATGTTACCAAAGAAGAAATTTTCATCTTAGTATTGCCAATCGATGGCTGTGACTTCATGTATGGCAATACCAACCACTTTGTAAATCGTGGCACTTGCATGGCGCGAAGTTAGCGGGAAGGTTCTGGCGCTTTTGTTTATTACACAAATTTTGAAAATAAAGGTTATGTGTTAATAATATGAATGCTAAATGATGATTTTAGTAGTATTAAACTATGAATGAGCATGTTATCAAGTGTTAACTATTACTAACATAGTTTGATTATGTGAATGGGTGATTTGACCTACATGATGTATATATTTGTTTATATAGATATAAAATGTTGGTAATGACTAATTATGTCATGATGACATATGTATAGGGTATTGATTCAAGTTGTAAGGTTTAGCTTGTGCTAAAGGCAAGTTCTCTAACTCTAAAACATCATTATGTGAGTTTGATTTTGTTGAGTACATTATTGTTTTGAATTCAATTTCAATTACACAAGTTGCTAACTTTACATTTTCGTAGAGTTAGATTGTTTATTATTGATAAAGCTCTTATATCTATTGGTTCATGAGGATACAAGTATTACAAATCTTTTATTTTATTATTGAGCAAGTTTTTAATATATAACTTATGATTTAGCATGCGAATTGTTCTATTTTAATATTCTAGTATTGAACAACTCTATCGTTCAAATTACTATTCATTATGAATGTTTAGTACCCAAATTCTCAATAACCTTGAACGTTATGATTATTCAATGCTTATGCTATTAGATTATTCCTAAAACATGATGTTAATTTACAAAAATCAATTAAGTTATGATTATTCCATAGCATATAGTTATTTCTTTTGTAATCAACTAATCCTTAGTTGATTACCGTTGAATTCTAAATTACCCTGTAATGTATCCAAACCAAACTTACTTTGGTGCGGACTTGTATTCTAAATACTGAGATGAACAACTCTTTTAATAAAGGTTTACGCTTAGCGTTAAAATGGTTGTGCACAATACATTTTACGAAGGGTTGATCCCCCTAAGTACGTGGAGTCCTTATAGTCTTATGACTGTTAAAGTTAAAGTTGAAAGATTACTTATAACTGTGGACATGATTCGTGGTCATTAGACCATCAGTGAATGTTATAATTTTTAGAAAGTTAATAGAACACATTTTTCAGTTCTATTGAGCCTAGTATTGGCAATTGATGTAAAAGTTTAAAGATTTATTTGTTGTTATTCCAAATGGGCCTTGTTTGCTCATTCTTGCCTGTAAAATTTCTTACAGCTAAAGCTGAAAAGGGTGACGTACCAAGTAACTGTAAGGGAAAAGGAAAGATGAACAAATATTGAAGATTTGTAATAGTTGTGATAGTTTTATTATCAGACTTTGGTTTAAAGATTGTAATGAAGTTTATTTAATTTTCCGCATTTGAATGTTTGTAACTAATGGTTAGATAACCTGGGAGATTTTTATTTAAGCTTAATCCTGTATGGGCAGGTTTTTATTTAAGACTTTGGGTAGTTAGAAATGAATGTTTTGATTAAGTGAACACCAAATCTTGAGAAAATGAAGTACCAAGATTTGGGGGTGTCACAGGTTGGTATCAGAGCCCTAGGTTATGAGCCTTAGGTGGGGGGGGGGGGGAGAGGAAAGCCTTTAGAAGTAACCATTGAAAAGATAGTGGAGATAACTCTTATCGAGTTTTAAGAAAGAAGTAATAAAACACTTATGTGCTTATATGATTATAATTTATGTACTCGTGAGTGTCGAGTAGTAATGATTAATAATTAAAACTTTAAAACTTTGTTGTCAGGATGAATAATGCTCGAGAATCCAAAGAAGGCTAGGGAGGAGGGACCTCAAATGCCTATAGAGGAGGAGCCTCGCGACATTGTGTAGTTTGGGAACAACCATCGCCACGGAGTCGACCCAGTTGGTCATGAGAATTGTAGATGAGGATGATGAAGTGGAGACAGACGAGGAGGATCCCTGTAACGCCCGAGAAAAATCGGATTTTTGAGAATTAAAATTTTATTTTTATTAAAAAAAATTAATTGATTATTTATTGAGCAAGCTAATCGAAGGTCGTTATATGACCTAAACATATCAGAACGTCGTAGTATTTTGGCTATGTGGTAGAATTTAAGTGTTTGAATTTCCAAGATGAAAATAAAAGCTTTCCGAGAAATTTTCTGAAAAACACTATTCACGCATTTCTGTTCGGGAATTATTTTTGAACTTCCGAGAAATACGTAATGATAGAATATCGAGGTATGATGGAATATCTAATAATATTTCAGTTACGGAAAATGTAATATTTCGCCTGTGGACTTAAAACCTAACGTTTAAGGAAAAAGGATTTACGAGAAGGAAATGTAATGTGATAAATGAATTAAGCGATGATCGTATACTACGTAGGTATTATATGAGTAATGACTACGAGTATGATACGGGGTATTATACGAGTACGTATGAATTATGGTATGTCGTATATGTTGAATTAGTATACGAGTTAGAATACGAGAATTATACGTAGATTATATGTTAAAAGGCTTTAAGCCAAAAGAAATGAATTGGTAGGATTGTGTAGGAAGTATTAAAGTCAATATGATTTATTGGTTAAGTCAATAGAATTAATAAGCAAACTAAGGATTTGTAATGTAAAGCCCAAAGTAAATTAATGTAAGCCCAAAATGATTAAGTTAAGTTAATTAAGCTAAAGCCCAAAGTAAGAACCAATGGGTTATGAGATAGTTTAAACCCATAGAGCAAACCATGGATGATTCAAGGTGGTAAACAAGTAAACTTAGAGGCTAAGTAAGTGTGGTGAGCACATAGTGTTTAAGTGATAAACAAGTAGCTTAATGGCTAAGCAAAAAGTGTGGGGAGCAAGATAACTTAAGGGCTAAGTGTTGTGATGGCCAAGTAATTTATTTGGAGAGCAAGTTTACTTAATGCCTAAGTTAGGAATAGTAAGGAGGTGGAGTGGCCTTATGACCATTATAGCCTCATCTAGGATTTCCTATAAATAACAAGATTTCCTTTCATTTTGTGTGTTGTTCATTTCATCCCACTTATAAGTTGAGAGCTTATTTGGTAGAGAGAATAAGCACATATAAAGCTAGACTTCCTTTGTTAGATTTTCCACCAATAACTTATAGCTTATTGGTTAAAGAGAGTAAGTGAGAATAAGCTAGCAAGTTAACCTTTGAAGTTCAAGAATCAAGAAGGAGATTAAAGATTTACCAAGTGTTATTCAAAAGTAAGTGATCTTAAACCATGTTTCTTTCTCTCTTCCATTGATAGAGAAGGGGGTATTGGTAGAACAAACATGCTAAGAAGAGGTTGGAATAATGAATCAAAGGGCTTAAGTCTTAATAAAGTAGGATAAGTCATGAATAATAAAATTTCATTCGTAAATAAGTTATGAACTTATAATGAAAGTATAAGAATTTGTTAGAATTTGTAACATGTTTACATTAATAAAATTAGTATGATTAATAAGATGTAAGAATAATGATTAAAGGACTTAACTCATTAATAAGTCATATGAATATAAGACATAAGTCTTGAAATGGAAATATAAGTATTTTATACTTTAATAAGTTGCAAAATCATCAAAAATAGGTAATAACTTATCATGAATATAAGTTAACGAAGCATGTATGTCAAGATGATAGTATAATGGATTGAATCCAAGTGAAATGGTTTAAAAATCTCAAGTAACGAAGTTTATTTAGGAATTCACACGATTAGACGACGATCGTCGAATTCGTGAAATTCTCGGAATGGAAGTCGAATTTTGATATTGAGCTTGGAAACATTGGTTTTCAATGGAGACCAGTCTTATTTGTCATTATAGAGTTGTGGACTCGAAAATGGCCGGATTTCGACTTAGAACGAAGAAACGAGCGTCGAACGTTCACGAACGTTTACCGTTTTTGTTGAAAATGGACTAATAGGTGAATTTTTAGCAAACGAAGTTGAATAGATAAAATTCTTGCATGAACACGTAGAGTATGTGATTTGTGAACCGTAGGCTCTGTAACGAGCCAATTTAGACTTATAATGAAGAAGTTACGAGGTCGGGAATCTCATTAAGTCAAAAATATGTCCAAAGTGTCGGTGCATGAGAGATCGGCACTTGGCACTTGACAAGGCAAATAATCCCGCTTATAGCGCCATAAAGTGGCCTTTAGACCACTGCAAACTTCATGGCTATGAGATGAAAAAATAATAACAGAGACTTCATGTGCATGATGTCGAGTCTGGATTTTTGAGCAATAAGTGGTGACGTGGCATGACCAAGCATCAAGTGCGATAAATAAGAAGAAGCAATGACCTTATATAAAACTTAGACAATGAAGAATGGTTACAAGTGGAACATGAAGGGAAATTTTTTAGTAACGAACAAAGGGACTTAATAAAATATTATTAACTCAGAATTAAAACTCAAGTATGATTACTTAGGGTTAAAGAAAGTCAATTGAAGATGAACGTGAACGATATGCAATAAGTATACTTAACCAATGACGATCGAGTTTCGATTAATATTAAAGTTAGTAAGTCGCGATGAAGGACACGTAACTCGAACCGAGATGTATTAATGAAATAATTTCAGTTAAGTTATAGAAGAGAACGAAGTTGGTAAGAATGATATAAAGAAGCGACGGAAAGCCGGAACCAATAAATAACAAATCTAATACGGGATTAGATTGAGAAGAAGGGTAAGATTCTTTAAGAACTATGTATGTTCATTCATGACCTAATGTGGTATGTTATGTGATTATGTGTTGTAGAGACCGTAAAGACTCAAAGGAAACGTAATTATACTATAGCAGACGCTGAAGGCAAGTTTTTCTTAAACGCTTGTCTAACCTTCGTGTTAGCCAGGTTTTCAAATGATTCACATTGTGAGATGCATGTATGATTTTAAGGAAAGGGTCGAAGCCAGTTTTAACTCGGCTAGACTAATCTTGATAGATTGATTGAACTGTTTACAAGTCTTTCAATATAGAATTACTAACGCTATCCTATGCCAACTAATTGGTACAGACTCAAGGTAAGCCTGATTATGAATAAACAAATGTATTTTCATTGAGTATTCGATAGGCACGTGAGGTTGCCACAACTTAAACGTACACATGTTTAATGGATGTAGTGTTGATCAACATAGAGTACTATAGGCTGATCACCTAGAAGTGCTTGTAAGATATGCCGTACTTACGGACTTCGTGCCGGGTTGTCCTTTTCAAAGAAACTATAAGACGTTCACGTCTTGAACCAGAATTGATGAATATTGTTATTATAAAATGTTTTGAAGGAAAAGGAAAGCTATTTTGAATTATTGATAGTACTTCGTAACTATTATTCAGTTATTGAAGATATACGATTCCTATGTTTCAAGCATACTTTTAAAAATGAAATTGTTGTACTTACTGAGCTTGTTATGCTCACACTTGCTTAAACCATATGATTACAGCTTAGACGATTTGACCAAAGGATTCGACAAGGATAAAGTGAGGGCTAAAGCGAACTTGTAGCGTACCCATGTAATAGTATAGGTTTGTAATGATAATATTTGATGTTATGACAAGAACAAATGTAACGGTTATAAAGAACCTGGGGAATGGTAGTATTGTTTTGGAATATATATAAGACATCTTCGTTCTTTTGAAGCTTTTTTAATTGAATGTTTGTGTGAACTGTAGCACCGTGGAGCACCATCTGTCGGGTTGAAAGAGACCCGGATTTGGGGGCGTCATAGTTGGTATCAAAGCAGTTGGTTATAAAACTTAATCGGAGGAAGTACCTTAGGCTCATAACCATGTTATGGAAGAAAAGTCCGAAGGAAGATAAACTTGAGCTTTACTTGAGTCAAATGAGTTAATAAGGTATTGAGGAAACTCAGTATCAAAAGATTTAAAAGATGGAAAGTAACCCTAAATAAATTAAATGTGATTTATGCTTATACTATTTGTTATGTACTAATCAACAAGTTATGTGTTATTGTAGGATGTCGATCGATAGTTTGATGTATAGAGATATAAACACGGTGAGCGAAGAGCTTGTAAACCAAGTAAAGCCTGTACCTATGCCAGTGGCAGAGGTACCATTAGTAATTCTAGAGGAGTCAGAGACAGAGGGGTACTTTTCTGAGGAAGACTACTCCGAGGGAGAGATGGATATAACGTCATACCTGAGTATGATGAATGATGGGGAGGAAGAAAGAGAGGTAACATCGATTACTACGGTGGTACCTACACTAGAGTTGTAACACCCCGAAATCCGATCTTTCTTCACACCCGGATTCCGTACGTCACGAGTACATCATTCATCCAACATACATCATTATATACTGAAATATAACAACACACACTCTCAAATCCCAGGTTCTCGAAACCTTATAACCTTCCTCATTACAAATAATGATAATTACATTATTCCTTTCATCTTACAAGAGTGACTTTTATCCGCCACCAAGGATACATTTAGTTCATTAAACTAATCTATAGTTTAATTTTCATATTTCTACATTACAAGTCTTCACTTGATCTTCTCGCTCATTCACATTTTGAATGGCACTTCATCTGGACACCGTCAGCTTGATCTATATGGGATCCTTAAGTTCTTCTAACATTGTTCGCTGAAAATGTTTTTCATTTAAAGAAAGTGTGAGCATTCAATTGCCCAGCAAGTCATAACAGTTGAACAAATAACTTCAAGAATTTAAACATTCTTTTCAGACTTCAATAACCGAACAAGGTTACGAAGCACCTTGAATAATAGGAATAGTCTTGATTCCTATCATCTTAAAACATTAGTCATATTCACTTTGAAATACTTTCATTCTCTACTCTCTTTCATACACATTCTGTCTGGCTAGAATCAATAGCACATACTTAACAATAATGGTTCATGTATAAACAGAACATTCTTTTATTGAACAGTTCAAACATAGAACAATTCATCTCATAGAAACACCGAAGTGTTCAAATTGTGGCACAAGGCCTCATACATTCTACCACCTTGTACAAATATCACACATTCGCACATAGACAGAACTTCTCAAGTTCAACATCTGAGAAGTTTTAGAAACTAGCATTCATTTAAAAATATGAATGAAGTTAGGAAACTTGCCTTACGCACAGCTACAGCTTATGTTGAACTGCTCATTCCAATCCCTATAGCACATAAGGAAATAACAAATACACCAATTAGTCATATACTTGACTTACGCATTGGTTTACTTAACTTTACTTCTTAAGGTTCACGTTCTTGCAATATAAGTTTACGCGACTAACTTTCATTACCGTTTCACGGCTTCATGACATACGGAGATGTCTTACTCAGAACGTTCATCATCTTTGATGATTTACATTCTTATCTTCTTCTTATACCTTTCTAGAACTCAGCACACATCGCTTCTCTGCTAGTAGTCCACATGGTACTCTGAGTGGTTTCCCACAAACAACCAACAAACAAGTTCCCGTCTCATCTACACTGCCATCACAGTGAGTTAGATCGGTTGCCAGTTTCGTATATACCTTCGCTCTCTGAAGGAATTGTTTAGCCCAGCTCCCATATGTCAACCATCAAAGGTTACGATTGTACCACAACCTAACTTTCCCTTAACTTATACGAACTATTAAATTATAATGTTCGTTAAGTTAATTTCTTATTCCTTATGGCTTTCTGGCAACTAATTGCCATACCTCAGGATTCATTCTTTATCGTCTAAGTCATACAATCTTTTGTATACTCGGAACGATCATTCAATGTCAATACTATGAGAACACAGCGTTAAACATTTCATATTAACTTATTCATACCTTACAACATCCGGTTCATTCAACTCGGAACGTTGTCCAAGTTATACTTATTAACTCGGCTTCTTAACGTTATACGTTATTATCTTTAACTTAGTTTCTTCACCGTTCACAGGTTTAATCAATAGTCTTCGCTATCTTACGGTCAAATCATACACAGGGTGTAGGTTCTACCCGTTTAATATTTGCGTACACTCAACCTTCATGTCAATTAAATTGTTCAACGTTTACATTTCATTCTAACATTCTCATCCGACTCACAATCGGCTTTCATTAATCTTTTTACCGTTCGCTACGGCTTTCTTGATACCATTCGTATCTTACTTACTACCTTTGTCAACGTCTAAGTCATCAAACCAGGGTATACTTAGAAAGTTCGTCCGACGTGAATACGATTCACAAGGATCATTTACATATTCAACGTTCACGTTGCTCGTCTCTTAATCTCTCATTCAACCTTTACTCAAGGTTTTAATTGCTTTCGATCGTTATCCATCCCTTGAACCCCATGTTAATTATTCTTTCTTTATGTCAAAGCTATACGGTTCGCTGTATGCTAAGACCGATCATCTATCGCAACAACGTTGCGTTCACAGTGTCTAAATGCTTTACATTCATCTCTCAATGCCATGTCATAACATCAAAATGTTATACATTTACATCGTCAACCAACGTCTAAGGAATCACAACCATAGCAATCCCTCACGTTTGTTTATAGCGACTACGGTCCCCGACTATCGGTTACGTAATCAAGCATTTACATTCTCTATCTTTTAATCTCGTTAAATCTTTCCGTTCAACCTTCACTAAAGGTTTAACGCACTTACTTAAGTGTTATATTATGTGAACTACGTGTTCATACTTCTTTCTTTCACATCCTCCAGTAATTGAGAACTAAAAATCTCATTTCTGGGCATTACTCTGCACCGGCGGTGCGGCGCCGTGCCCTTCCCTTCCTCTCGCGTTGCGGCGCGACCTACTTCTCTCTCCTCTCTTCCCGGACTGGCGATGCGGTGCCAAGTCCTTTGTTTTCTCTCGTGCTGCGGCGCCACTCTCCAGAAGATTATGGCCGAGCTCGTGTTTGCATGAGGTTGTCCTCTAAAGGCACGACTTCATGACTGCTGGCAATGAAAAGTATGAAACCTAGAAAAATTTTCTAAGTCTTTTTCAAGCTTGAGACGCTGATTTCGAAATCTCATAACTTCTTCGTTATAACTCGGAACGAGGTCATTCCAAAGCTATTTTCTTCCTTATCTTACGTACTTTGATTACCTTTGGACAGAACTTTGTTCTGAATCTGTTAACATGCCATTCAATTAGCTTAATCTTCATTCTTCGTTCATTTTAACATTTTTAACGTTCTTTGTTCGTTCGTCCGTAATTCAGTCATCCGAACTCGGAATTCATTTGTTCTTGAGTTCACAACTCACATTTTATACGTTCTCTTACATTCTTTTGAAACCCTACACGTTCGGGTTCATTTACTAACTTTCAAATTCTCGTTTGTCTTTTACAAAAATTGAGCCATAACTTCGTTATAGCTCAATTTTAATCCGTTCTTCATGAACGTTTCTAACATTCTTAACCAAGCAATAAGCATCTAACTTATACGCGATGGTTTTAAACTTGTCCATCAACAACAATTACACTACGATGGTTTTAAATTTGTCCATCAACAACGTTCTTCGCGTTCTTCGCGTGTTCTTCACGTTCTTCGTTCGTTCTTCATTTTTAATCGATATTTTGGATTACGATTTTACTTTTTCTTGGAATTTGATGTTATAGAACACCATTCCTTACTTAATTCACCTACTCATTCATAATATTCATTCGGATCGCTCAAAATCCTCATGAATCTTATATTTGCTTAAGAAATTTATAAACTAAATTTCTTATTTTTTATTTCTTCATTTTCTTACGATTTCAACCATATGAAATCATTACTAATCTCTTTTACTTCTTATTCTCATTAAGAAATGTTTTTGACATAGAAAACTTAAAGAAAATATTAGAAGAAACTAGGGTTCGGATTACCGTTCTTCTTTAATCTCCTTCTGTCGGACAAAGCGTGCATTCAAGCTAGCTTTTCCTTTCTTCTTCTCTTCTCTTCCCCATCAAGACTCTCTCTTCTCTCTCAAAGTGTAGGATTTTCAAAATCCCATTCAAATGAGATTAAGCTTCCTATTTATAGATTTTCAAGGTTAGGGGCAAAATAGTCATTTCACCCAAAAAATCACTATTCACACCTCCTTACTATTCAAGACTTAAGGACTAAGTTAACTTAGCCCTCAAGTTTGCTTAGCCCTTAAGTTTTGTAGTTCCGTCTTTCAGGTTTCTTCCGACAATTTTAAAAACTGCGATTCTTGGAATCCAAATATTTTTGGATATTTCGTCTTTCCTTTACCGATTAACTTTTACGTATTCTTCGGATTTTTGAAAAACTGAAAAACACTTTTTGGCATCAAGCGTATTCCTTCACGTTTTCCCCTAACGTAGCTAAATGAGTGAAAAGTACATAACAGTACTTTTTGTCATTTTTTATTTTGTCTAATTTCTGCACGTTTTTCGAGAAAAACTTTTATCGGCTTACTTAACTTTTCACGATATATTAACATCAAATCTTTTGACGGAATTTCATTTTGACATACCGAACTCTTGGAAAGGCTTAGGTTATTCAAACCCTAACCCTTAGGTTTTGTCGGGTGAATAGTGCCTATTTCATCTTTTTCCCCAGAAATATTTTTGTTCCCGGAAAATTTTTATTTTCGTCTTGAAAATTCTTACTCGTTCCGTCTAGCTCGTAGCAAGAATCCTCCCGATTAATAATCATTCTAGGTTATAGAACGATTAATAAACACATAGCACAGAATAGTATTAAAAAAAATATTTATTTTATTAATAACTAATTCTTTAAACCTAAATTCTGGATAATCCGAAATTCTGGGTTGTTACAGGAGTCATCACCTCCAGATGCAATGGAAGCATTGTATCTGGCAGCGCTTGATAGGAATGTGCAACTGGGTACAGTTGTGTAGAATCAGAGTGAAGAGATTAGTTATCTCCATGAAGCTAAGATGTCTGCAGAAGCAGATTTTGAGTTAGAACATGATAAGCGTGCTGCTTATGGAGGAAGAGGAGCTAGGAATTATAAAAGGAGGTCGATGAGCTTCAGAGAGAACTTGGGGAGAAGGACCGGAAGATAGCCCGGATGTCTTACATCTATGAGAGCGCTCATAAGGATTTCAAGCTGAAGGTTGCTTGTTATTCCAATGAGTCAGGACAAACTCGACATACTATTAGTCGGGATACTGTAGCGATGATTGCGAATGAGAAACATGATAACGTTGTTATGCATTATTAGAAATCTAAAGTTATAAGTATGTGTGTAGTAACATAAAACCCTCTTTTGTATAACATGGTAGTCTTTTGTAAACCTCAACTTTTGTGAGGTACTATTTCAGAATAAAAATGTAATAGCTTTTGGCTATGAACGCAAATTATAAATAGTTTCAAACTATGAAGAAGCATATGAATATAATGAAGTTTTCATTGAAATGATTTGTTATGGTGTGAGTTGGTATGCGACGAATAATAACGAAGTAAATAAATAGATAATATTGATATTTTATTTACTTAATCTGAATAATGCCACCTAGGAGAAGATAACGTAAACAGGAAGTGGAATCACGTAAGGATAATCAAGGGGGGGGGGGGTTTGAACAACCCTATGCAAGAGTTCGTTAAGTTAATAACGACTACATTTAACCACACTGGGTTAGAGTACCGCGGAACCTAAGGTAGCTAGAACGATTACCTTTAAAGAGTTTAAAAGCATAGGTCCGCCGGAGTTCAAAGGAACGACGGACCCATTAGAAGCCAGATATATGTAAGGAGAGATAAAAGGCATTTCAGTGGATCCATCAAAAGTGGAAGCTGTAATCAATTGGGAACAACCAAGAACACCGTCAGAAGTGAGGAGTTTCTTTGGAATGGCTGGTTATTATAAAAGATTTATTCAAGATTTTTCTAAGATAGCCACTCCGCTAACAAATTTGACAAGGAAAGCTGTAAAATTCGTCTGGACGGAGAAGTGTGAAGAGAGTTTCCAAGATTTTAAGAAGAAGCTAAGTGTGGCACCTGTGTTGACTTTACCAGAAAATACAGGAAATTTTGTGGTGTACAGTGATGCCTCACACAAAGGGTTGGGTTGTGTTCTTAAGCAAAACGACAAAGTTATTGCCTATGCATCAAGACAACTGAAGGATTATGAGAAAGGGTATCCGACTCATGATTTGGAATTGGCTGCAATTGTATTTGCTCTAAAGATATGGAGACACTATCTTTATGGAGAAAAACGTGAGATCTACACAGACCACAAAAGTCTGAAGTATATTTTCACTCAGAAGGATCTGAACATGCGTCAGAGAAGGTGGATGGAATTGATAAAAGATTAAGATTATGAAATCTTTTATCATCTGGGAAAAGCGAATGTGGTTGCAGATGCTTTAAGCAGGAAAGGTCGGGAGAAGTTGATGTTGATAACAACTCAGGAGGAGCTCATTTCAGCAATGACAAAACAGGAGTTGGAAATTAAATTTCAAAAAGAATTTGACGAACAACTATTCTAGATAGAAGCTGGTCCAACTTTAGTGGACAAAGTGAAGGATGTTCAACTACAAGATGAAGAGTGTGGGAAAATCAAAGAGAATCTGATTGAGAGTAGTGATGTAAAATACAAGATCGACATCGAAGGACTACTATGGTTTGAGGGAAGAAGCTGGTTTCCAGTAACACCTGAGCTGAAAGAAGAATTTTTTACCGAAGCTCATAGATCAAAATATTCAATTCAACCAAGAAGCACGAAAATGTATCAAGATTTTTGCAGAACATTTTGGTGGCCGAATATGAAAAACGGACGCGTAGAATGCGAGCGAAATGCTTGACATGTCAAAGAGTAAAAGCCGAACATCAAAGACCCAGCGGATTACTTCAACCGTAGGAAATACCAGAATGGAAGTGGGAACACATCACGATGGATTTTGTGGTGGGTCTTCCAACTACTCGAAGAGGATGTGATGCGATTTGGGTGATACTGGACAGACTGAGGAAGTCAGCGCACTTTTTACCAATAAAGATTAGATTCAATCTTGATCAGTTGGCAAGATTGTACATTAAAGAGATCGTTTCGAGGTATGGAGTGCCAGTATCAATTGTGTCCGATAGAGAGCCGCGATTCACGTCAAATTTCTGGAAGAGACTTCAAGAATGCATGGGGACACAGTTGTGAATGAGTACGGCTTATCATCCACAAACAGATGGCCAAAGCGAACGAACAATTCAGACATTAGAAGATATGCTGAAAGCATGTGTCATGGACTTTAAAGGAAGCTGGGAAGAACAATTATCGTTGGTGGAATTTGCTTACAACAACAGTTACCACGCGAGCATCGGCATGCCACCTTACGAGGCATTGTACGGCAGAAAGTGCAGAACTTCACTATGTTGGGAAGAAGTCGGTGAACGTCAACTGCTAGGACCGGAACTAGTGCAACAAACTGCTGACGTTGTCAAACTCATCAGGACAAGATTGGTAGCGACTCAAGCGCAATGATGAAAAAGTATCTTTGATCAACACATATAAGATCGTGCATTCGATGTAGGAACTTTTGTATTCCTAAAAGTTTCTCCTTGGAAGGGGAAAATTCGTTTCGGTAAAAAGGGAAAGTTAAGCCCGAGGTTTATTGGACCCTTTGAAGTGCTGCGAAGAGTGGGAGAAGTGGCTTACGAGGTAGCTCTACCTCCAGAGTTGGAAAACATTCATAATGTTTTTCAAATTTTTGATATTCTGACCATATAAACTCGATTACAAACATGTGATCGAGTACGAACCGCTTCTGCGATTCGAGAAAGATTTGTCTTATGAAGAGGTTCCTATCCAGATAGTTGACAGGAAAGAACAAGTGCTCAGGAATAAAGTGATACCTTCTGTGAAGGTGATATGGAGGAACCACAACGCTGAAGATGCTACGTGGGAACTCGAAAAGAAAATGTTGAAAGAGTACCCTGAGTTATTTGTTTAATCCGTGTCTTCGATTCTGGGGCAGAATCTTTGTAAGTAGGAAAGAATGTAACGAATGATTTGTTTAAGTTGTGATTCTGAGGACAAAATCCTTGTAAGGAGGGAATGATGTAACATTCCAGAATTTTAAATTATAATATTAAATATTTATTGATTTATATAAATATTTAGTGGATATATTTATTGTTGAATAAATAATTATTTAATTTGAGTTGATGTGGTTTAGTTAATTATTTGTTGATTAAATAATTAAATATTAAATATTTATTGATTTATATAAATATTTAGTGGATATATTTATTGTTGAATAAATAATTGTTCAGTTTGAGTTCATGTGGTTTAGTTAATTATTTGTTGATTAAATAATTAAATATTAAATATTAATTGATTTATATAAATATTTAGTGGATATATTTATTATTGAATAAATAATTGTTCAATTTGAGTTGGTTTGGTTTAATTAATTATTTGTTGAATAAATAATTAAGAAGCTAAGAAAATTAATTATTATGAGATTATATACTAATTTAATTTAATAATTAAGCGATAAATTGATTATTGAATTTGACAGAGTATGTATAATCATAACTATGGTGTTTTGAAATCTCTGTTTTGATTGAAAAACAAAATCACAGTATTGATTTTCATTGAAAATATCAAAAATTGAGTTTTTGCCAAAAACATTGAAATTGGGTATTGTAAATTTGATGTTTATGCTATTTTATGGGTAGGAACATGTTAGAAGTCTTCACAATACGTTTACGTGAAGTCTATGTATAAATTACATGTTAATTAGTTTATTAGATTGGAGCTTGTAGGTCAATTTGGCTTTTGTTTATGCTGGTGTCGAGCTTGGTCGCCGAGTTTTGGACTGGCGTCAGAAGGCGCCCAAAGAAGACAAGTTTCACGCCTTGATGTTTGGTGCCACGCCTTACGCATTAATCGATGGCTGTGATTTCTCGCCACGCTTAACTTCAATATGCCAAGAAGACCAACCACACATGTAAAGCGTGGAAATACAGAAATATGAAGTTAAGAAGAAGGTTCAGCAGTTTTAGTTTATTTCACAAATTTTGAAAATAAAGGTTATGTGTTAATAATATGAATGCTAAATGATAATTTCAGTAGTATTAAACTATGAATGAGCATGTTATCAATTGTTAACTAGTATTAACATAGTTTGATTATGTGAATGGGTGATTTGACCTACATGATGTATATATTTGTTTATATAGATATAAAATGTTGGTAATGACTAATTATTCCATGATGACATATGTATAGGGTATTAATTCAAGTTGTAAGGTTTAGCTAGTGCTAAAGGCAAGTTCTCTAACCCTAAAACATCATTATGCGAGTTTGATTTTGTTGAGTACATTATTGTTTTGAATTCAATTTCAATTACACAAGTTGCTAACTTTACATTTTCATAGAGTTAGATTGTTTATTATTGATAAAGCTCTTGTATCTATTGGTTCATGAGGATACAAGTATTCCAAATCTTATATTTTATTATTGAGCAAGTTCTTTAATATGTAACTTGTGATTTAGCATGCAAATTGTTCTATTTTAATATTCTAGTATTTAACAACTCTATCGTTTAAATTACTATTCATTATGAATGTTTAGTACCCAAATTCTCAATAACCTTGAATGTCATGATTATTCAATGCTTATGTTGTTAGATTATTCCAAAAGCATGATGTTAATTTACAAATATCAATTCAGTTATGATTATTCCATAGCATACATTTATTTCTTTTGTAATCAACTAATCCTTAGTTTATTATCGTTGAATTCTAAATTACCCTGTAATGTATCCAAACCAAACTTACTTTGGTGCGGACTTGTATTCTAAATACATAATGAACAACTCTTTTAATAGAGGTTTACGCTTAGCGTTAAAATGGTTGTGCACAATACATTGTACGAAGGGTTGATCCTCCTAAGTACGTGGAGTCCTTATAGTCTTATGACTATTAAAGTTAAATTTGAAAGATTACTTATAACTGTGGACATGATTCGTGGTCATTAGACCCTCAGTGAATGTTATAATTTTCAGAAAGTTAATAGAACACATTGTTCAGTTCTATTGAGCCTAGTATTGGCAATTGATGTAAAAGTTTAAAGATTTATTTGTTGTTATTCCAAGTGGGCCTTGTTTGCTCACTTTTGCCTATAAAATTTCTTACAGCTAAAGCTGAAAAGGGTGATGTACCTAGTACCAGTAAGGGAAAAGGAAAGATGAACAAATATTGAAGATTTGTAATAGTTGTGATAGTTTTATTATCAGACTTTGGTTTAAAGTTTGTAATGAAGTTTATTTAATTTTCCGCATTTGAATGTTTGTAACTAAAGGTTAGATAACTTGGGAGATTTTTATTTAAGTTTAATCCTGTATGGGCAGGTTTTTATTATTCAATTTTATTATGATGGGGTAGTTAGAAATGAATGTTTTGATTAAGTGAACACCAAATCTTTAGGAAATGAAGTACCAGGATTTGGGGGTGTCACAAAGACCTTCGTCAAAACCTTTGGTGGCCGAACATGAAGAGGGAAATCGCTGAGTATGTTAGTAAGTGCTTAACTTGTCAGAAAGTTAAGGTTGAACAATAAAGACCGAGTGGGTTGTTACATCCACTAGAGATTCCGGAGTGGAAATGTGAGCATATCACCATGGACTTTGTGGTGAGACTTCTAACAACAAGAAAATGATACGATGCTATTTGGGTAATAGTGGATCTGGTTAACCAAATCGGCTCATTTTCTACCAATAGGAGTTAGGTATAACCTTGAGCAGTTAGCTAAGCTTTATGTCAAAGAAATCATTTCTAGACATTGAGTACCTGTTTTGATTGTGTTCGATCGTGATCCACGATTCACGTCGATCTTTTGGAGAAGTTTACAAGAGTAAATGGGAACACATTTGAGATTGAGTACGGCATATCATCCACAGACGAATGGACAAAGTGAACGGAAAATTCAAACGCTAGAAGATATGTTAAGATCTTGCATTATGGATTTCAAGGGGAGTTGGGATGAACATCTACCTTTGGTGGAATTCGCTTACAACAATAGTTTTCACGCTAGTATAGGCATGCTGCCCTACGAAGCATTGTATGGGAGGAAGTGTAGAACACCAGTTTGCTTGGATGAAGTAGGTGAACGTCGAATGTTAGGACCTGAGATGGTACAACAAACGGCGGATATGGTTGAGCTAATACGAACTCGATTGGTAGTGGCTCAAGATAGACAAAGGAAGTATACAGATCCTCATCGAGAGAATAGAGAATTTGAAGTAGGATCGTATGTCTTTCTAAAAGTGTCACCTTGGAAAGGGAAGATACGTTTTGGGAAGAAAGAGAAGTTAAGTCCAAGGTTCGTAGGACCTTTTGAGATTTTAAGAAAGGTAGGAGAGGTAGTTTATGAAGTAGCTTTACCTCCAGATATGGAAAGAATACACAATGTATTTCACGTGTCAGTGTTGCGTCCTTATAAACCAGACTACAAGCACGTAATAGAATATGAGTCTATTCAAGTAGAAAAAGACTTAATGTATGAAGAACTTCGAATTCAGATTATTGATAGGAAGGAACAAGTCTTGAGAAATAAAGTAATACCTTCAGTAAAGGTAATTTGGAGTAACCACGATGCTGAAGAAGAAACATGGGAGCTCGAAAGTAAAATGAAGGAAAAATTTCCTCATTTGTTTATGTAATTATAGCGAGATTCTGGGTACAGAATCCTTATAATGAGGGAATAATGTATTGCCCAAGAATTTTGGATTTTTACTGAATTAAATTTTTATTTGATTATGTGGATTAAATGAATACAATTGATTAATTATGTGAGTAGGATGTTTGAAGGTCGTTCTATGACCTAGAATGTGTGAATGTGGTTAGTATTTTGGCTGTGTGCAAGGATTAATTGTTTTGAATTATCAAGATGAAAATGAATGCTTTCTGAGAAGTTTTCCGTAAAAATACTATTCATTCAATTTCGTTCGAAGCTTAGGTTTGAAATTACGAGAAATGCGTAATGATTGAATATGAAGATATAATGGAATATCCAATAATATTTATATTATGGCAAACAAAGTTTTCATTTGCGGACATAAAACCTAAGGGTTTGTGAAAGAGATTTTTGAAAAGAAAAATGTAATGCGTATACTCATTTCGGTGATTATACATATGATATACGAGTATTATACTAGTATGAATACGAGTATGGTATGAAGATTAATACGACGTATAATACGAATATCGTATGAGTATTAGATGAAGAGAATACATGAGTTATACGTATAGAATACGAGAAGTTCTAATAGATTAGGAGTTAAGGACTTTGACATAATATAATTGAACTTGGACTAATAGCAAGCCCAATGAATTGAGTGAACAAGCCCAAGTCATGGACCAATATTAAATAAAGTCAAGCCCAATCCAAGAAGTTAAACCGCGGGTCGAACCGACGGGTCAAGGGATGGGTAAAACCCAAGGGGCAACCCATGGGGTGACCCAAGGGGGAGTGGGCCGGCCACTTGATGGCCAAGTAAAGGTAATACTTGATCAGCAAGTACTTTACTTGGTGATAAAGTACGGAATAGTAAGGAGGTGGGAAAATGGACCATTTTTCCCTCATTTTGGTTTTATATAAATACAAGACTTGTGTTGGTTATTTTGTCGATTTACAAAGCTTGACCAATATATATTGAGAGATAAAAAGAGCTAGAAACACTTAATCAATTTACTTCCAAGCAAACCTTTAGACGTTTATCAAGAACGTGAAGTACGTCAAAGGTAAATTCTCATAAACTCTAATCTTCATCTTTTTCAATTTCTTTATCGTAAAAAAATCGTAGATTGGTGGAATATGTTTATTGAGGAGAGATAAGGATATCTATTAATGATCAAATAATTGATATGTCATGACCAAATAGAAATTGTAAGTGTTTACGCGAGTTAAAAACCGTAAAAAGTCTTGAACGTGAACTTTGTTATGAATGAACGATTTGAAAACCGTTATAGCTAAGGAATGTGCATATTGTTTGGTTAGGATATAGATGGTGAATCAATGGAGTGTTCCATTTGATTTGGCTAATAGAACACGAGTAACGAAGTTATGGCAAATTTTGCCAAAATAGACGTTAAACGTCAAAATCATAGAAATCTCGGATTAAAGGTCAAAAGTTGCTGTGTGACTTGAAAATGTCAGTTTCCAATGTCAACACGTGAGATAAGGTATTTAAGAGTCGTGGACACAAGAATTGTCTAATTCCGACTTATAACGAAGAAAACGAGTATTGAACGGTCGAAAACGTTAAACGAACGCTCAAAAATGAACTCAAAGGTAAATTCTTGGTTAACGGATTCGAAAGTTTAAAATTCTTATATGAACACGTAAAGGATGTAATTTGTGAGTTGTAGGCTTTTGAATGGGTCAATTCAGATGTAAAACAAAAAAATTATGAAGCCGAGAGTTTCATTAGAAAACCAAACTATTTTAGCCAACTAGTTCATAGAGGCGGCACCACAGCGCCAAAACCCGTACAAAATGGCCACGCCGCAGCGCCAGATCCGGCCATGGTCCCTGTTAACTCACGCCGTAGCACCGAGTTGTACTAGGGATGTCGCGCCGCATCGTCGGCAGTGTAAAAATGTTGACCAAGTTAGGTTTTTGTTCTATTTGAATGTGGACCTAAGGTAAGACATTAAAGGTACTTAATGTACATAATAAGACTAATCACTAATAAAGTGATAACGTTAGAAGATTTAGTATGGTTTAATAGAAATTAAACGAAGAACGCAAGAAGGTAATAAAGGAACAATGAATGATGTTCAACGTTGGTAGTTCACCAATAATGATCGAATGTCGGTTAATAACGTAAGAACGTTAATGAGCCGTAACGAAGCATAGTAAATCAAATTGAATTTATTATACGAAGTTAACTCAAGTATGACATAGAAGAGAAAGAAGTTGGTTAGGGACAATAAACTTAGTTATTTGATAATTAATTACAATGTGCTATGTGAATATATCATTTAGATCTTGTAAAGACTGAGAATTGTTGAATTATATATTCGAAGATGCTTGAAGGCAAGTCTTTCTTAACGCTTGCCTAACCTTCGTGTTAGTCAAGTTTTATGTGATTCATGTTATAAGATGCATGAATGGTTTTAAAGAAAGAGTCGATGCCTGTTTTAACTCGGCTAGACTAATATTGAAGAGTTGATTGATTTGTTTACAAGTCTTTTGATATAGAATTGTTAACGCTATCCTATGCCAAGTATTTGGTACGAATGAGAAGGTAAGTTTGTCTATTTACAAACAAACGTATTTTCATCGATTATTCGATGGGCACGTGAGGTTGCCAAATGTTAAGCGTAAATACGTATAATAGGCTAGTCACCCAGAAGTGCTCGTACGTAAAGACGGATGGATGGCCTTAGTGCCGGATATCCTTTTCAAGTATGAAAATGAAAAGATTATGTTCATGGTCTATTGACCGGTTCAGAATTTTGAAGCTATTATATGTACTTTGGAATTGTTGTTATGACATGAGAAGTACTAGTCAAATGTTTCATAGTGCTTCATAGTTAATTGTTCAGTTATAGAAGTAAAGCATGTAATTGTTAATGTGATATTCATATGATTCTTTGTTAAGCCTTGTTGAGCTAGTTATGCTCATTCTTTCTTGAACCATATGTTTTTAGCTAAAGTTGAACAAACTGAGAGTTTTAAGAGAGATAAAGGCAAGGCTAAAATGGACAATTGATCATCCTGTAATAGATTAGTGTACTTGTATGTAATATACTTATGAAGAATAAAGAATGTATTTGATTATGAACCTGTGAAAGGATTTATTACGAATGTAATAAGAACATAGTAAATACAATCATTTTGTTGTTGTCTCAATGGAATGACTGTATGAATTGTAGTATCGTGGAGCACCATCTGTCGGGTTTGAAGATACCTGGATTTGGGGGCGTCACAAAAATAGAATTTATTATATTTTATTATGCATTGTGTTTGCATTGTGCCTGCATAGTGTTTGCATAGTAAAATCTATTTTTTTTAAAGATTTCGGTCGACGCCCGTGACTTTTTTTAAAATTACTGTGCAGTCTATTTTAAAATAGTATCCTTCCATTCTCCTATAAATAGGATGCTTAGTTAGAATTGAAAATCACACCAGAATCAGAGAATTATTCTTCTATAATTTTGAGCGTATTTCTTTCGAGTTTTAGAAAGCTTTGAGCGTAGAAAATAGTGAAAGTTTTCTTCAAGAATATCCCTACTGTACCAGTTGGAATACTCTTCTTTTCAAGGTAAGGGATGTTATTTTTGTTCAATATTCATATAAAATAATATTTTCTTCCATACTCTGTAGTATGTAAGTAATATTATTTTTTTCAGATTTTGAATTCTATACTCATTTTGTTAAGTTTTGGCTTCTATAGTCCATGAAATTAGTAGAATATCCTTGATATTTGTGCTTCATCCAGTATCTTTTCATGGAAATATTATTCTGAGCATTCTTGATAAGTTTTAACTTTTTCATGCTAGGGTACTATCCACGGGGTAGTATTCACTTGATTATTATTCACCCGGGGTACTACAAAATGGTAAATAGATAACACTTAAAAGATGACGTTTTTATAAAAAATATTGTAGTATTTTTTTTACAACTTTTTTTAACAAAACATTGTAAATACATATAACAAAACGTTATCTATTTATAAGAGTAATTTTTGATTTTATATAGATAACATTTTTTTTAAAAACGTTATGTTTGTAAAAAACACGGAGCTCTTAAATGAAAAGTTAAAATTAAAACACGGAGTTGTGTTATATGTCTAATGTCTTTCTTCGCTATGTCTTTCTCTGCTAGATTTCCTCACAAAATCAAAACCCTAGTTATCGATCTCTGCTACCAAAGTTGGACCCATCTCAAGTCATCGACGTGGGCGAGAAATGGATCTGTTCCTGGTGGTGGTGGGTCAAGCTCAGAAATCATCGATTCGTACCAAGACGATAAATCAGAGGGGTTGTAGTGAATAGTATCGCGAGCGAGATGAGAAAGACCATCTTGTTGAGCTTGGCTCATCACTTCTTTGAGGTGCTCGAGTTTCTGGGCAACATCCGTCATGTCAGATGACCGAACTTTATAGCCCAGAACAGCCAAAAGCTCGTCAACTCCGGCGTCTTGTTCAGTTTCCTCCCACATCTTAGAGTTCCCATTTGAATACATGCCGCTATTGTTGACGGAGGAGCTACCACCGGTGCCACCACCACAGTCTGTGGAGAAGGTGATATGATTAGGTTGTGGGTAGTCTCTCTTCATGATTTGTGGGGATTTTTTCTCTCCCTAGGAATGGTTGGCTTTAGGGGTTTGAGAGATTATTGTGTGAGGGGACTCAAAAAATAAAGGAGGGGATTGAATGGGTGAAGAATTTGAGCATTGGGGATTGGACAGCTCTGCTTGGTTCTGTTTTGTTCTGTTTAAGGCTACCCCCAGAAGCCAACCATGGTAATTAAATCATTCCATTCTTTTCTTAATACATTTCTAAATTCTAATTTTGCTTCTATTTCTCTTTCTTGTGTTGATTTTTAGTGACTGACACCAACTGTTGGCTGATATTTTGTTTCGCTCAATGCTCTTATAAGGTTACCCAAATTATTTATTAAATAAAATGTACATAATACCTATTTTTGGTGACAAAGGCACTTTGGACTAACTTTTATTTCTACAGGTTTGCAAATAATTTCAAGTCATTGCATTCTTGGTGCTGGCGCATTCAATTTTTAGTATGAAGATGTTATTGGTTGGAAATGATCAGTAACGTTGTACATTGATTATCGCTCAGTAGCGATTAAAGCTTTTGTAAATTCTATTGAAATCATTTGATTGGCAAGTGGAAGCAACCGCCAAAATAGTGGCGTAATATTAAACCTTTTCCATTTAATTTTGATTTGAGGTTTAAGATATCTTTTGATATTATTGAGAAATAGGGAAGAACATCAAAGTTATTCATGTAATGACTTTAATTGGTTGAAAAATGGCTTCAACCATGTAGTATTTTGAAGAAGAGGCAAGAAATTGCCGAGCAAATGAAGGATATATCAAAGAACTTTGAGGTTAGATATTATTATTGATCATGATAATTTTTATATGTTATGACTGGTCTAATATGACTTTATTTCTTCTCTTTGCTAAGGCTCCAAATTAAAGGTCACTAATGCTTGGTGTTGTGGATTGGGGTTTCCTGGGTTTATCCACCTAATAGTGATAAGGAAAAGGAGATGTTTAGTTTATTTTTTTATCCTTATTGTAATTCTCAGGTCTGTGTGAGGGTGGATGTGCTGCAATTGTGGATTCAAGGACATCCTTTCTAGCTGGTCCAACCGTACGCATACACTTAGGAGGATTCACCGATTAGGAGCTCTGTTTTGTATAGTGGATCTCAATATTCAAGGTGAAGTTTTCATTATTTTTCTTTGTTTTTTACCTTTTCTTTGGTAGGAGGATGCGACTTTGTTTATTGTCATCATCAGTCCACGGAATTGAAATGGTGATTGAAGGTCAAAACATGGGGAACTTACAAACCTGATGAGAATGTTGTATGTAATTATTACTTTTATCTTTCCAAGTTTATGCATTGTAATTAAGTTTCTATAACAAAATCTTGGCCCCTAACATGAAGTTTCTATTTTCTTGTGGTTGGTTGCCCGAATATTGTTATGTTGAATCTGGACAGTTTATCTTGGTGAGTTGTAATTAAGATTTGAAGTTGATTTATTATTATGGTCAAACCTCATAAAATAACAATCTTGGTGTTGTAAATCTTTTAGAGCTTATGATGAAGAAGAATCTGCAGCACATGAGCATATGACTTCGTCGCATAGAAGTATCAGGGACATCAACTTTCACTAATTTCTGGTATAATCACAATTTGTGATGTTTATATATTATACTAGTGGATTTATTTGTATATATAAAAGTTCCAAGTTCTCACCAACATTTTTGAATTTTCCTCATCAGTCTCTCGTTACAACATAGAACATGGAATTATGCAGAATTTAACAAAGAAGAGTACTAGCCTCACTAAGAAGGTTCCACTTCTAACACTTTATCTATCTAGTTAATTACATGTAACATAAGTCTATATATTTTATGGTAACATTGATTTGGTTTTTTTTTCTTTGTTACAGAAAGAGTAGTGGCTTTTTAAGAGGGGTGTCCAAGTACAGAGGAGTCGCAAGGTAAATTCTAGTGCATACAATGAAATAACTCCTTTATTATTGTTGAGGTAAATATAGGATTCTAAATACTCCTATTGTCTTTGGGACTAAAAATGCAAGCACCATCACAATGGAAGATAATAAGCTAGAATAGGGAGAGTTTTTGGGAATAAGTATCTCTACCTCAGAACTTACAGTAAGTTACCAAGTTTACCTGAGTATGATGCAATAAGTCGTATCGTATTCAATATGATAAAAAAATGAGAAGAGTTTTTATTTACCTGATCAACAAGTGGCTTATCTGTAGGTAGTCAAGAGGAGGCTGCTAGAGCTTATGACATTGCAGCAATAGAGTGCAGAGGGATTAATGCAGTCACAACGTTTGACTTGAGTACTTACATTAGAAGGCTGAAGACTTTGTTGCCTTGAGTGAAGGAAGAAACAGGAGGGAAGGGTGAACTCTCTTGAATATAACACTTTATATAGAGCTTGATTGATTAAAGTTGTCTCTCTTAAACATAACACTTTATATTGTTGTTATAGCTACATGCTTATTTTATATAAGCAGGATGCAACTTTGTAGTACCCAAATAGTACGTGTTATTGTGCAGTATGTGAGACCTTTATGGAAGGCTTGTTCTAATATTTTAATTACTGCTAGCAGTGGTAGGATTATAAAAGCCCTTGATCTCCAAATTATAATGTGTTAATTTGGTTAAATTAATTCAATACCCATGCTTTATATAAATTCCATCCCCAGAATTTCATTAAGGTTACTCAAAAAGATTTGAAAACTCTTTCCTCATCTTTTCCTCGAGTTTCCACGTAGCTTCCTCAGCGTTGTGGTTCCTCCAGAGCACTTTGACAGAATGTATAACCATATTTTTTAATCTTTGCTCCTTCCTATCCAAAATTTCTATAGGGACCTGCTCATACGATAAATCCTTCTCGACTTGAATCGGCTTATAGGATATCACATGCTTGTAATCCAGCTTGTACGAATGCAACACTGACACATGAAACACAATGTGAATATGTTCCAATTCAGGAGGTAGAGCTACCTTGTACGCCACGTCCCCTATCTTCTTTAGTATTTCAAATGGTCCAATAAACCTTGGACTCAGTTTACCTTTCTTCCCAAATCTTATTTTCCCCTTCCAAGGAGATACCTTTAGAAATGCATAACTTCCCACTTCGAAATCACTTTTCTTGTGATGAATATCTGCGTACTTCTTTTGTCAATCCTGAGCTGCTACCAGTCGAGCTCTTATTACTTTGATGATCTCCATAGTCTGCTGCACAAATTCTGGCCCCAACAATCTTCTTTCACCTACCTCGTCCCAACATAAGGGCGTTTTTCATTTTCTCCCATACAGGGCTTCATATAGCGGCATTTCAATTCTTGCATGATAACTATTATTATATGCCAACTTTACCAGTGGAAGATAATCCTCCCAGCTTCCCTTGAAATCCATCACACATGCTCTGAGCATGCCTTCTAATGTTTGAATCGTTCTCTCGCTTTGCCCATCTGTCTGTGGATGATACGCAGTACTCAACCTTAATTGTGTCCCCATTCTTTCTTGATGACTCCTCCAAAAGTTTGATGTGAAGCACAGATCTCTATCAGACACGATTGATACTGGCACTCCATATCTCAAAATTATCTCCTTGATATTCAACTTGGTTAACTGATCCAAAGTATACATGATCTTGATCGGAAAAAAGTGTGCTAACTTTATAAGACGGTCAACAATCACCCATATAGCGTCATAACCCTTCTGTGTCGCTGGAAGTCCTACCACAAAATTCATCGTGACGTGCTCCCATTTCAATTCTGGAATTTCCAACGGCTGTAATAGTCCACTTGGTCGTTGATGCTCTGCCTTGACTCTTTGACAAGTTAAACAGCGGCTGACGCATTCAACAACCTCTCTCTTCATGTTTGGCCACCAAAAATATTGATGCAAATCTTGATACATCTTTGTGCTTCCTAGGTGTATTGAATATCTCGTATTGTGCGCTTCTTATAGAATCTCTTCTCTTAACTCTGGTACTGCAGGTACCCAAATTATTACTTCAAATCTCAAAGAATCCGTGCGTCATTAATCTTATACTTGACTCTTTCGCCTTGACCAACCAGCTTCTTTATGTTACCGCATTCTTCATCATTCCCTTATGATTCTTTCACCTTGTCTAATAAAGTCATACTTACTTCCATTTCTATTACCTTATTTGAATCCTTCAGATTTTTCACCTCCAACTCCATTTTCTCCATTTCTCTTACTAATTCTTCTTGTTCTGTTAATACAAACAATTTTTTTTGGCTCTTCCTGCTTAAAGCATCTTCCACTACATTAACCTTTCCTGGATGATATAGAATATCACAATCATAGTCCTTGATCAATTCTAACCATCTCCTCTGCCTCATGTTTAACTCCTTTTCTGTAAAGATATACTTTAGACTTTTATGGTCTGTGTATATCTCACACTTTTCTCCGTAGAGATAATGTCTCCAAATCTTAAGGGCAAATACCACCACAGCCAATTCAAGGTCATGGGTAGGGTATCCCTTCACATAGTCTTTTAACTGTCATGACGCGTACACAATGACTTTACCATTCTGCATTAACACGCAACCCAGTCCCTTGTGTGATGCATCACAATACACTATAAAACCCCCTGTACTATGTGATAACGATAACACAGGTGCTTTACTTAATCTTTTCTTCAATTCTTGAAAACTTTGTTCATACTTCTCTGTCCACACATACTTAACAGTCTTCCTCGTCAGATTAGTTAATGGTGTCGCTATCTTCGAGAAATCCTGAATAAACCTTTGGTAATATCCTGCCAATCCCAAGAAACTTCTGATCTCTATCGGTGTCTTTGATTGTCCCCAATTTTTCATCGCTTCTACTTTCGCTGGACCAACAGAAATTCCCTCGTTGTCGATGACATGTCCCAGAAATTGAACTCTCTTCAGCCAGAACTCACACTTTAAAAATTTAGCATATAGCTTCTCTTCTCTTAAGGTTTCCAATACAATTCGTAGATATTCGGCATGCTCCTCTTCAGTCTTCGAATACACCAAAATGTCATCAATGAACACAACCACAAATTTATCCAAATACGGTTTAAATACGCTGTTCATCAATTCCATAAAAGCAGCTGGTGCGTTTGTTAGTCCAAACGACATCAATAGGAACTCATAATGGCCATAACGAGTTCTAAATGCTATCTTTGGTACGTACTCCCTCCTCACTTTCAACTGATGGTAACCGGTCCTTAAGTCAATCTTCGAAAAACATACCGCTCCTTTAAGTTGATCAAACATATTCTCTATTCTCGGTAACGAATATTTGTTCTTGATTGTTACCTTATTCAACTCTCTATAATCCATACACAACCTCATCGAACCATCCTTCTTCTTTACAAACAACATCGGTGCTCCCCACAGAGATACACTAGGTTGGATGTACTTCTTATCCAACAACTATTGTAGCTGGATCATCAACTCTTTCATTTCTACCGGAGCCATCCTATATGGTGCTTTCGATATCGGTGTTGTCCCCGATACTAAATCAATCACACACTCTATTTCCCTATATGGAGGAAGTCCCAAAAGTTCTTCTAGAAAGACATCCCCAAACTCATTAACTATATGTATCTGCCCCATGTCTTAATTCACAACCCGTGTATCCACTACATGAGCCAAATAACCTTCACATCCTTTTCGTAACATTCTCTTGGCCTGCATCATCGTCAGACAAGTTGTTTGCCTTGGCGACTTACTACCATAAAATAAAACCTTAGACTTATCTGGTGTCTTAAGTTGTATGCTCTTTTTCTGGCAATCTATAACTACCTCATGGTTAAATAACCAATCCATCCCTAAGATAACATCAAATTTTCCTAAGCGTATCGAAATCAAATTGACGCTTAACTTCTGTCCCCTTATTTCCACAACACAGTTATTATGGATAAACTCTATAGGGATCACTTCTTTGTTTGCAACTTCTATATTCATTGGGGTTTTTAACTTTTCACATGGTAAGTTCAGTCTTCTAGCAAATTCATCAGACACAAATGAACACGTAGCTCCCGAATCAAATAATATGTAAGCATTTATATTATTCATCGGAATAATACCTGACACCACCTCATTTGATGCAACTGCGTCTTGCAAAGTCATATTGAACGTTCGGGCTGTCGGCTTGCTCTGCTGCATTGGCCTCCAATAGTTAACTTTGTAGAACTACTCTTGTTTCCACTTCCTCCGTCAATATTCTTCTTCAATGGACAATCCTTGAATCGATGCCCCATTCCTCCATAAGAAAAAATAATCACCTTTCTTCGGCTTATGACAATTTGGTGAAATATGTCATTCCTGGCCACAATTATAACAAACGTTTTTCCCTTTCCTACACACCCCGGAGTGATTCTTTCCACACTTTGAACACACTGACTTCTCATGCTGAGTATTCCCTTGTTGCGTTCCTGATTCATTGCCACTGTTGTTCCACTTGTGTTTCTTGCTGTTACTGCCACCACTGCTCTCACCCTGTTGTCCACCTTCAATCTTCTTCTTATTCTTCTCTCGGTTGAATCTAGAAATTGCCTCACTACTACCTTCTACAATGATGGCTTTTTCGAATAGTGTTGAGAACGTAGTAATTTGCAACACTGTAACCTTACTATGAATCCACGGCCTCAACCCATTTTCAAACCTACGCGCCTTTCGTAGTTCTGTATCCACCTAATGAGGTGTGAATCTGGCTAGCTCATTGAATTTTGCTGCATATTCGGCAACTGACATATTTTCTTGCTTTAATTCAAGAAACTGCACTTCTATTTTGGCTTGCATGGCCTTCGAGAAATAAATTTCTAAAAACAACTGTGACGAACGAGATTTTTGTAAATTAATTTTAATATTTATTAAATTAAATAAATATTTTTCGATGATTTAATTATTGGATTAAATAATTATTTGATGCAATTGTGGTAGATTAATTTAATTACGTGTTACATTTATTAAATTAATGTAGAGAATATTTTTTATTCAAGTATGTATTTATGTGAGTTTATTGAATTAAATGAAATATTTAACTAAGCATGATGTTATTTTAATTAATTTAATTATTAATTAGAGAGTTAATAATTTGACAATAATTATTAATGAGAAATTTAATTATGTGACTATGTGAATTTACGAGAAATTATTATATTTTATTTAAAGTAAATTAAATAAAATATTGGAGTTATTTTATAAGGAGTGTGACATTAATTAAACTATAGTATAAGAAGTTTATCAAATTAAATGAGAATGAATTATATTGAATAGCCAAACAAGGCCTTAGTAGTGGTTGAGGGCAGTTAACCACGAATTGGTTAACTGACCACAACTTTGTCAGCTTATAAAATATATGTGTATTCTTTTATTTCATTTTCTTGAGTCTGATAAAACTAGTTAGAGAGAATCTGATAATTGTTGAGGAGAATTGTGAGTCAGTGATTGAAGAAGGAATTGAGAAGGAATTCATCTCCTATTAAATTCTACACTACGCTTTGGGTAATTCTATCCAACCCAATTCTTACTTTATGTCTTTTAAAGTTTTCCTAAACATGGCTTAAGTCCTCTTTAAAGTTTCCGTAGTTGTATGGGGTAACAATTATGTGTATATATGTAATAGTTCGAGTAGCATAGCATATCTTATATATATTGTATATGATTCCATATCTTAAGTTTCATAATACTATGAATTGCTATTTCAAAAATTACAGAGTTTGGGTTATGGCCATATGGCCTTATACGTGATAATTCATGTGTTGATCATATATTATCCCTAAATTTTACACTCGTATATTATTATGCATGTTGATACGAAGAGACCAAAGTTTAAATAAGCGGATTCGGTGTTATAATGAATCCATAGTGATAATTTTCATGTTTTATTTTCAAAACCTCCAAGAACATCAAAGTCAGTGAAATTCACATATTTTAGTTCTGTGATTATGTGTGTTAATGGGTTAAAACCATGCTATAAATGTTGGGTTATGATTATACATGAATTATAACATGTGGGTATGTCTAAATTCATGTAGTAATATTTTGAATTGGAATTTTTGGTCGTGTGTTTCGCAATTTTCGCTGAATCGAGAAGCAGTTTTTAGTTTTCATGCATGCATGGCTGCTGATCTCACGCCTAAACATCCATACTGCGCACTAAAGTTTCAACCACATAACGCCTACCTTGGCCATAACGCCATGTAATAAATGCTACAGTATGCATGGCATCATGAATAATAAGATCAAGTGTAATGTTGGCATGCCAGCAACATACCTCCGAAAAGTTCGAAATGTAATTTTCTAAATGTTTAAGTCTAACAATGTGTTAGTAAATTAATGTAATGAACATGTAAACATGTTAGAAGTATAATATGATCATAAAAGAGTTGTTTAACATGTTAATAACATAATTGCATGTGGATCGAATTAATAAATACATAATCAGCTTGTTATTCATGAAGTATAAATTATGTGACATAGTGGTAAATTAACTAAGTATAGTTAAATAATCAAAGTAGACAAAGAGAATGAGTTTATGATGATTAGTTAAGTTATAATTAATTGGTATTGTGGATGTGAATGATATGTAGGATTTAATTCAAAAACGTGCTTAGTTAAAGTGTAATCTACGCACGAGGCAAGTTTCCTAACCCTACTTGTCATTATTGTTCAAGTTTATTATTTGCCTCGAGTAAATTATCATTACTGTTATTCAAGTTCGAATTATTATATTAATGATTGATTATCTTTTCAAAGTATGATTTTATTATACAATAATCGTTCTATTGTATACTCCTTGAGATTATTATTCAATTTGAATATCATTATTGTTGAACCTTATTAGACTAGTGAACTTTATTGATTCAACTAGTTCTTAGTTGATGAACGTTCTAAATTTCAAAACCCTTATTGAATTATCCAAACCAAACTTCCTTTGGTGCAGACTCGAATGTCAAACTGAGATGAACAACCCTGCAAAGGGATTTACTTATGCGTTAGCGTTAAGATATTGTGCACAGTATGGTACTAAGGGTTGATCCCCCTAACTATGAGTAGAAAGGTCCATAGTCTTATGACTGTTAAAGGCTTCAAGTATAACCCTTGATAACCTAGGACATAGTTCAAGGTCTTATGACCCTCAGAAATCTTTTGATTCTTGCTATTCATTCTTCATTCAAAAGTTGAGCTTTTATTTAGATGTCTTTGATTTACTCACATGTTATTATACTGTTATTTCATTGTTATACTTGTGGGAAATAGTGCTCACTCTTGCTTATAATAACATTGCAGTTAAGATCGAAAGAACTGATGAACCTTCCACTAGTAAGAGCAAGGGCAAAGTTAGCAAGTGATGAAGACTTGTTATTTTATTAGATGATGTATTTATGTTTAAGACTTGAGTTAATGATGTTGTTAAGACTTATTTGTTTATGATTCCGCACAGATGTTTAAGGTTAGTTTAACCTGGGATTTTATTATTATTATTCAGATGTTGTAACCCTTAAGGGGAAGATTTTTTTTATTCTATCTATTGCATGGTTTGCATTTATTATGGGTAGATAGATAGATGATATTTGTATAGTGAACACCAAATCTCGTGGAATTGAAGCACCCTGATTTGGGGGTGTCACAAGTTGGTATCACAGCTTTAGGTTATGAACCTTAGGTAGGGGAACAACCTTAGGTAGTAGCATTATAGAAAGAAGATAATGATGGAAAACTCTTATCGAGTTATAAGAAATGAATTTCTGTAATTCATTGAAGATAATAAAAGACCTTATGTGTTTATGTGTTAAAGTATGTGTTAGATGATACGACTTAGTAACTAAAACTTAAAATTTTGTTGTCAAGATGTCGAATGTTGGAGAAGCTAGTCAAGCTGGGGAGGAAGGACCCCGGGTACCTATAGTACCTACTGAGGAGGAACCCCGTGTACCTGTAGTACCGACAGAGGAGCAGCCCCGAGACATTCATGTCGTTAGGGAGCAGCTGGTAAAGAGGGAATCATCTCCATTGATCACCGTTGTTGGTCAGGAGCATAAACCTGAGACTGATCCTGAGGAGGATCCTGAGGAGGAATTTGTTGTGGAAGAGAAAGAGGAATAAGAGGAGTTACCACGGTACACCGTTGATGCTGAGATGTATGACACGTTATATGACCGTAATGTTGAGTTACGAGACGTGGTCCAGGATTTGACTGAGCGAGCGGTTATTCAGCATATTACTCTAGAGCAGAAGGAGAGGGAGATTTCGACTCTTCACTCTCGAATGGCAAATGTAGAATGGGATTTGGTCCATGAGAAGGGTCAAACTGAAGATAAGACCGAGGAGATAGAGAAACTGAAGAAGGAACTCAAGTAAACCTCTCGAAAAAATTTGAACATATAGAGGAGGAAGGCTGGGTAAGAGAATCGCGTCGAGCTGATCATGCAGAGGATGATAGTCGTTCAAAGAAAGCAAAGATTGGGGAAACGTACTCTACACTTAACAAAGCAAAGAATGAGACCTAAGATCGAGTTTTGAGGTATCCAATCTAGTTCGAAGGACTACCATTGTATATGATGGATCGCAGGACGATGCATCAAATCTAGAAGAAGAGGCGTGAGCAAGGCTAATCGAAGACCTTAATCGACAAAGTGATATGATTTATTTAATTATGTGAAGAACTTAATTAGTTTTTTTTTAGATGTAAATTCTTACGTGTTTATGAATGAAAGAATATTTGAATGTTTTAAATCCTGTGGATTCTTTATTCCAGGATAGTTGATGTAAATAGCAGTTATGCTATCGTTTAATGTTAAAACTTTGATTTGAATGCAAATATATCAAGTTGTTTGAGATGATATGTTAAGAGATATGTTAAATTATTGAGTAATGCCTTAACTATTTAGAGAATGAAAAAAGTTCTAATAAGCGTTTATTTAACAGAAATATGCAGCCAAGGAGAAGACAACAACATCAATCAGCTCAGGAAGAGTCAACCAATAATAACAATAATGCCAATGAAAATCCCGTTCAACAGTTAGTTAACTTACTGACTGGAGCAATGAACAATCAACCTAAAGCTCCACCAAACACAACGTTTAAAGCCTTCAAGGCGATGGGACCGCCAGAGTTCAAAGGTTCCATGAACCCAATCGAGGCTCAAACGTGGGTTATGGAGATGGAGAAGGTTTTCGACGTTGCTAGGGTTAGAGAAGATCAGAAGACCGCTTTTGTAACGTTTATGCTGAAGTCTGAGGCTAGCTACTGGTGGCAAGCAAATAAAGTTCGAGGAGGTGAAGGTGTAATTACGTGGGAGAGGTTTAAAGAGATGTTCTTCGAAATGTATTTCTGAACTAGTACACAGAATCAGATGGAGGTTCAATTTCTAAAGTTAAAGAAGGGAAACATGAGTGTACCTGACTACGCGGCTAAGTTCAACGAGTTGGCAAGGTTCGCCCCATATCAAGTACACACGAACAAAAGAAAATCCAGAAGATTCGAACAAGGACTAAAGTCTTGGGTGTACAGCAAGGTATCAATGTTTCAGATAAACACATTTGCCAGAGTTCTGGAAAAGGTCATCCTCGCTGAAGGTGGGAGCGATGCGGTGACCAAATACAATCAAGATCAGAAGAAGAAGAAGAGTGACGGTGAAGGAAATAACAAGGCCAGTGAAAGTGGCACAGGAGGTAGAAATTTCAATCAGAAGAAAAGATGGAATGACAACTTATCATCGGGGAATCAGCAAGGTAGTCAGAAGAAAAGAATCGAAGCATGCCCGACTTGCGGGAAAGCCCATCTGGGAGTTTGTTTGAAAGGAAAAAGAGTGTGCTACAATTGTGGTCGAAGGCTACATAGCACCAAACCGCTCCAAACCCAAAGAAGGGTGCTTGTTTTCCTTGTGGTTCGAAAGACCATCTGGCAAGAGACTGTCCCAAGAAGGGATCGGGAGGGTCAGGATCAGGAGGAAACCGGGGAAATAACAGTGGAAATGCTTTAACCATCACCGGACCAACAACAACAAACCGACCAACCGCCCGAACTTTCAACATAACGGTGCAAGATGCAGTTCAATCCCGTGATGTGGTGTCAGGTATCATTCGAACAATAAAGTTAATGCTTACGTATTATTTGATTCGGGTGCTACTTGTTCCTTTATATTCGATGATTTTGCCAAGAATTTAGATTTGCCTAAGAATGAATTGGATTACCCCATGAACATAGAAATTGCGAATAGAGAAATAATCCCTGTTAAGTATGTACATAAGAAATGTAGAGTGGATAATAAGGGTAATATCATGAACGTATATCTTATCCCTGTTCGACCTGGGGAATTTGACGTTATTTTGGGAATGGACTGATTATTCAATTACGGTGTTGTAATTGATTGCCAAAAGAAGCGTATTAACCTTATGACTCCGTCAAAGGTTGTATTTTATGGTAGCAAGTCGCCTAGACAAGCGAGTTGTTTGACGATGATGCAGGCCAGAAAGTTGTTGAGACAAGGCTGTGTAAGATGCTTGGCTTACATAGTCGACAGTCGAAAAGAGAATCCAAAGGTAGAAGAGATACCGATTATGAAGGACTTCGTCGACGTATTTCCAGACGATTTACCAGGACTTCCATCAGATAGAGAGGTAGACTTCGTCATCGATTTGGCGCCCAAAACTGCTCAAATATCGAAGGCACCATACCGAATGGCACCAGTAGAGATGAAGGAATTAATGGTACAACTACAAGAATTGTTGGACAAGAAGTACATTCAACCGAGCGTATCACCGTGGGGAGCGCCGGTGTTGTGTTGTTTAATGAAAAGAAGGACGGATCGATGTGGCTGCATTGACTACAGAGAACCTGAATAAGGTCACGATTAAGAACAGATATCCATTACCTGAGGATCGACGACTGTTTGATCAATTGAAGGAGCGAGATACTTTTCCAAGATAGACTTGAGAAGCGGTTATCATCAATCAAGGTGAGGCCAGAGGATGTACCAAGATGTTGTTCGTAACGTGATACGGTCACTACGAATTTTTAGTAATGTCGTTTGGTCTAACGAATGCTCCTGCAGCATTTATAGGACTAATGAATAGTGTGTTCAAGCCGTTTTTGGACAAATTCGTGGTGGTATTTATAGATGACATTTTGGTATATTCCAAAACCAAAGAAGAACATGAAGAACATTTGAGGTTAACATTGGAAGTATTGAGAAGGGAGAAGTTGTACGCTAAATTTTCAAAATGCGAATTCTGGAATGAGCGAGTACAATTTCTTGGTCACGTGATCGATAAAAACGGAATTTCGGTAGATCCATCAAAAGTCTAAGCCGTGATTAATCGGGATCACCGAGAACGCAATGTAAGTAAGAAGTTTTCTTGGATTGGCGGGATATTATAGAAGGTTCATACAAGACTTTTCCAAGATTGCAACTCCGCTAACGAATTTAACTCGAAAAAGTCGTGAAATTTGTTTGACGGATAAGTGTCGTGAAAGTTTTCAAGAATTGAAGAAGAGGTTGAGTACTACCTGTGTTATCTCTTTTGGATGATACAGAAATTTTGTTGTTTATAGTGATGCATCGCATAAAGGACTTGGTTGTGTCTTGTCGATGCAAAGCAAGAAAGTCATCATGTATGCATCACGACAATTCAAGGATTACGAGAAGGATATCCCACCCATGACTTAGAATTAGTTGCAGATTGTCTTTTGCTTTGAAAATTTGGAGGCACTATCTCTACGGGAGAAGTGTGAAATATATACGGACCACAAGAGTTCGAAATATATTTTCACGCAGAAATATTTGAATATCGCCACAAAGAAGATGGTTGGAATTAATTAAGGATTACGACTGTGAGATTTTATACCATCCGGGAAAAGCAAATGTTGTTGCCGACGCCCTAAGTTGAAAGGGTCGTGAGAAATTGATGATGTTAACTGCTCAGGAAGAGCTAATTTCAGAAATGAAGAAACTGGAGTTAGAGGTGAAATATCCTATGGAAATTGATGAGAAGCTATTTCAGATGCAATCTGGTACAACCCTACTGGATAAAGTTAAAGAGGTTCAGCTTCAGGACGAAGGATGTAAAAAGGTGACAAAGAAGATATCTGAAGGAACTGAACCGAGATTTAAGATGGATAAGTAAGGAATACTGAGATTTGAGAGTAGAATTTGGGTTCCGCCAGTACAAGAGATTAAGGAAGAAATTTTGAGTGAGGCTCATAGTTCACGATATTCAATTCACCCTGGTAGTACCAAAATGTACCAAGATCTTCGACAAAATTTTTGGTGGCCAAATTTAAAACGAGATGTTGTAGAATGTGTTGCCAAGTGTCTTACTTGTTAGAAAATGAAAGCAGAACATCAAAGACCAAGTGGGTTGCTACAACCGTTAGAAATCCCAGAATAGAAATGGGAACATATTACAATGGACTTTGTGGTTGGCCTTCTGACGACTCAGAAAGGCTACGACGCAGTATGGGTTATCGTTGATCGATTGACGAAATCTGCGCACTCCTTTCCGATTAAAATAAGATTCAACTTAGATCAATTGGCGAGACTATACGTAAAAGAGATTGTTTTGATGCACGAAGTTCCGATATCAATTGTTTCAGATAGGGATCCGCGCTTCACATCAAATTTCTGGAAACGTCTTCAGGAATGCATGGGTATGCAATTGCGAATGAGTACAGCTTATCACCCTCAAACAGACGGACAGAGCGAATGAACAATTCAAACGTTAGAAGATATGTTAAGAGCATGTGTGATGTACTTCAAAGGAAATTGGGATGATCACCTACCGTTAGTAGAGTTTGGCTACAATAACAGTTACCACGCTAGTATTGGCATGCCTCCTTACGAAGCGTTATACGGCAGAAAGTGCAGAACTCCGCTTCATTGGGATGAAGTTGGTGAAAGACAATTGCTAGGGCGTAATTAGTACAAAGCAGACGCGAAATAGTCAAAGTGATCCAAGCACGACTGGTAGCGGCTCAAGATCGACAGAAGAAATACGCTGATCCACATCGTAAAAATATCGAGTTTGAATCAAGTAGTTTTGTTTTCTTGAAGGTCTCTCCCTGGAAGGGGAAGATCAGGTTCGGAAAGAAAGGGAAATTGAGCCCAAGATTTATTGGACCCTTTGAAGTATTGCGTAGAATCGGAGAAGTCGCGTACGAGGTAGCCTTACCTCCATCACTCGAGAATGTCCACAACGTCATCCATGTTTCGTGTTACGCCCCTACAAGGCCGATTACAAGCATGTAATTGAATACGAACCCCTGTATTTTGAGAAAGACTTATCTTACGAAGAAATTCCTGTCCAAATTGTCGACCAAAAAGAACAAGTTCTCATAAATAAAGTTATACCTTCTGTTAAGGTAATTTGGAGGAACCACAACGCTGAAGAAGCTACGTGGGAATTCGAAGAGAATATGATGTAGAATAACCCTCATTTATTTACTTAATTATTTGAAAGCGATTCTGGAGACAGAATCTTTGTAAGGGGGGGAGAATGTAACGGGTCAAATTTGTTGAGTCGTGATTCTGGGGACAGAATCCTTTTAAGGGGGGAAAGATGTGACGAACGAGATTTTTGTAAATTAATTTTAATATTTATTGAATTAAATAAATATTTTTCGATAATTTATTTATTGGATTAAATAATTATTTGATGCAATTGTGATAGATTAGTTTAATTATGTGTTACATTTATTAAATTAATGTAGAGAATATTTATTATTCAAGTATGTATTTATGTGAGCTTATTGAATTAAATGAAATATTTAACTAAGCATGATGTTATTTTAATTATTTTAATTATTAATTTGAGAGTTAATAATTTGACATTAATTATTAATGAGAAATTTAATTATGTGACTATGTGAATTTATGAGAAATTATAATATTTTATTTAAAGTAAATTAAATAAAATATTGGAGTTATTTTATAAGGAGTGTGACATTAATTAAACTATAGTATAAGAAGTTTATCAAATTAAATGAGAATGAATTATATTGAATAGCCAAACAAGGCCTTAGTAGTGGTTGAGGGCAGTTAACCACGAATTGGTTAACTGACCACAACTTTGTCAGTTTATAAAATATATGCGTATTATTTTCTTCCATTTTCTTGAGTCTGATAAAACTAGTTAGAGAGAATCTGATAATTGTTGAGGAGACTTGTGAGTCAGTGATTGAAGAAGGAATTGAGAAGGAATTCATCTCCTATTAAAATCTACACTACGATTTGGGTAATTCTATCCAACCCATTTCTTACTTTACGTCTTTTAAAGTTTTCCTATACATGGCTTAAGTCCTCTGTAAAGTTTCCGTAGTTGTATGGGGTAATAATTATGTGTATATATGTAATAGTTCGAGTAGCATAGCATATCTTATATATATTTTATATGATTCCATATCATAAGTTTCATAATACTATGAATTGCTATTTCAAAAATTTATAGAGTTTGGGTTATGGCCATATGGCCTTATACGTTATAATTCATGAGTTGATCATATATTATCCCTAAATTTTACATTCGTATATTATTATGCATGTTGATATGAAGAAACCAAAGTTTAAATAAGCGGATTCAGTGTTATAACGAATCCGTAGTGACAATTTTCATGTTTTATTTTCAAAACCTCCAAGAAATCAAAGTCAGTGAAATTCACATATTTTAGTTTTGTGATTATGTGCTTTAATTGGTTAAAACCATGCTATAAATGTTGGGTTATGATTATACATGAATTATAACTTGTGGGTATGTCTAAATTCGTGTAGTAATATTTTAAATTGGAGTTTTTGGCTGTGTTCTGCAATTTTTGCAAATTGCGAAGCAGTTCTGCTCATTTCTTGTGGCCAGATCTCACACCTAAACATCCATACGGCAATGTGCCATAATACCAAGTTTCCAATCATATGCTATAATACAAGTAAATATTAAGTGTCATCATTGCGGCCTACCAACCGCAACGCTTAAGATCAAGAGATCAAGTGTAAATTAATCAAAATACCACTCTCCAGAAAGTTCAAAATGTAATTTTTAAAATGTTTAAGTCTAACAATGTGTTAGTAAATTAATGTAATGAACATGTAAACATGTTAGAAGTATAATATGATGATAAAAGAGTTGTTTAACATGTTAATAACATAATTGCATGTGGAACGAATTATTGGATACATAATAAGCTTGTTATTCATGAAGTATAAATTATGTGACAAAGTGGTAAATTAACTAAGTATAGTTAAATAATCAAAGTAGACAAAGAGAATGAGTTTATGATGATTAGTTAAGTTATAATTAACTGGTATTGTGAATGTGAATGATATGTAGGATTTAATTTAAAGAACGTGCTTAGTTAAAGTGTAATATACGCATGAGGCAAGTTTCCTAACCCTATTTGTCATTATTGTTCAAGTTTATTATTTACCTCGAGTAAATTATCATTACTGTTATTCAAGTTTGAATTATTATATTAAAGATTGATTATCTTTTCAAAGTATGATTTTGTTATACAATAATCATTATATTGTATACTCCTTGAGATTATTATTCAATTTGAATATCATTATTGTTGAACTCTATTAGACTAGTGAACTTTATTAATTCAACTAGTTCTTAGTTGATGAACGTTCTAAATTTCAGAACCCTTATTGAATTATCTAAACCAAACTTCCTTTGGTGCGGACTCGAATGTCAAACTGAGATGAACAACCATGCAAAGGGATTTACTTATGCGTTAGCGTTAAGATATTGTGAACAGTATGGTACTAAGAGCTGATCCCCATAACTACGAGTAGAAAGGTCCATAGTCTTATGACTGTTAAAGGTTTAAAGTATAACCCTTGATAACCTAAGACATAGTTCAAGGTCTTATGACCCTCAGAAATCTTTTGATTCTTGCTATTCATTCTTGATTCAAAAGATGAGCTTTTATTCAGATGTCTTTGATTTACTCGAATGTTATTATACTGTTATTTCATTATTATACTTGTGGGCAATAGTGCTCACTCTTGCTTATAATAACATTGCAGTTAAGAACGAAAGAACTGATGAACCTTCCACTAGTAAGGGCAAGGGCAAAGTTAGCAAGTGATGAAGACTTGTTATTTTATTAGATGATGTATTTATGTTTAAGACTTGAGTTAATGATGTTGTTAAGACTTATTTGTTTATGATTTCGCACAGATGTTTAAGGTTGGTTTAACCTACGATTTTATTATTATTATTCAGATGTTGTAACCCTTAAGGGGAAGATTTTTTTTATTCTATCTATTGCATGGTTTGCATTTATTATGGGTAGATAGATAGATAATATTTGTACAGTAAACACCAAATCCCGTGGAATTGAAGTACCCGAATTTGGGGGTGTCACAACAACTCCTTAAACCTTGTCCATGTCATTACCTCCATTTCGGCTCTAGCTTGGTTCGTCTCCCATAATTAATTAGCCTCACCTTTCATCATGTAGGTAGCAAAAGTCGTCTTTTGCTCTTCTGCTACCCTAGCAATGATAAAGGCCTTTTCCATCTCTTTCACCCATGTCTGAGCTTCTATGGGGTCCGTAGTTACGATGAATTCTGGTGGTCCTACAGCTTTAAAATCATTAAACTTTGCCAATCTATTATTCGCTTGCCCCCTTGCTGTAGGTGTACGAGTTCGCATAGCTTGAGCTATCATATCAGCGAAGTTCTGCATTGGGTCATCTTGATTCCTTTCTTTGGTCACAGAACGTTCCTCCCTCTGGTTACAATTTTTACGTCTTGGCGGCATTATCTAGTTAAACAAAATCTTCTATTATACTTCGAGTATCATTATATGTTATAAGTATTTTCAATACAACATGTAAGTTAAACTCTACTAATCACATTATCTTCATGTTCAACTTACCGAACTATCCATTTCAGTTTACTGAAATATTCTTTTCAGCTTGCCGAAATGACCTTTTCAGTTTAATACAACTTTCAATTATCATAGAGATAACTTACTATCTTCATTCTCAAGATTTATCTACTTAATCAAACATTTAGTCATAATACCGCATTTATATTCATATACCAAATTTTAGTGGCATACACTTACATACTTGGCATATTTTTATAAACGTTAACTATCCCATTTTTAAACATCAAAAGATGGGATCTACCAAAAGACATACTGTAATAACCTAATATTTTCAATATAATTAAATAATAAATTTTGCATTTAATTTAATTTTTTATATAAAGGTAGGATTATGTGAAAAGAGAAGTATATGTATTTATGTGATAAATAAAACTTATTATTATATGAATACTTGTAAATAAATTCTTTTAAGAATTATTGACCATTATATATTATATTCTTATTATAAATTAATTTTGTAATATTCGTTTTAATGGGAATATTAAATGACGACGGCACAATCATCGATTGGACCCTATTAACGAAAGTATTGTCGTAGTTAGAAAACGACAAAATTATCTTTCTATAAAAATAACGGCGGAGGTGTTACCGTTAAAACTGTTGAACTATCCGGTAGTAAAAGTATAGTAATACGTGTGGTTGCATAGTAGCACACGATATTCATTATTGATGCTTACGTGAGAAGTCACTCAGTTATACTCAATTATTGCTATAGTAATTGATGCATCATATCTCTCATATTATTGATTCAATTATTGTTACAGTATCATCTGCATAATATGATATATTATTAAATCAATTGTGACGCCCCCAAAATAGGTATACATCACCAATTCTGAGTCGTCAAATATATGGTATAGAATATAAATACAACTTAATTATACAACTGTCGTGTAAAGTACGACAAAATATAAGCTGTGAGTTTTAATACAAATATTGTCGTCTAGACAATATACAAACTCAAATTCAATATTATTACATTTATTTTCCACTATTTCACAAAAATAGTGAGGACAACTAATGCTATCATCTGGTCCTTCACTCCGTTCCCCGACTAGTCCCTGCTACGTTCTCATTTCCTAAAGAGAACAATAAAAGTAAAAGGGTGAGCTCAACTAGCCCAGTAGAAAATATTATGACTAAGATAATGCATAATATATTATCGTTAGCCTTCAACAGTGTTAAACTGATACAATATAACAACCATCAAGTGTATCTGCAGCGGAACATGCAATCCATTAAAAGAGTCAAGTAGAGAATAAAATCAACTATCTTTTATGATTTAAAAGGTTTTTCATCACTTTTATCGCTGGGACTCAGCTTAATAAATAATCCACATCATCGAATCACCCCTACACTACGGCTAAGGATATTCTTTAGTATCACGACCACAATTATCCATGCACTATGGGCCAAGAATATTTGTGTATTCAATAATGGTCATGATCATGCCAACAACTGTCCATCAATGCACTACGGGCCAATGAGGACTTTAACCACATCATTTGTAACATTACGGCCATGATTATGTGAATAATAATCCTCGTCATAATCATACCAAGTCCATCTATGCACTATAGGCCACATATGACTTTCAACAAAATATAAACATGAGGATGATGACAATGATATAAGAATTCAATAAAACAAGTTCAGGAATTATTTTATCCAGGAACTAATAATGTCTAAATTGTCAACATGATATCGCTTTGTAGAGTAAAATTCAAGAATGCTCGAACAATATTTCCATGAAAAGATATCTTTGGATGAAGCGCAAATATCAAGGATATTCCACTAATTTCATGGAGTATAAGTCAAAACTTTAACCAATTGAGTATAATAAGGAATGGAATAACAAAAGAAATCACCAAGCATGCGATAGATCGCACAGCAGTGAGTTATTCCAATGAATAATAAATAACGGAATCAGTCCCACAGAAATGCACTGCGGATATGATATTCCAATGAATAATAAAGAGGCGGAATCAGTCCCACAAAAACGCATGCATGAGGATATTCCAATGAATAATAAAGATGAAATCAGTCCGGCGTAGAAATCCTACGGACAAGATATTCTAACATAATTATAAAGGCGGAATCAGTCCCGGCGTAAAATGCATGTGACGAGAATATTCCAATGAATAATAAAGACTTTTAACCAGTGTCCTGTAGAACCTTATGAGACCTTATGTTCCAAATGAATGATAACGAATGGAACAAATGTAAGAATTTCACCAAGTATAGGGTAGCCACAGTACAATAAAAGTTATTCCAACAGTAATAATAAAGAATGGAATAATGAAGTTCTCTTCATAGATAAGAAAGAAATAATACTCCCTATGAGTAGAACAAATAATATTCCCTACCTTGGAAAAACTGGATACTGGAATAATGAGGTAGCAGACTTCTCTTCTTCTTTCTCTCTATAATTTCTCTCTATAATAATCGCTCTAAAGCTTTTGTAAATTGGTGAGAAATGAGGGAAGAATGAACTTCTATTTATAGGAAAATATAGTTCGATAATTGCACGTTTTGGGGCTCAAAAAATTACAGTACAATACCTCCACCTTTTCCTTTATTTTTAATTTTGTCATGGAAGTATTATCAAACTTGCACCACCTCCCCTAATAGTAAATAATGTGATTCAATAGTAAATTATGTGAATAAATAGTTCTAGACATGTGAAAATACGAATTACAGTATAGTACCTCCATCTATACCTCTATTTTTATCTTAGTCATGCAAGTATTATCAATCTTGCACCAACTCCCCTAATAGTAAATAATGTGATTCAATAGTACACATATGTGAACAAATAGTTATATAAACATGTGAATTAGTAGCAATTAATTGCTCATTTATCCGATAAATTACCCGATTTATCAATATAACCCCTAGACATCAATTATCATCGGAATAAATGTCAATTTTCACTAACACAAAAAATTCCAACATAATGAAACTATTTTTATCAAAAAAATAAATTTTGAAATTTCAAAGTTTGACTTTTCCCGAAAAAAGTTAACTGTTGACTTTTTGACCAAATAGTGAATCCCTGAAAATTTTGTGTTTATAGACTATTTTTACTAATTTCGTCGTTTCGGACTCAAATATCACGTCCGCGTCTCCAAATTCCACTCCGAACAAAATTCATCATTAATATTATAACTCACAATATTTATCAACCAGGTCGTTCCCAAGAAAGAGGGGTTTTCAAATAAGGATTTCTCCCTATTGGCGCGCAATTAGGTGACCAAACCTCGCTTTGACAGAACTTCTAGACATTGTAAATATTGCAGTTTATAATATGAATAACTTTGTCGTCTCAAGTATTGATTTAATAAAAAAACATTTTATGCAGATGATACTTACAATAATTGAATCCATAATATGATAGATATGATGCAACAATTACTGTAGCAATAATTGAGTATAACTGAGTGACTTCTCATGTAAGCATCAATAATCAATACCGTGTGCTACTATGCAACCACAGCAGACATCGTAATTTTAACACCGGGTGTTTCAACAGATTAACGGTAAAATTTCCCGTAGTTATTTTCATAAAGTATTTTTGTCGCTTTCACAATCAAATAATAATTCCGTTAATGGGGTCCACCATTGATTGTCTTGGTTGTATGAATATTCCCTGTTAAAACGAATATTCCCCGACCAATCGAATATTATATAACAACTTGCGTACTTTGCAAAATTTGTAAATATTACCCACAACTATAACATTATATCAAATTCATACCATAATATTCAAAAATATATTTTGAGAAAAATTAATCTTTATTTAAAAAGTTGGGGTCTTACAACAATAATTGAGACGGCAAAGTTATTCATATTATTATTTGCAATATTGACAATGTCTAGAAGTTCTGTCAAGGAGAGGTTTGGTCACCTAATTGCGCACCAATAAGGAGAAATCCTTATCGGAAAGCCCCCTAATTCCTGGGAACGACCTGGTTGTTAAATATTGTGAATTATAATATTAATGATGAATAAGTTCATGTTGATTAAAGATGAATTTTATAGTTCCATTGTGTTGGAATTATTTGTGTTAGTGGAAATCGACATTTGTTTCGATAAGAATTGATGTCTGGAGGTTATATTGTTCAATCGAGTATTCGGGGCACTTTTCGTGTCGGAGTACTATTCACGAGTTACTATTCATAGGGTACTATTCACCCGTAAAATATATTTCTTTTCGGTCCAAATCATTTTTGGGTATAATATTATTCCATGAGGAGATGTGCTAATTTTTCAGACCGTTGGTTGAAGATATAATAGTAAATCAATATGGACCGCTGGTGGAAAGTTATAATAGTAAATCAATATGGATCACTGGTTTATTGTTTTAATTGTAAATCTAGTATGGACCGTTGCTTTAAGTTTTAATAGTAAACCTATATGGACCGTCCGTTTAAAAGTAAATCAATCTGCATCGTTCATGAATTAGTTACTATTCAGTCCATTCTCCTATAAATAGAAGCTCATTCCTTCATTATTTCTTACGAATTCACTGAAACTAAAGAGAGAGAAACTATAGAGAGAAAGAAGAAAGGTATTCTGCTACTTCACTACTCCAATATCCAGTTTCTTCTAAGGTAAGGGATATTATTTGTTGTACACGTAAGGGGTATTATTTCTGTCGTATTCATGAAGAGATCTTCTGTTATTCCATTCTTCATTATTATATTGGAAGAACCTGTTTACGCGAAGTACCGCATACATGGTAAAATTCTTCTGTTATTCCATTCTTTATTATTCTGTTTGAATAACATGTCTGTGCTGTCTATCACATGCCTAGTGAATTCTGTTGTTATTCCATTCTTATTATTCTGTTGGAATAACCTGTTTATGCGAAGTACCGCATAAATGGTGAAATTCTTCTAATATTCCATTTTTTATTATTATGTCAGAATATCCTATCTGTGCGTTTACGCTGGACCTGGTTCCATTATTTATTATTCTGTCAGAATATCATGTCTGTGCGTTTACGCAGGACCTGGATCCATTATTTATTACTCTGTTGGGAATAACCTGTCTATGCAGTCTATCGCACACATGGTGAATCCTTCTATTATTCCATTCTTTTTTATTCTATTTGAATAACCTGTCTATGTGGATTACCACATGCATGGTGAATGATCCTTCATATTCATTCCTTATTAAATTGTGAAAATGATTTATCTACGTGGATTACCGCATGGCGGGTGAAAATCCATTTGTAGTTTCATATATTCTATTATACTCAGTTGGTTAAAGCTTTGGCTTCTATACTCCATGAAATTAGTGGAATATCCTTGATATTTGCGCTTCATTCAGTATCTTTTCATGGAAATATTCTTCTGAGTATTCTTGAATTTTACTCTACAAAGCAGTATCATGTTGACAATTTGGACGTTATTGGTTCCTGGATAAATTAATTTATAAATCTTTAAAATTTATTCTTGAACTTGTTTTATTGAATTATTATGTCATTGTCATCATCATCATGCTTATATTGTAATGAAAGTCATCTTTGTCTTGCGTGCATAGATGGACTTGGTATGATTATGACCAGGGATTATTCGGTATAATCATGACCGTAACGTGACGAATGATGTGGTAAAAGTCCTCATTGGCCTGTAGTTCATTGGTGGACCGGTTGTTGGTATGATTATGACCGAGGATTATTCGGTATAGTCATGACCATTGATGATTACATGAATATCCTTGGCCGTGGAGCAGGGATGATTCGATTTTATTTATTAAGTTGAGTCTCAGCGATAAAGTTGATGAAAAACCTTTTAAATCATAGAAGATGGTAGATTTTATTCCCTACTTGACTCTTCTAATGGATTGCTTGTTCCTCTGCAGTTAAACTTGATAGTTATTATATTTTATCGTTTAATAACGTTGAAGGCTAATGATAAATTATTCTGCATTATCTTAGTCATAATATTTCTTACTGGGCTAGTTGAGCTCTCCTTTTCTTTCACTGTTCTCTTCAGGAAATGAGAACGTAGCTAGGACTAGTCGGGGAACAGAGTGATGGTCCTAGATGGTGCATTAGTAGTCCTCACAATTCTGTGAAATAGTGTGATAATAAATGTAATGAGGACTCCATTGAGTGTGGATATTGTCTAGATGACAATATTTGTATTAAAACTCACAGCCTATGTTTTGTCGTATTTTACACGACTTTTGTATAATTAAATTGTATTTGTATTTAGTACCTTGTATCTGGCGACTCCAGATGGGTGATGTATATATGTTTTGGGGGCGTCACAGTTGGTATGAAAGCTTAGGGATATGATCCCTGGCTAAGATGTGGGACAAGAACTAGGAGGGGAGAGACGGGGAATTCCTTCACTAGTATGACCTACATAAGTTTATTTGGTATTTAACTGGTCGGTCAGAGTATAGGGATAATATGTGATATATTAATTAACACTTGTTTTGTGACAGTATTGGAAAATGGCATCAGAAAATATTGAGATAAGCAATGAAACACATGAGATCGTGGAGTCACCACAGATTAATACCCAGGATAATGTGCAATAGGAAGACAATAATCCTCAGGTGAACAACAACACCGACCAAATGGCGAACGACGGAATGTTTAGGAGCTTTTTGCAATTCGTACAACATCAGGCAAGAGAAACTCATATCCAAAATGCAGGTGGAAACACTGAAAAATCTCGGACGGTCTCCACTAAACAGTTCAAGGAGCTGGGACCACTGGAGTTTATTGGAGAGCCAAAACCACTTAAGGCGGAAGCATGGATAAAGCAGATCACCAATATATTTGATGTCTTGGGATGCTCTGAGGAGAAAAAGGTTCCTTTTGCCACCTTTATGTTGTGAGGAAAGGGAGATTACTGGTGGGAATCAGTAAAGCGTACTCAACCTGCCGCACTGAAGATGTCTTGGGAGAAGTTCCAGAAACTGTTCAACGACAAGTACTTTCCCGAAAGTATTCGTCACACTAAAGATGTAGAGTTCATCAAGTTGGAGCAGAAAAATATGACCGTGGCGCAGTACGATGCTAAGTTTGCCGAGTTATCTCGGTTTACGTCCCACTTGGTTGATAATGAGGAAAGAATGACGCGGATGTTTTTAAGAGTTTTGAAATCAAAGATACGTCAATATCTTATTTCTCAAAAACTGTGTTTGTATTCAGATGTTGTAAATAGGGCTCAGTTATTGGAGCGCGATAACGGGTCAACGCAACCAAGAAAGAGCAGCCGGCAGAATGAAAATACCAGTGGTGACAGTAATCGAAGCGGTGACAACAAACATGGATGGAATCAACATGCCAGAAATGGTAACCACTTCAGTGGTAATCATGGCCAAGACAATAAAAGTTGGAGTTTCAAGACGAGGAGATTTAATAATGATGGAAGGACGTCGGCACCAACACCTGTTGTTAAGGAAGGAGAACGACCGTCGGTCGTATGTTACAAATGCGAAGGGGAGGGACACATCAGTCCAAACTGTACGCAACACTCTAAAGCATGTTACAATTGTGGAAGAGAAGGTCACCTAGCCCGATTTTGTCGTGCACCGAAGTCAAGTCAAGGTCACCTAGCTCAACGTTTAAATTTGACTACGGAGAAATTAGACTTTAACTTATCGGTTGAAACTCCGTTGGGAGAAACCTTCATTACATCCATGGTTTATAAGTATTGTTTGATTCAAATCGGTAACCGCACATTACCTGTCGATCTTATTTCTTTAAAAATACTTGCGTTTGACCTAATTCTAGGGATTGATTGGTTAACTACTCATCATGCAAAAATTGATTGTTTTCGTAAGGTTGTAAGTTTTCATATTCCTAATTAACCTATTATGCGAATTCAAGCGACCAAACCATTAAAATCAATCACGGTCATTTCAAGCCATAAAGCTATTCGTTTATTGAAAAACGGATGTCAAGCTTTCTTAGCTCATGTCACAAATTTAAACAAAAATACGTCAGTTTTGAATGATATTTCTATTGTTAATAAATTTCTTGACATATTCCCTGAAGAACTTCTTGGCCTACCCCCAGAGCGTGAAATTGAATTTTGTATCGACCTTGAACCTGGTAAAAAAACCCATTTCCAAAGCCCCATATCGAATGGCTCCTATTGAACTTCAGGAGTTAAAGACCCAATTATAGGAATTGTTAGACATTGGTTTCATTCTTCCTAGTACGTCTCCTTGGGGTGCTCATGTTCTATTCGTGAAGAAGAAAGATGGGAGTATACGACTTTGTATTGGTTACCGAGAATTGAACCATGTCACCATCAAGAATAGGTATCCGTTACCTCGCATTGATGACCTGTTTGACTAGTTGCAAGGAGCACAATTCTTTTCAAAGATCGATCTTCATTCTGGATATCATCAGCTGAAGGTTAAAACTGAGGATATTCCAAAGACTTCCTTCAGAACTCGGTACGGGCATTATGAATTCCTGGTCATGTCTTTTGGATTGACTAATGCTCCTGCTACCTCCATGGATATGATGAACCGAGTATTCAAGGAATATTTGGATCACTTTGTGGTTGTCTTAATTGATGACATTCTAATATATTCCAAAAGCCATGAAGATCATGAGTAACACTTGAGTCTGATACTCCAAAAGCTTTGTGAAAATAAGCTTTATGCCAAGTTGAAGAAATGTGAGTTCTGGCTTGAGGAAGTTGTATTCCTTGTGCATGTGATATCAAATCATGGAATATCTGTTGACCCAACGAAGATTGAAGTAATTCAAACTGGGAGCAACCAAAGTCAGTGACCGAAGTACGTAGCTTTCTCGGCTTAGCTGGTAATTATCGGAGATTCGTGGAAGGATTTTCTTGAATCGCTACTCCATTAACTCAGCTAACTCGAAAAGATACAAAGTTCGGTTGGAGCGAGGAATGTGAGAAGAGTTTTCAAGAACTCAAGAGAAGACTCATTTCAACACCTATTCTGACAATACCATCTTGCTCAGAGGGATTTGTCATCTACAGTGATGCTTCGGGCAAAGGGTTAGGATGTGTTCTCATCCAACATGGGAAAGTGATAGCATATGCCTCTCGGCAACTCAAAGAATATGAGAGGAATTATCCTACTCATGATCTAGAGTTGGCAGCTGTTGTCTTCACACTTAAGATTTGGAGGCATTACCCGTATGGAGAGAAGGTGGAGATCTATACGGATTATAAAAGCCTCAAATATTTCTTCACCCAAAAGGAACTCATCATGTGGCAACGACATTGGCTTGAACTGTTGAAAGATTATGATCATACCATTCAATACCATCCTAGTAAAGTGAACGTAATAGCTGACACATTGAATAGAAGATCATATACGTGTACGAGTGCAATATTGTCAACACAAAGGCCCATTTTGTATGACTTACAAAGGATGGAGATAGAGTTAAAGACTCCAGGGACCCATGTAATGATGGCGAATATACGAGTAGAACCAACTTTAATCGATAAAGTTAAAGCTGCTCAAGCTACAGACCTGGAGCTGATACGTATGAGAAAGAAAGTATAAGAAGGTGCTATTCTAGAAGCAAGAATCGATGAAGAAGGAATACATCGAATCAACTCCAGACTTTGTGTTCCTAACGACCCTGATTTAAAGTATAAAATCATGATGGAGGCGCACAACACACCGTTTGCAATCCATCCTGGGAGTACCAAAATGTATCATGATCTTCGACATACATTTTGGTGGAGCAATATGAAGAGAGAAATAGCGGAGTTTATCTCAAGGTGTTTAACTTGTCAACAAGTACCAAAAGGTCCATTGCAACCACTTGAAATTCTAGAATGGAAGTGGGAGCACATTACCATGGATTTCGTTACTGGTTTTCCCAAGGTTTCTCAAGGCATAGATGCAATTTGGGTAATTGTTGATAGATTGACCAAGTTTGCTCACTTCTTACCTATACGAGAAAATTATACACTTGAACGTCTTGCTCGTATGTACATAAATGAGATTGTAAGACTGCATGGTATGCTAGTATCCATAGTTTCTGATCGAGACCCAAGATTCACTTCACGATTTTGGGTTAGTTTGTGTTGCCTCTTTTTTAGTTCTAACAAAAGAGCCCTGACTCATGCAAGCATACATGTGTCAACAAGTAATACAGAGCAAGTAAAGTATCGATCCCACAGAGAAAGTTGTTTAATTTAAATTACTATGCATTAATTAAATCACTATATTCATATGCTAAAACTAATGACTAAGATTGGTTTGTTACTCGAATCACAAATAACGAATAAAACAATAATAACGACGGAATAAATCAAATTTGGAAATAATGGGATCCTAACTTCATTTAATATTTCATTCAATCACCACGATCATGCATGACTTGTTAACATATCACATGAAAGTAGCCAAGAGCACTTAAAGAGTTATAGCCATTTTGCAATGCACTATGACCTACATACACAACATCCATAAATGATAGACTCTATCTAATCATAAATATAACCAAAATCACTATATGTCTATGTAAAATTGCAACTATATTGAATTTAAGTTCAAGCCCTTATTTTAACTCATACGGTGAAACAGTATATGTCTATCTGGTTCATGAAATACATGAGCCATATAAAAAAGCCCCATATACGTAAACTATCATGATTACAATCCATACTTGCATGTTCATTGTCAATTCCATACAAGTATTGAAACGAATGGTGATCAAGCATTCATACATGCAAAACAATCATGATAGACATACCATATGATATGTAAAACAATCCAGCATTCAAGCATGCAATCAAACTACATATTAAAATCCGTTAGAATCCCATAATGGAGTTTAGTTCATGACTGAACTAAAAGCCATTATGGGATCGAATCTAAACATGATTAATAAACAGACAATTAAAAGATGAAAGGTAGAAACAATCCCACCGAATTACTGAATATAATTCACTATTCAAATCCTCATATGAATCCAACAAATACTAATAAAAATCCACTCTGGTAGAAAATCCCAAGAAGAAGTAGAAAAATAGAGTTTTGGCCTCCTTCCTTGTTGGAATCTCTCCCAAAGAGTAAACCCTAGTTACGATACTAAAAAATACGTAAAAAAACTGAATAATCCGATCGTCCCCTCTAACACCAGTCAGATATCGTTTTTTAAAAAATAATTACAACAATTTTAATTAAACATTAAAATAAAAACAAACAAGAATGATTAAGCATTCATACATGCTGTCACAAGGCTTCCCGATGTACTAAATGCATGCATGGCCAAGAAACTGCAGAGTGTCTCATGATGTCGGTAGGGTGCTAAGCGCGCTGCAAAGTGCGAGTTACCATGCTTGTCTACCGCATGGTCGTTGTGGCTTCTCGTGACTTTTGAATCTCGGTTACTGCTACACACCGATCTATTCCTGTTGCTCATTTCTTTGTTCATCCCTGCCGAGTCTCTGCTCCAGTTGATCTTCACGCCACGCATCCATAGCTTGTGCCTCACTCCATATGTCCATTCGCCTCGTGCCCTCTAAGTCCACCAAATTAGGTCGTTTCCTGCACTTTTCCACCAAAAGGAGTTTTAAGTATATGCAATGCAAAATAACATGAAATGTAACTAAAACACACTAAAATGTACTTGAGATGGGCATAGTTCGCATGAATTGGTACTCAATAAGTAGGTATAAAACCCACTTATCAAATACCCCCAAACTTGAACTGTTGATTGCCCTCAAGCAATGCATACTAATGGACAATGAAAATGCAGCTATATTACTATGCAACTAAATTATGATGCAACTAATCTCACATTGTCCAGCTATCATAGAAATTCAGTCCAAATTGCCTCAACGAATTTTTTTAGATTCAAGAATATAGATTCAAACCAAACTGTAGTCATAATGTCATACACTCAGATAAATCATCAATGTTATAGATATGATGTGTGTGTGTTATATTCACCAAAACTTGATTTAAGCAAAAATACACATACTAGACTACTCAAACCAGAAGATTATAGTTTAAAGCAAGAATCATGTATATATATGCAACAAAGACTATTCCAACATATCAAAACAAATTGAGGTTCAACAATGGGCTTAACTGCTTTATTTTTACCCACGAGGACAATTTTTTGGACTTTCCCGTGGTGTTTATAGCTAGTTTTCTTTTCTTTTTCTTTTTTTTCACATGACTGTGCAATGTCTTACTCCATTAGGCAACACTGCTACCCCTTAGCGAGCTTTCAACCAACGACTCCCAGACCATGAAAGACCTTAGGGCGCTAGGTGTAGAGACAATCCCCTCGGGCGTACTTACTCAAGTAGCCAGGGCCCCGAAATAAGACTAGCCATGTTATTACTACATATTTTTTTTTATACATAGATACCCATGTTTTCCCAAAGTTTAAAAATCAATGTTATAAACCATCTAAGTTCATTTTCCACATATTTCTCTTTTTAAAACTACATTTTCTATCGAGCAATGCAACACATCCTTCTTATACCTACAAGTGATTGTGAACACATTCGTGCAAACCGAAAGCATTTAAACAACATTATGAATTGCATTGTGTAAAACATTATATCTCAGCTCATATTATCCAAAATACTCAAACATCGTTTAAAAATTCACTATCATCATCGGCTAGACAAAAATTTCTATACGACAAGAACTGTGAGAAGATATACAAACTAAACATGAACATGCAACTATATATGCAAAAATAACTATATGATGCAAAAATTTAAACTAAACATTCAAAAACTACAAAAATTAAAAATTTAAACTAAACATGCAAGAATTAAACTAATCATGCTCAACTACATGTAATTACACTACTACCCCAATACCCCCAAACTTATAATATTCAATGCCCCATTGAATGAAGGTAAAGGGTGATGAAGAACTCCCCTAATGATCGATGGTACCACCCTCCTCGGGTGGTGAATCTGGTGGTGGATATGGCGCTGCTGTTCCAAACTGAGGCCACACTAGCGTTGTTCCTTGCTGCGCAAAAGCTTTGGCAAAGGCCCTCGTGAGTCCCGTCGTAAATGTGCCCAAATTATCGTACATGGCATCGACTTTTCACTCCAAACTTCGGAGCTGGTGATCGTCATGGGTTCCATGTGCTTGCATAGACGGGCCTGCCTCATCCGTTTGAGGGGGCTGCTGTGACAGCTCTGGAAAAGTGGGCTGAATAATGAATCTTAGTCCGCGTGGGTGTGGTACACCTCCTGCCCAGTCCTTAAATTTTACAATTGTGGCATGAGTTATATCCTGGCTTGGGTATTGCATTGGCTCGTTTCCCCAGTTGCACCCCTGATTAGCACATTGCATAACAACCACTGATGCGTGTGGGATGCTCCCAATGGTGCCTCCCTGCAGATATCGCAACATATTCTCATGGATGAGATGACCAATGTCAATGTATTTCCCAGTGATTATGCCCCACAAAATAAGTGCCCTCTCTGCTGTTATTTCATGCTGATGAGAGGAAGGCACGAGCTTAGCACATACGAACAGATTCCACGCCTTTGCATATCGGTTAAGGGCGCCGGCTGGGAATATGGGCGGTTAATTCGTGCCGACTTTGTAGGTCCATTTCGTGTCGGGCACGCACAATTTTGCAATAACCAACTCCATGTCTGTCTCCAAATGTGCACCTGTGACCCAATTAGCAGCCCCCGTTGGCGGTGTATCGGTAAGTCCAAAAATGGTGCGGATGGAACGGGGTCTGTAATCTATCTCGACACCGCGAACCAAAGATATACAACTCATGGTGACCTTGGCATTGGCATAAAGCTCGCGAACTATGCTCATCGGAATGGGCGTGGGAGTGGCAGTCAGTCCACCCCAGCCTCTCTCTCGAATCATGGCACACAACTGACCATCCTGCCCTTCCGGCTTGAAACCGCGCTATTTGACGAACGTCTTTGCCATAATTTGGTAATACTCTTGTTTAGCTTCCAAGTTTAGAAACTTGGTGTGATCCAAAATATCCGCCCCTTGACTTCCCGAGGACGATGAAGAAGAAGATGAAATAGAGCGAGCTCTTTTCGAACCCATTTGCAGTTGATAAAGATCGAACAGATGATATGACTGAGAATGAAGAAGAGAATAATGATGCTATTACCCTCAAGTTATTTCTGCCACCAACCAAATGAGAAGCCCTTGTTTTATACCAGTGGATGAGAACGTGGGTTTGAGATTTGAAAGTGGAGAGAATCGTGGATATGTGATTGAGCGATGTACAACTTCAATTTGTAACTGATAAGGAGATAAAGACGTGAGTCATGGAGAGACACTATGATGTCGCTTCTGTTTTATCGCAAATGAGAATCCAACTTATCTCCATCACATTTTTAAACTAAAAAAATTTCCACGTCGATGTGATGCATGCGCCAATGAGGTTTTAATGAGTCATGGTATGCAGCGCAGCGGTTGGCAAATCTGGTCATCTTTGAAATTGCTGCTTGGTCAAGGCTGGTCGTCGATACACTCTGACCGCTAGCTTTTATTTTCTAGAATCAGAAGATGTAAATGCATGCTCTCCCATACACATGCAATAACATCAATAGACCTTATCAACACATGGTTCACTAAATAAAAATGAATGCCTATTCTATCTCCCTAAATTCAATGCATTGCATGCACGTGCTCTTTTGTGATTCGACTACGATGAATAAGTATATAAAGGTACTCCTACTATTCTACCAAGTAATGAAAATAAGCTAAACCAAACAGCTTGAACTGACTAAATACTAAGTAGAGATGGACACAATGGGTTGCCTCCTATCAAGAGCTAAGTTATAGTCAATTAGCTTGTCTGTCTCTGAGTTTCATGTCGAAGATAGAATCGAGGTGGCTTTCTTTCTGTGCACCTCACCACCATAATCACTCTTCAATCTCGGCTATTCACTTTAAAATGCTTGTCCGAAAACTTATCACATACTGCAACGGTTCCATACCGTGGAGGGGTATCCAGATATTGATCGAATTCATTTAATTCCTCATCCTCCACATCTGAATTTTCAACAATGATACTTCTCAGTGGTAAACAATCCACTCTACTCTGTACTTCATCATTTAGAACCTGGTTCACCACATCAACCAGGAAACATTCCTCTTCATCTGCTGGAAACTTCATAGCTCTGAAGACATTAAAGGTGACCTCTTGATCATGAACCCGCATAGTGATTTCCCCTTTTTGCATATCTATCAAAGTCCTGCATGTGGCTAAGAATGGTCTTCCAAGTATGATTGATATATTTTTTATCTTCCTCGTAATCCAAAATGATGACGTTAGCTGAAAAGATAAATTTGTCCACCTTCACTAATACATCTTCAACAATTCCCCGTGGATACGTAATGGATCTGTCAGCTAGCTGCAAAGAAATGTTTGTTGGCCTTGGCTCCGATATTCCCAACTGATTGAATACTGACTAGGGCATCAAATTTATGCTTGCCCCAAGATCACATAAACACTTTTCAAACTTCATTTTCCCGATTGTGCACGGGATTGTGAAACTGCCTGGATCCTTCAGCTTTAGAGGTAACTTCTGCTGAAGTACTGCATCGCATTCTTCTGTCAAGGCTATTGTCTCGAATTCGTCTAATCTCATCTTCCTTGATAGTATACCCTTCATGAACTTTTCATAGCTTGGCATTTGTTCTAATGCATCGGTGAAAGGTATATTGATTTGCAGCTTTTTAAATACCTCCAGAAACTTGTTGAATTGCTTATCTTCCCTTTTCTTATTTAATCTTTGCGGATATGAAACTTGCAGGTAAATTGGTGGTACTAAACTCTTAAACGTCTCCTCTGAACCTGCTTTATCTTTCTCTTCCTTTTGAACCTCAGACTTTTCCAGATTTTCTTCTTCAACAGTCACTTGCTCTACCACGCGGGTCCGCGCGACCTCGTCAGTGCAATTGGGCGCGGGCGCGCCACTTGCAGTGTCTATAGTGTTTTTCCCATATCTCAATGTGATAGCTTGACATTGTTCCTTCCCATCTCTTGGTGGATTTGTTTCTGTATTACTCGGCAATGAACCCCGGGGCCTATTTGTAAGCATGTTCGCCATCTTCCCCATCTAAGTTTCCAGATTCTTAATATCCACTGCTTGGCTTTTGATCATAACCTCTGTATGTGCCATGTATTTCATCATTATCTCCTCCATTTCTGATTTCTTTTCTTGTTGAGGTGCAGCTGAAGTGTGATGTTGTTGTTGTTGAGAAAATCCCAGCGGAAAAGGTGGTCTAGGATTAAACTGTGGCTGCGCTGGTTGTGTCTGAAATTGATTATTTGATTAAAATTGATTCTGCATAGTCCCTTGGTTATTTGACCAACTAAAGTTTGGATGATTTCGGTTGTTGGGGTGGTATGTGTTCTAAAACTTACCTTGGTCTTTTCTGTAATTGCTCACATATCTGCATCGACTCGAAATGATAGCACATTGATTGATCATCGAGTGTGACCCCGCACAAATCTCACATACGAAGGCAACCGTCTTCGTTTTACCTTCTGCTAATGTATCTATTTTCTTCGCCATGGCGGCCATCTATGCTAACAACTGCGTGATAGCATCTACTTCCAACACACCTGCAACCTTGGGCTGTGGCATCCGAGATGTAGGATTCTAAAAATCGTTTGATGCCATTGTCTCGATAAGGTCATAAGCTTCTTCATATCTTTTTGCCCATAATGCCCCTCCTGCAGCTGCATCTACATCGGTCTCGACTGCCATCCCAATCCATTGTAAAATGTGTTGATTACCATTCAATCTGGCATATCGTGGTGTGGACACATTCTCAGCATCTCTTTATATCTCTCATATGCTTCATATAAGGACTCGCCCTGTTGTTGCTCAAACTGAGAGATAGTTGTCCTCATCTTTGCAATCTTAGCCATTGGGAAGAACTTGGCTAAGAATTTATGTGCTAAGTCCTCCCATGTAGTTATAGATCCTGCTGGCAAAGAATGAAGCCAACTTCTTGCTTTATCCCTCAATGAGAATGGGAATAGCCTAAGTCTGGTAGCATCCTCCGTCACACCGTTGTATCTGAATGTATCACAAATTTCGATGAAGCTTAATAGGTGTTCATTCGGATCGTCTATAGCGGCACCCCCAAACTGTACTGAATTCTGTACCATCTGAATAGTGCCCATTTTTATCTCTAATGTATTGGCTGCTATCGCTGGTCTGACAATGCTAGACTGTAATCCATTAATATTGGGCATGAAATATTCCTTTAGAGCCCTATGCTCCTCTCTTTGCTCTTCTCCTTGTACCCTGGCTGCCATATTAGCTATGGTACTTTCTAACTATGCTTGTAAATTTCTACGAACACTCGCTTTCCAACCTCTCCCGTTTATGTTGTCCTGAATAGGTGTTAAGTCGGGGTTGGATGGCCGCGTGCACATAAAAATTTATCCAAATTCCTGAAACAAAAACAAAAATGGAAATGAGATAAGAATGGATTTGTCTAAGTCATACAATATAGATTAAAACTAATGATGATAATAATTCTTTAAACGCCTTTCCCCGGCAGCGGCGCCAAAAACTTGTTGGTCGTTTTACCGATCAATATATGTGTGCAAGTATACACGGTCAACAAGTAATAAAGAGTAAGTAAAGTATCGTTCCCATGGAGAATTATCTAATAAAGTTTACCAAGCACTAGCCCATAACCATTTCAGTCTTATTTAAACGAATGATATTATATTTTATATTTAAACTATGAAATTAAATAAACCTAACTATTTCTAAAGTGAGACTAGATAATGAAGACCTGAGATTACAATTTCATCTATTGACTAATTCAAATCCATACACTTCATGTTGAGCCAAACTAATTGTACCGGTTTGTTAGTCAAGAACACTAAAGTAAAATAAAGCCATCTTTCAATGTACCATACCCATATCACATATAATCCACAGTTTATAGAATACACATGAGCACCCACATTATCTAAATCACTATATGTCTATGTGATTTACAAATAATTAGGGTTTAATTCCAAGTTCTCAATTGACTACGAATGGTGCTTCGGTATATGTCTATCCTAAGCACAAATCATACATCCCAACACAATGTAGAATATACAATCATAAACTAATAAGATCAGATCTAAACCCATACTTCGTTTCTCAAGTCCATATGGATTATCACAGTAATTGATGGCCAATCAACTAAGCAAGTAAGCAAGAATCTTAATAGACAAACCTATAGAAATCAATAAGGCTAATAATGAAACATATCAGAAATAACTAATCCATAGAATCCATTGCAATCTCAAAATAGAATTTAAATCATATCTGAACCAACACTATCATCCACATATTAAATAACATCATAAGATACAGTTAGGAATCTAAGAGAGAGTAAGAATAGAGAATGGTAGTGCAAATTTGTTCTCTTGCTCCAAGGTTGAATCTCCAATACTTTCCAATCGCTTCAAGTCTTCAATCTAATCAACTCGAGAAATCACAACTCTAATTTACTGTAATCTACATATTCAAAGTTGAAGAAAGAAAACAATAGTAGCTTTAGCCCCCTAATTGAACCCCCTCTCAATTACGCTTCAATTACACTGTTTAAGGAAAAGTCAGCTTTGGTCAACATCGACGTCACGCATGCGCCACGCAGAATTGGCTTTGAACTTTGGCGCGTAATAGCGTTCAAGCGTAAAAAATCATGTTTTTGGCTCCGTGGGTCAGCGCGGCCAAGACTCGGAAATGCACTACAAATTCATGCATACCACGCGGTCCATTTTCTATTGTAGTGTCCTCTGGTAAAATGGCCATAACGTTTGATCTATCAAATCGAAGATATCGACGAGCTCTATAACTTTCTTCCTTTGATGATTGAGAAATTCGAGCCGGATGAAGGTTGAAATTGGGCTGGAAGGGACTGCTATGAAAATGGCTAACCAAAACAACGAAGTTTGACGTCCGTTGGTACAAAGATCATAACTCTTGCATCCGAACTCCAATTAGAACGATTCAAGATGTTTCGGAAAGCTACGAAGACGCTCTACAATGTAAGATAAGTTCCAAACCAAGAACATGAAGTAAACATGAAAGCCCAAATGATGTCCGGATTGCTTTTCTTTGCATTTTCCTTTCTTTTCCTTACCAATAGTCGCTCACACCGCTCCCAAACATAAGATCTACAAAATAAACACAAAATGCATGAAAAGTAACTAAGAAACATGAATATAAGCAACTAATTTAAGTAAAAGATACCGGATAAGTAGGTATAAAACTAACTTATCAGTTGCCAAAGAAGACTTCTATATCATTAAAGTGGATGAAACTCGGCTCCCGCTGGTACAAAAGTAGCTATATGTGAGCTCACAAGTGTTTAAAATGGAATAGAACTCAGTATATTGCAAGTACAGAGCAAATTTGACAGGGCTTCCTCACTCTTTCTCTTCTTAAAATGGCCACCCCAAGCCCTCTATTTATTGAGGGGAGACTAGCAGTGTACCTGCTGGCCGGTAGTAAAAGTGTCTAGGAGAGGTCGCCCAAGCTTCCAAAGTTTCTCGGGTTGGGTCGGGTGGTCTCGTAGTACGTGCACTCTGGCATTATAATGTTTGCTCGAACTTTCAGAATTGCAATCCGTGCATCCGATTGAGGTATATAGGACCTATTTCGGACCGCCGTTGTCGAGAGTTGTACAATAGCATGGGATTAGAGTTTGTACGAAGTCATTGAAGATGGAATGATGCCCTCCTGTCTTTAAGCTTCAAATTCTATTTGTTACCCCGCACAATAGTCAATCGGGATTAGTTTTCCTTGATTCTTATGGGACATCGTTGTGTAGAGATGTGTGTATAAAATGTTGAGACGACATGATGTGGCATCGCGTTGGCAAGATGAAGAGGTTGCCCTCACCGGTGTTATCGTTGGTTTGGGCTGATAAAGCAGACGTTGCTTAGGGCTTCGCTGAGATTGGACTGCTAAAAGTGTTGAAAGTCCTCAGTATCAACTCTGAGGTGTGCCTGTCCTCCCGATGTTATCTCCGGGTTGGTACTGGGTGTCTCGTTGTAAGCGCCGAGATTGAAGGTGGTTGCATTTGAAACAAGCATTTCCGGGGTTATCACCGGAACTGCATTCCTTGGGGTGATCACCAAGGTTGGTAGCTACTCCCATGATTGGGACTGAGACAGGATACCTCGGGGTTATCTCTGAGATTAATCGGTCTTTCTCGGTGTGTGTTTCGATATCAGATTCGCACTTGCGCCTCGGGGTTATCTCCGAGGTTGGAGTTGTTACTCCCAGTGTGTGTTCTGGGGTTGATGCTGAACTTCCGGTATTATCCAGAATGGATATGGACTGTCTTCGAGGGTTCCCTCTTGAAAGACGAATTTGTCCTCCTGCCACGTTAGTGACAGGTGTGCAGAAAATTTCGAGTGTCTACAATCAATACGCTTACCCACATCTAACTCCCAAAATCACTCCCCAGGAAATATGTAGGTTTTTAACCTAACACATTGCGAGGGGCCACTACTTTGATACCACCTCTATAACACCCCGAGTCCGATATAGGCCCGAAGTGCTATACGTCGCAAGCCCATAAGCCCGCAAGGCAACGATATCAATAACGCGTAGCTCGAACAAAATAACTTAACAATAATCTTAACTTAAAACCCAATAATAAATATATTTTAAATCAATCCAAATGAAATACTTATAGATACCACATTCAAATAGTGGAGACGCAGCTCCTTGAAACTAAGAGTTTTATCAAAATCCATCAACAAAAGAAATAATATCTAAAACTAAAGTCCAACTATTCCAAGCGTATCAAATAAGTGCTCAGCTTTCAAAGATGGGACCTGTAAAAATCTGTAAGGGGGTTAGCGATGAAGCCCAGCAAGTAGCAATCCTCCCTATCTAGCCGAATCAAGTACAATTTGCAAAACAGTTTTTCGAAATAACTTTTTTTTTTCAATAACAATAGTACATAAGCTTTCAAAATTAATACAATTCAAAAACGATTTCAATGTATATCATATCTCTTTTAATCCACAGCCTTATCGACTAAGGTTACAATGGCCCTATAACACGGCCCAAAAGTTCGATAACGTTATGATATGCACCCTACTAAGGAATATATAAAAATGCACGCTCCCCGAAGGGCATCTAAAAGGTGTGCGCTCCGGAACTAAACGTAATCAATAACGGGTTCTATACATATTCAGACTGAGGATTTCAAAATCTTTTCTCAATATTATCGATAATATAAACGATACTTTTTCACAGTTCAAAATCATATAATCTCATTTCAAAGTTCGAAAATAAATACTTGGTTCGAATTTTGAATAAACGAACATAGCATTTTAATTTAAATGGAAGCCTTAAATAAAACATAACGAATTTTGAAACAGTACATTAAGGCATCCGAATAATTTTTAAGGCATACATAAAAGTAACGATAATCTTAAAAACACTAAATAGTTCAGAAAGCCACTTACCTCGATATTGCAAAACACAAAATTAAAAATGAACAAATCCTAAATAAAAAATTAAGACAAATAGAATTATTAGAATACAATATCATAACATAATTATACTCTTTATTAGAATATTATGTGTCGACGTCGGGATTTTTAGTTGTCCCTTTCCGTTACTTGTTCTTTGGTGTTCTCATTTTCGGTGAGATTTATTTGAAAAAAAACAAGTGAAAAAGGGTCGACATGTATAATGTCGACGATGGACTGTTAAGAGTCACCAGTTGGTTTTTAAATGGTTGTACCAACACAACCGAGAAAAGGTTTGCACATTGACCTAGTGATGTGACACTGCTAAACGGGTCGGTGAAACCAAAATTTATTAGGGTCCGGGGACTTGGTTATGCGGAGGGAAGGTGTTAGGCACCCTCCGACATCCGTGTTACCACGGTGACCACCTCTTTTCAAGAAACTATTTTCTGAATGTGTGTGTGTGGGGGGGTCAATGTGCTATTTATTTGGAAGTAGTGCGAGGCCTCGTTTGCACCTATATACACAGGGTTTGAATTTATGTAAAAATTCAATTTTAAGCAAGATATGGCAGTGATGTTTTATAAAAGAGGTTTTTTCAAACCCTGATACTCAATAGTAATTGAGACCTTTTACACTCCCATTTTATTAAGTGTTCGGCTTGATTGATTTTATTTTACAGATGTGAGGCATTCGTACAAAAATAATGTATAAAATAATGCCGACTTCCTCGTGGGTATGAGAACCATCTGAGAAAATTCAGACACCGCAGAATAATTTACAAGCTGCTTATAGCTGAAAACGTCCATCACGGGAACCGAATCTAGATCCAATAGGTTGAATCTGTGATCACATGATTCCTAGGTGCACATGATACTGCAATTTGTATGAAAGCAGTAAGAGGGTATATATATATAAAAGCTATAAATATATATATACAGACATTATCACAAAACCACGAAGCACCTCCACGGGGGATCCGAAACGTATATAAAGCTGTAAAAGCCATCAACCGCCACGGAGGAAATTCCAGGCGGGACAAAATGTAAATAAAGCTGTAAAGCTGTCAACCGCCACGGAGGGAACTCCAGGCGGGACAAAATGTAAAGAAAGCTTTTAAAGCGATCAATCGCCACGTAAGTAAACTCCAGGCGGGATTTAAACGTAAAAGAAAGTCAGAAGCGATCAACCACCACGAAGTGAACTCTGTGTGGATTTAATATATATATATATATATATATATATATATATATATATAAGGAATAAACGCATTGGATATAAAATCGAGGCTCATCGAACAGAGTTCGACAACAATTCATATATATATATATATATATATAAAATCGAATAAATGCACTGGATGTAAAATCCAGGCTCATCGAATAGAGTCCGACACACAATTAATATATATAAGTATATATATATATTAAAGCAGTAAACGCTCCAGACCGAAGTCTAGGCTCATCGAACAAATTTTGACACACAGTTCATATATATAAATATATATATATAAAAATATATATATAAGCAAATAAACGCTCCAGACAGAAGTCTAGGCTCAATCGAGGCATAACTCAATAATTTTAGTCAATATATATAGATATAAATAATATATATGTATATACAAACTGAAATAAATCCACGGACCGAAGTCCGGGTAAACGCACGTAGCACGACTCTCAACGTGAAGAAGGGTGTGTGCAAAGATGAAGAGAAAGGCTTTAAAGTGTTTGAGAAGGCTTACAGTTGGCTGCCAAAGAAGACTTCTATATCTTTAAAGTGGGTAAACACTGGCTTTTGTAGGTACAATAGAAGCTATATATGAGCTCACAGGTGTTTAAAATGAGAAAGTACACTGTATGGGGTGAGTGCAGAGCAAATTGTGCAGGGCTTCCTCACCATTTTCTCTTGCAAAATGGCCACCCCAAGCCCTCTATTTATAGAGGGTGGAGCCACAGGTGTACCTACTGCTGAGCCGCAGGTGTACCAGAGGTAACCCGTAGTGGGTCATCTCGTAGTACGTGCACTCGGGCAATGTAATGTCCGCTCGAACTTTCAGAAGTGCAATCTGAGCATCCGATTGAGGTATACAGGACCTATTTTGGACCGCCTTTGTCGAGAGTTATACAATGGCATAGGATTAGAGTTTGTACGAAGTCATTGAAGATGGGACGATGCCCTCCGGTCTTCAAGTTTCAAATTCTATCCGTTACCCCACACAATAGTCACTCGGGATTGGTTTTCCTTGATTCTTGTGGGACATCATTGTGTAGAGATGTATGAAATATTGAGACGACGAGGCGTGGCATCGCGTTGGCGAGATGACGATGTTGCCCCTCACCGGTGTTATCGCCGATTTGGGCTGATAAAGCAGACGTTACTCAAGGCTTCGCTGAGATTGGACTGCTGCAATTATTGAAGGTCCTCAGTGTCATCTCTGAGGTGTGCCTGTCCTCCCGATGTTATCTCTATGCTGGTATGGAGTATCTCATTGTGAGAGCCGATATTGAAGCTGGTTGCATTTGAAACAAGAATTTCTGGGGTTATTACCGAAACTGCATTCCTTGGGGTGATCACCAAGGTTGGTGGCTATTCCCATGATTGGGACTGAGACTGGATACCTCGGGGTTATCTCCGAGATTAATCGGTCTACTCCGGTGTATGTTCCGGTATTAGATCCGCACGCCTCGAGGTTATCTCTAAGGTTAGAATTGTTACTCTCAATGTGTGCTCTGGGGTTGATGCTGAACTTCCGGTAGTATCCGGAATGGATATGGATTGTCTTTCAAGGTTCCCTCTTAAATGACGAATTTGTCCTCCTGCAATATTAGTGACAGTAGTATAGAAAATTTTGAGTGTCTACAGATGCCCCTCTTTATCATACTCATGCATGGTGATGCATGGGTAGGATAAAGAATCCTAGACACTTAAAATGCAACAAGAAAAACATGGTACTATATGTAACAACATGATGCAAATGTATGATGCATGTGTACGGGGTTGTAGCCCAACATGCTAGGGATGATTACTGGCTCCCTGTTGCTTCAACTGGGGATTGGCAATGATGACTAGATTTTATGTGTAATCCGAATCTGTTAGGATGTTGATGTTGGGGTTATCACCAAATTCCTGGGTCCTTGATAACGACATGATCCTTGAGATGTACCTCTTATGCGTAAGAGATCTGTGGGGATAAAGCTTGGTCTGTTTGAGGATGTGTATAACATATTCCATCATCGATCCTCTTTGATAACATTGACCTTTCCTGGTTGGTATCGCCAGGATATGTCAAGATCTCATTGGATTTATCGCTGACAAAAATGCCGTCGTGGATGCTCGACCTTCGTTGATTAGAACAATTCTAATCTTATTTAAATAAATAAATTAAACAATTAATTTATTTAAATAAATAATATTTATTCTACAATAGGAATAAGTCTCCCTAGCGATCAACGACTTTCCGGATAATATAGATTTCAACATTAATCATTAAAGAACCTTTGAGTAAATAGTTACCGTATAATTCAATCCTTCCACCATACAATGTCCCAATTAAATATAAGACATGGAATTCTCGTCAAGTCTTATTTTATTTAATTATATGTATTTCGATCCTTAAATGCACAACTCAAATAATGCAAATTAGAAACTCCTTTCTAATTTCATTACGCCGCCGCCAAGGACTCTTTGGGTTGTCATTTATCGAATCACATAGGACATTTCTCTTCTTTTAATAGAAGTGGTAGATTCTTTATTGATCATACATTATCTCCATGTACAACTTATTATACCCAAGCATACCCTTTGATATACCCTAAGGGTCTTAAGGAATAAGTCAAAGTATAACTCATCATACACAAGATACTATGATGATCTCAAGTCCAAGGACCACTTGTAGTACTATCACTACAGGAATTCCTATTGACAGGCAAGTAAAACACCATTAGGTATTCCTTAGCGAGCCACGTTCAGTGAACTTATTCTCTAATAAGCACCTACATACTTGCTTTAGTGTCTCCACACAAATGATCATGAGATCAATCATCCTCATCCAATGAGCAAGCAACGTATGTACCAATCTATCCGGATTCACTAATCCCCAATTTAGTAATCCAATGATTGGGAACTATTTTAGTTTTAAGCTTTCTAAGAATTTAGATCTCATTAGAATGATCATCGTCATTATTCTAAAAGCATTGCTTAAAACTATGGGTTTATCACATATTATGAAACAAAGATCATGTAGATAATTAAAAGCCTTTAATAAATTAATACTTTTTATTAATAAATGAATAAGATTGTTACAAAGTATATGCTTTATCATCAAACATGATCGCTTGTGTGCATACTACTTTCGTGTATCGCCAGACATGTCAAGATTCTCGTTGGATTTATCGCCAACAAAGAAATGTCGTCGAGGATGCCTGACCTTCGTTGATGTGTACTTCACTGACAAGTGAATCAACGGCTGAAAAATCCTGTGGGATATACTGTTAAGGTTGCTTGACCTTCGCTGACGTGTGAATCAATGGCTGATACTCTATGGGTAGATTGTCAAGGTTTCTTGACTTTCACTGACATATGAATCAACAACATTGCGTTGTGACTCCCGCCTGGGATCCGCTAGGGAATATGAGTAATCGAGCATGAAATCCTTGAATAGCTCTAAAGCTATGATATGTTTAATCGCCATTGGCTGAGATAACGTCAAGGCTGCTTGACCTTTGTTGATATGTGTGTCAACGGCTTGAATGTGCATTTTAATCCCCTATCAGGGCTTCACGTTGTAACCCCCATCGGGGATCCACGTAGTAACCCCCTGTCGGGGATCCACGTTGTAACCCCCGTCGGGGATCACGTTCATCTTTAGGGTAATGACCCGGAGTTGGCGGCATTGGACCTGTATAAGGTATTGTCGAATGTGATTTGTAACATATGAGATCATTGGCAGGGTATACCGCATGTTCGGGTGACTAGCAATGAGTGATGTACAAACTCAAAGTTTCATCTGAGAAGACCAGGATTGTATGTTGTTTTGCTCAATCGCGTAGCATTTTTATTCCCGATTTGACCTTTCTAGTACGCAAGAACTCCTTTGCAACTCGAACTGGACCAAGATGGAGAGGTGAGGCCCACATAGGGGTGCCGCAGGTGAACCTGCTTCAGCCGCAGATGAGCCTATGGCCAACCGTGGATGATATAATCCAGCAGGTTGGTCTCACAAGTCATTTTCAACTTGATTTGCTAAGAGAAATCTGTAGCTTCCCTTGATTTCTTTGAGTTCAAAGCTATTTTCGCAAATTTCTGCCACCGCATAAGTGTTCTCGCACTATCCCGGTAACGTATGCATGTATTTTTTCAGCTTTTTATCCGTTGAATTTGAGTTATCGCATTAAATGCATCTAAACACATAGTAGTGATTATGTATGCACAAATGACTTGATAAAAAATATTCAACATAGTAAATGTTAGTATTAAACCATGCTGAACATAATGATGTGAAAAAATTTGACTTTTAAGACAGTCAAATTGGCACCTTTTTCTGCAATTTTTTTTGTCCTATTTGAGGTCCAATGAGAAAAAGGTAGAAAGGAAAAATACTCCTGATAATTACGTATGTTGTAAAATTCAACAACCACTCCACCCATAATAAGACTCCTCTTATTTATAGATGTGGGCAACCCACCTTAACAATTAAGAAATTGGAATTTATTTAATTAATTAAATTCTTTTAATTAATTAAGCTCCCTAATCTTATTAGGGATAATTAATTAAACTCCTTTAACTAATTTTCCTTCCTATTCCAATTAGGAATAAATGAGAGTACTTATATTAAATTAATTCCTAAACTCTTTAGAAATTAAAATAATAATAATTGTAATAATATTAATAAGACTCCTCTTATTAATTTATATTTAATATTTCTAAAATATTAAATAATAATATTAAGCTATTTAATTTATTCTATCACCATAGATTAAATTAAATATACATAAAATATTATTACGATTATGCCATTAACTTCTTAAATAATTATTCTTCCTTTTATGGTGTGACCCTTTAGGTTCTCGATATTAAACCTAGGTTGTGAATAAATCAATTAGAACAATTCTAATCTTATTTAAATAAATAAATTAAACAATTAATTTATTTAAATAAATAATATTTATTCTACAATAGGATAAGCCTCCTAGCGATCAACGACTTTCCGGATAATATAGATTTCAACATTAATCATTAAAGAACCTTTGAGTAAATAGTTACTGACAATTCAATCCTTCCACCATACAATGTCCCAATTAAATATAAGACATGGAATTACTGTCAAGTCTTATTTTATTTACTTATATGTATTTCGATCCTTAAATGCACAACTCCAAATAATGCAAATTAGAAACTCCTTTCTAATTTCATTCTACCTTGGCCAAGGACTATTGGGTTGTCATTTATCGAGTCACATAGGACATTTCTCTTCTTTTAATAGAAGTGGTAGATTCTTTATTTATCATACATTATCTCCATGTACAACTTATTATACCCAAGCATACCCTTTGATATACCCTAATGGTCTTAAGGAATAAGTCAAAGTATAACTCATCATACACAAGATACTATGATGATCTCAAGTCCAAGGACGACTTGTACTACTATCACTACAGGAATTCCTATTGACAGGCAAGTAAAACTCCATTAGGTATTCCTTAGCGAGCCACGTTCAGTGAACTTATTCTCTAATAAGCACCTTTATACTTGCTTTAGTGTCTCCACACAAATGATCATGAGATCAATCATCCTCATCCAATGAGCAAGCAACGTATGTACCAATCTATTCGGATTCACTAATCCCCAATTTAGTAATCCAATGATTGGGAACTATTTTAGTTTTAAGCTTTCTAAGAATTTAGATCTCATTAGAATGATCATCATCATTATTCTAAAAGCATTGCTTAAAACTATGGGTTTATCACATATTATGAAACAAAGATCATGTAGATAATTAAAAGCCTTTAATAAATTAATAATTTTATTAATAAATGAATAAGATTGTTACAAAGTATATGCTTTATCATCAAATATGATTGGCTTGTGTGCATACTACTTTCAATCTCCCAATTGCACTAAAGCCAATCGCCATTGTATCTTATACTCTTCTTCTCTAAGTGACGATTATCCCCATTGTTGGATAAGCTTTAGTTAATGGATATGTAATATTGTTCTTGAGAGTCCACTATCTCTATAGTGATTTCCCATCTTTCAATGATTCTAATAATCAAATGAAAGTGCCACAACACATGTTTAGATCCAAGATGAGACTTAGAACTATTCCTAGTTCAGTAATGAACTTTAATCCAAACAATCAACTTGCAACTTCATTTATAGCTATATACTTTGTCTTTATCACTAAACCAAAGAACTCTTTTCTTTGTTTAGAACCTTTCCAATTCAACTGCACCTACCTGCTCAAGATAACGCTTTACCTTTAAAGGGATTTTCGTCATCTTGGTCATCGAAAAACTTGAGTCTGTTAAGCCCTCTAGTTTTAATTTAGACCCACCATGAATATGATCACATCCTTAGTGCCGGTTAAGCACTTTAAGATGTTTTTCACTGACTCATAGTGAACTTATCCAGAATATGACTGATCAACATCAGGTCTCGTATATTTCATTGCATACATGATAGTCACTCATGCGACCTCTCTTTTCAGGAGTCTGTGGGGACTATTAAGAGAGATACACTCCATAGCTCATCTACATGAGACATCTCTTGAGCTTGCCATGCTAAACGACTTTAGCATCAAATGAATATACGTTCCTTGGATTAAGTCGAGCACCCTCTTAAATCTATCTATATAGATTTATATCCCCAATTAAGATACTCTTCCAAATTATTCATGGAGGAATGTTTAGACAACTTTATCTTTACTGATTGTAGCATTGGTATGTCATTCCTTATCCGTAGTATATCAACATATAGTACTAGGAATGTCACGATGCTCCCACTGACCCTTTTGTACACACTAGAAGTCTTACCTCATCGTATGTAACTCTGGATCATCATCTTCTATGATGTGTACCTCATCATCGTCATCCATGATGAATCCATACCTCCTAGGTATCTTTGGTACTATTCCAGATTTATGATTCGGTTGTGGTATAATAGGTCTATCTACAGGTTCCTCTTATTTGACTTATAGTGTTTTGTGGTTCTTGAACTCTTCAAGATATATTATCCTCCCACTAGCCCCTTCAATGATAAACACATTTATCTTAGAAGGCAGCGTGTTTCACAATAAACACCTTTTGCTAAGCAGGATTATAGAACATATACCCTAAACTTAGTTTAGGATGTCCCACAAATCTGTACATGTCAAATCTTGTCCCAAGCTTATCCTTCGAAACCTTTTCACATAAGTTGGACAACCCCTTATCTTAACATACTTAAGATTAGAATCCTCCCCATCCATAACTTTTATGGAGTCTTCAATGGATTTTGAGGTTACCTTTTCGTAGATATGCAGCCATTTCTAGGACATGATCCTAGAAGAATACTGGAATGTCGGTAAAATAATTATGGACCGTACCATGTTCAACAAGGTATGATTTTACCTTTCAGATACATCAATCAATTATTACGTATCATGAGGTGTCCATTATGAGAAAAACCATTTGAGATGATCTAGAAACTTATTGCACAAGTATTCCTTCCTAGATCCGATCAAAGAATCCTAATACTTTGCCAATTTGTTTCACTTTTGAATTCTTTGAACCTTTTAGATAATTCACACTTGTATTTCAGCAAATACACACATTCAACTCTTTGAATGATCATCTCCTTTTCTTATACTAGTTTGTTCAATTTGCAAAATATATTTTTCACGTAAGTCAAGTATACAAAATCCATTAAGTAATATTCCAGTTCTATATAAAACATTATTATTATAAATAGAACAACAATTGTTCTTAATTATAATACCAAAGATTTCATTGTCCAACAATAAAATGGAAATAATATTTTTAACAAGAACTGGAATACAATAACAACTTATTGTCTTAATAGATTTTCCCGTAGGCATTGCTAAACTATAAGTTTCTATGGCTAATATGACAACCTTTGTTATATTTTCCACACATAGGATTACTTATATTTGTTTAGCTTTCTACTTCTGCTTGGTCCCTTCATAAATCTATATTTATGATAACCAAAGTCAGTATCCAATACCCAAGTAGAACATTGACTTAAAGAAAAATTATTTTAAATCATGAACAAATTTGTATTTGTAACCAAACTTCACTAAGCTTCTTTTTGTTAGCCTCCGCAAGATGCTTCTTCGCAGTTTCTTTCCAAAGGTCGGGCTTATTGTAGTGGAAGCAAACTCCTTTGCTATCCGTATTGTTCTTATTATCCTTTGTTTTTGCCTTTTATATACCTTCTTTGAATCGCTCTTCTTTTAGAAGATCCTTTGGCCCCTACCAAGAAGACATGGTCTTTCTTGGTTGAAAGTGACTCTCAACATTTTTCAACATGTTAAGCAAATCAACAAGTCGATATCTAGCTTGTTCATATGAAAAATTCACAACAATTCAGGAAAGGAGTCCGGAGTGAGTGCAAGATCAAATCTTGGCTCAACTCTCCATCCATGACAAAACTTCGTTGTCTAATTGATCAATCAAATTGATAATGTTAAGGACCTTTTTTTGTACGACTATAGTGTCATTGGCCATTCTAGATCGGAAGAGCTCCTTAGATATCTCGATATCTATCACCCCTACTTTCCTCACCATCAACTACTTGATGTGCGGGAATATAGTAGGAGCATACATAGTTTCATCTTGCCGACGTCAAGCTCGTTACTCATGGATGCGAGTATGATGCATCGAGCCAATTGTGCATCATCTTGCCACTTTCTAAAAGTAGCAATCTCTTCCTCGAGGCATTATTCGCAACCATTGCGCAGGATAGGCGTATTAAAGACATAAGATAGCTTTTCAAACCATGAGAACTATTCTCAAATTCCTTAACCAATCCGTTTAATTGGCCCAGTTAATTTAGCATCTAATATGCTTCGCAGTTGATAGTAATTTTAGACATTGTAAAATTCTGTAAATGAATTTGTAATTAACAACATTTTAACATACATTCTTTTATTAATTACCAAAATAAATTAGGTCTTGTTTTAAATTGGTATCTCCCACTATTTTCTTCAAACTATATTACCCTCACTTATATAGTTCGGCAAAATCTAATTAAAGATTTGCTAGTGACAATAAGGATCCCATTTCAAATGTATATATCCTTGTGGTGACACAACAAACTATATATAAATAAATAGGTAGACAACTTTTGTCAATTACATCAACTATGCAACTCCTTTTCTTTTGCCTCTTAGATTATTTTGATCAAGTGGTGGCACATCCGAATCAAAATTATCCAAGTTAAGTCCGACCTAGCACTCCATATATTCAAAAAAGAAAAATATCATCCTTGTGGTGACACAACAAAACAATATTGTTCAATTTTCTTTATAAGCATCAAATGTGATAAATTAACATCTTAAATACTTAATACTTGCCTTGTGGTGACACAACAAACTCATATTAAATATTTAATACTCTATTAATTTTATCATGCTAGAAGGCGACGTTCGATATTCAAAATATCTTTGAACGCTTAGGACTTAATATAAAAATTGAGGGGTTTGTTATTAATTTGTCTCATCTTGTTTAGCGCGCATGCACATATATATATATATATAAAATACGTGTCATATTAATGAACATGCGAAGCATGTTTGCATAATATATAATATATATATAGTATAAGCATGCACATATAGAATACTATATTCTACTCGAATTGATTATGGACTTTTATTCTAGTTTGGTTCACTAGAGCCACCAAGTGAACCAAAAGGTCAAACCCTAGGGGTGCAAGAAATAATATTTAAATATAACTATTACATTTAAACCCGGGCTCCATTACAAACGGGTCTTCAAGCGCTCCTTGCTCCTTGATCTCCAATTTTTCAAAATTAATTCTAACTATTCCTATTACAAAACTATTTAAAATAAATAGAAACCTTGATCAGTAATCAAGGGAAGTACATAGGAGGAAGATAGAATTTACATTAAGAAAAATTAGAGAAGACAGGTACACAGATTCCCCATTTAATAAAACCCATACATTCATGCATCCAACTAAAATAAAATCCAATCACATTGGTCAATTGTCCATAATCAATCTCATTTATTATCATACACATCACCATACGCATCAATAAATAACATTCATCTTATGAATAATAAACATTCAATATATATATTGATATCATTTAATGGGCAAATTTAGTTAGTATAAAATCTATTTTTGAATCAAAATAAACTCCTTTATTTTAATCCAAATTTAAATCAAAATAAAACTATTTTATTTTAATTTATCCAATTTTGAATAAAATAAACTATTTTATTTTAATCAAAATCTTTAATCAAAATAAACTCATTTATTTTAATTAATTATGGAATCCAATTCCATAAAAAAAATCTTTTATTAAAGGAAACACGGATATTCTTTCCTATTCACAAATAAACTCCTTATTTTGAATAATATGAAATCTTATTTCATATCTAAATAAACTCCTTTATTTAAGGAAATTAGGATTCTCTTTCCTATTCGTAAATAAACTCCTTTATTTTGAATAATATGAAATCTTATTTCATATCTAAATAAACTCCTTTATTTAAGGAAATTAGGATTCTCTTTCCTATTCACAAATAAACTCTTTTATTTTGAATAATATGAAATCTTATTTCATATCTAAATAAACTCTTTTATTTAAGGAAACATATAATCCAATTTCAACTCCAATTAGTTATCATGGAATCCAATTCAAACTCTAATTAGTTAAGCATGAAATTTAATTTTAAAATTAAAATAAATCCTTTTATTTTAAAATTAAAATAAACTTTTTATTTTAAGATTAAAATAAATTATTTATTTTAATTATAAAATTATTAAAATATTATATTATATATATCTAATACGGTTATTTATATATATATATATATATATATATATATATAATAACTTGAATCATGAATCACTTTACTCAAAGAATATGAACGTTATATATATATATATATATATATATATATATATATATATATATATTATAGTTAATATAAATGTTTATATATATATATATATATAACCGTGAAATATATATATATATATATATATATATATAACCAAAATAAGAATCTCCTGTTAACTCCATGAAGCATCATGCCACCACGCGAAACACGAAAAAGGCGCAACGAATTCAGTTCGCAAATAAGCTTTGCGAATTGACCTTCTTTTTTTTTTTTAAATCTTATATAATAAAATTATGCCCAATTAAATTGTTCTTAACACATATCAATATACATATCAAATTAAAACAATTAATAATTCGCATAAAGGTTTGGCTCTGATGCCACTATTAGGTTTGTAATATTCAAGAACGCAATCAAATTGCAAAAATAATGCGAAAATGTGTAAAAATCAGAGTTTTAAAATTTTACAAACCATAAACCCGGATCACCCTTTATGCACAATTATTAATTAAACAAAAAATTGAAGAACAAGAATCATACCCTTGAAGATCCGAGCTTCCTTAAGTACAAGTTCACCTCCAATTCTTTTCGCATTCAACTTGAATCCACCGGGTTTGGTTCCTTCCTTTGATCAACATTAGCCGCCCAAGTGTTTGGCCTCTAGAGGTGATCCACCAAGGAAGAAGAAGGATTTAAGAAGATGGGTATTAGCTCAAACCCTAGTTTTCCTATCTGTATAGAAAAAGCGTACTCTCCCAACTATTGGAATTATTACATATGTTGTAAAAGTCAACAACCACCCCACCCATAATAAGACTCCTCTTATTTATAGATGTGGGCAACCCACCTTAACAATTAAGGAATTGGGATTTATTTAATTAATTAAATTCTTTTAATTAATTAAGCTCCCTAATCTTATTAGGGATAATTAATTAAACTCCTTTAACTAATTTTCCTTCCTAATCCAATTAGGAATAAATGAGAGTACTTATATTAAATTAATTCCTAAACTCTTTTAGAAATTAAAATAATAATAATCGTAATAATATTAATAAAACTCCTCTTATTAATTTATATTTAATATTTCTAAAATATTAAATAATAATATTAAGCTATTTAATTTATTCTATCACCATAGATTAAATTAAATATACATAACATATTATTACGATTATGCCATTAACTTCTTAAATAATTATTCTTCATTTTATGGTGTGACCCTTTAGGTTCTCGATATTAAACCTAGGTTGTGAATAAATCAATTAGAACAATTCTAATCTTATTTAAATAAATAAATTAAACAATTAATTTATTTAAATAAATAATATTTATTCTACAATAGGGATAAGCCTCCCTAGCGATCAACGACTTTCCGGATAATATAGATTTCAACATTAATCATTAAAGAACCTTTGAGTAAATAGTTACCGCGACAATTCAATCCTTCCACCATACAATGTCCCAATTAAATATAAGACATGGAATTCTTTGTCAAGTCTTATTTTATTTAATTATATGTATTTCGATCCTTAAATGCACAACTCAAATAATGCAAATTAGAAACTCCTTTCTAATTTCATTCTCGCTTTTGCCAAGGACTATTGGGTTGTCATTTATCGAATCACATAGGACATTCTCTTCTTTTAATAGAAGTGGTAGATTCTTTATTTATCATACATTATCTCCATGTACAACTTATTATACCCAAGCATACCCTTTGATATACCCTAATGGTCTTAAGGAATAAGTCAAAGTATAACTCATCATACACAAGATACTATGATGATCTCAAGTCCAAGGACCACTTGTACTACTATCACTCTGAGAATTCCTATTGACAAAAGCAAGTAAAACTCCATTAGGTATTCCTTAGCGAGCCACGTTCAAATGAACTTATTCTCTAATAAGCACCTTTATATTTGCTTTAGTGTCTCCACACAAATGATCATGAGATCAATCATCCTCATCCAATGAGCGTTAGCGTATGTACCAATCTATTCGGATTCACTAATCCCCAATTTAGTAATCCAATGATTGGGAACTATTTTAGTTTTAAGCTTTCTAAGAATTTAGATCTCATTAGAATGATCATCATCATTATTCTAAAAGCATTGCTTAAAACTATGGGTTTATCACATATTATGAAACGAAAGATCATGTAGATAATTAAAAGCCTTTAATAAATTAATACTTTTTATTAATAAATGAATAAGATTGTTACAAAGTATATGCTTTATCATCAAACATGATGGCTTGTGTGCATACTACTTTCGTGTATCGCCACAAGACATGTCAAGATTACATTGGATTTATCAGCAACAAAGAAATCTTTGTCGAGGATGCCTGACCTTCGTTGATGTGTACTTCACTGACAAGTGAATCAACGGCTGAAAAATCCTGTGGGATATACTGTCAAGGTTGCTTGACCTTCGCTGACGTGTGAATCAATGGCTGATACTCTATGGGTAGATTGTCAAGGTTTCTTGACTTTCACTGACATGTGAATCAACAACATTGCGTTGTGACTCCCGCCTAGGATCCGCTAGGGAATATGAGTAATCGAGCATGAAATACTTGAATAGCTCTAAAGCTCTGATATGTTTAATCGTCATTGGCTGTGATAACGTCAAGGCTGCTTGACCTTTGTTGATATGTGTGTCAATGGCTTGAATGCGCATTTTAATCCCCTATCAGGGCTTCACGTTGTAACCCCCATCGGGGATCCACGTAGTAACCCCCTGTCGGGGATCCACGTTGTAACCCCCGTCGGGGATCACGTTGATCTTTAGGGTAATGACCCGGAGTTGGCGGCATTGGACCTGTATAAGGTATTGTCGGATGTGATTTGTAACATATGAGATCATTGGCAGGGTATACCGCATATTCGGGTGACTAGCAATGAGTGATGTACAAACTCAAAGTTTCATCTGAGAAGACCAGGATTGTATGTTGTTTTGCTCAATCGCGTAGCGTTTTTATTCCCGATTTGACCTTTCTAGTACGCAAGAACTCCTTTGCAACTTGAACTGGACCAAGATGGAGAGGTGAGGCCCACATAGGGGTGCCGCAGGTGAACCTGCTTCAGCCGTAGATGAGCCTGCGGCCAACCGTGGATGATATAATCCAGCAGGTTGGTCTCACAAGTCATTTTCAACTTGATTTGCTAAGAGAAATCCGTGAGCTTCCTTGATTGATTTGAGTTGAGTTTCGCTATTTTTCGCAAATTTCGCCACCGCATAAGTGTTACGCACTATCCACGGTAATGTATGCATGTATTTTTTCCAGTTTTTATCCGTTGGAATTTGAGTTATCGCATGAAATGCATCTAAACACATAGTAGTGATTATGTATGCACAAATGACTTGATAAAAAATATTCAACATAGTAAATGTTAGTATTAAACCATGCTGAACATAATGATGTGAAAAATTTGACTTTTAAGACAGTCAAATTGGCACCTTTTTCTATAATTTTTTTTGTCCTATTTGAGGTCCAATGAGCAAAAGGTAGAAAGGAAAAATACTCCTAATATTGAGGTTAACCTTATGCATGGATGATTTTGATTTTTAATGCATATATTGTATATGACTTTGGGGGAGGTGTGCTACTGAATGGCCACCTTGTCATGCCTATGTGCATGTGGATAGTCCTATTTTCAAAGGGGACTATGGAAAAAAATTTCAAAATATAGGCATTGGGTAGTCATGCATTTTAACTCTATTGTATGTTAAAGTAATTGCATGCATGTATATAGTCATAAAATGCATTCTAGAAAGCTCCAGGTAAGGAAATACCACACCCTTTATGAGGTGATTTGGAGACTTGTTATCCAGATATCATGGATCTGGATCAGCTGAGTAGTTCCCGTAGGATCACTTCTGGTATACGGAGGAGGGCTTCTGAAGTGGCTCGACCCCGTTCTGTCAGACATCCTCTTCAATTGGTGGAGGCCGTGATTCGTCCAGTCCGGGCTGATGTTCCAGACGTTGAGGACGTGGATGAGGATATTCCGATTGAGGATCCCGCTCCTGCTGTACACGTTCCCCGTAGGGAGCAACCTTGTATTCAGGTGGCAAACCCGGAGCTTCTCGGTGATTTGAGCAGACATCCCTCGATGTATTTGCATGCTAACAAGGTATGACGATAGATCTTGATCTTCCTTCTTTTCCTATTAACGAGGAGTAAAGGATTCTGATGTTGATATGCATTTCATGCAGGTTCCCGGCTTCACACAGCCTTGAGGGAATTGGTTTAGTATACACTCCATGTATCAGGCTTTTCATCCTGATTAAAGAGCTGTAGTGAATGATTGGGGATTCGGGGCATTCTTCTCCATCCTTCCCCGCCGTTGTCCCTGGGTTACCTCAGGGCATTTTCTGAGCGATGGTTTCATCAGACTCAGTCACTCCATCTGTGAGGGCCCCGAATCTGAGGTCCCGAATCACCACGAATCCGGTTCGATCATTCTATTCAACTATTACTATTTGCGGAAGATATAAACATAAATTGTTTATACATTAAACTTATATACTTTTTCTCAAGGTCGAGTAACCTTAACTTATACACAATTCATAACTATCTAACATATAACATCATTGTCAAACTATACTATTACAAAACTAATCACGCACATTAACTTTAAGCTGGAACTGTCTTTAACCTTTCCTTGTATATGACGCGTTCGTCTTAATCTGTAATGTTTATCATGATATAGCAAGGATGAGCATTAAAGTTGCCCAGGAAGTTTAAGTTCAATAATATAACGATATATCATGATTAAAAGAGTCCGAATAATAAGCTGGCTATAATTCAACAATATAATTGTGAACTAGCAAGAACAAATTTATGACTGAACAAGTATTATACATGAACAAATATATCTGAACCAACTGGTAATGAAGGTGGTCAGCCTTTCATACCTAACTTATACATGCAATATGTACAGAGTACAATTCATGGCAACCAGCAATGATTAACCATAAGCTTATCCGAATGAAACACTCTTAGTAGAGTTAAGTAAAACAAACTTGCCTGAACCGTTGATTACCGCTACACAATTTATATCGCCTTATCCGAAGACCTAATATTAGTAATATAGATCTCCAATATTAGAATAATATCATCACAATATAATACTATAATATATATACATAGAATAACCTAAACACATAGCACATAACCTTATCAGTCTATTCAGCACATAGAACTTAACATCAAGTCAGACTATTTAAGTCCGAGTTCAAACCGACACAATTCTATCATCCCGACGGTTTAGTCGAACAATGGACGAGTTTAAGTTCAATTAAACTCTGGCTAAACACTTAACAATATCTTAGACAATTTTTTAAGCAGTTAAAATAATTTTCATTGACTTGTAATAATTTTCAGATAATTAATATCATTTATCATTATTTTTCAATCATTAATATTGTATTTAAATGAATTAAATACCTCATAATTCCATTATCATAAATATTTATTTATTATCAAATATTAATAAAATACATGTCATAATATTATCATATATTTTATAATATCACAAAGTATTTTTAATACTTTAAAATCATATTTGTATGATTTTTAAACACTTAAATCCATTATCTGATTATTGCTTTTAATATTAAAATATTAATATTTTCATGACAAAATATCAAAAGTTATATTTTATAACTTAAAATATTTTTATAACACTTAAATCATTTTTATATGATTTATAAATCATTAATTCTATTTTTCCATAATTTATTTAATATATTTATTAAATAAACTAATTATCATTAATATTGATTAATTAATGAAATTCATCACAAAATATTAAAAGTTACTAAGAATAACTTAAAATATTTTCTTTTACCATAATATTATTTTTCATGATTTTTTCAAGTATTAAAATTATTTTTAAATCATTTATTTAATATTATAATTAAATAAATTAAATACCAATTATAATCCAAAAATATTAAATATTTATGAAATATACTTAAAATAATTAAAAACTATTTTTCAGAATTTAAAATAATTTTTTAGAATTTATTTTGTATTTTTAATAATTAAAAACCATTTTATCTATTTATTTAATTAATTAATCTATTTTCCAAAAATAATTGTCACTAAAGGGCCCTATAGTGACAGACTCGTCGCTATAGGTGTTCTTGGCATGTTCTTGAGTGTTCTTTCAAACTTTAGTAGTAAGAGTACAAGTACTACGTTTCAATTCCGGTTGTAACTTCTTGATCCTTAAGTTTCTGGGCTAGCTCAAGCATGCTAAATGTATTACTAATGTAATACAACAACTAACAACTAAGTTCATGGCCATACGACACGAAATCAGAGAGATATCAGCCCTCAAAGATCTTGTCAGGAGATGTTCTTCATTTCTAGGTTATCCAAAAATGAAGAACCATTCGGATAGGCTACTTTAGATTCTTGTAACATGCCATCTAGGTCTTGTTTATGTAATCTAGTGGTTCATAAATGTAGAAGAACATGTCAAGGTACAACTTTATAACAACATCATCATAACAACATCACAACATGAGGATTCAAAACAAATTCAAAGTGCGAAGAAAGCGCTTTGAAGATTACGGGTTACCCGAGAACTTCATACTCGAAGTCGATAAGTGGTCAGTGAGTTTGTTTGCTCATGATTCGCGATTTGATTCTACGGATCTGGTTGATATAAAGCTTTTATATATGTAGATTACACAACGGGCTACAAAGTATCAAACAACAACATGGACTAAACAACACTAACAGCTTTGTAAGATTAAGGCCTGCAAAAGTATCGGACTTTTACGGGCAAACTGGGTTACCTGTAAGCGATTAGTCGTGCTTGGTCAACGCCTTTTGACCACATATATCTCCTAATATATACATGATATGAACTTGTTTCAAGTCCGAGATCATAGACCAAGGCATACTAGAGATCTATAATATAAAACAACACTAACACAAAAGCGATAAAGATCTATGGACTCGACATATGGTTGTCGGGCCATTTTTCAAGCATTTTCGGTCAGATTTATAAAAACTCAAATTTCGAGCATCTAGAAATGATATGGATCTAGGTTTTGACAACCCGGATCATCAAATGACACCCTCTAACACATATCTAAACAACAAATCCTAACATCTAACACCGGATCGTGAATTTTCTAGATTTAGGTTTTATACCTTTTGAGCCATGATCTTGAATCGATCTTGATGATCGATATTGGAATGCTAAAACATGATCTTAGCTCTTTATCTCTACTATCTCCTCTCCCCATTTTCGGATTTTAGAGAGAGAAGTACTTGGAGAGAAAATGGAAATGGAAGTAACATTTTTTCTCTTTTTAATCTTATAAAATGACTTGATGAAATGGAATGATGATAATTTAATTTGACCGAGATAGTGGTAATTGTCAAATACCAGGGTTTAGGGTTTCTCAACCACTCCCCTTAGGTTTAGATCTACAAGTTATGCTCAATAATGCACTAAGGGTAATATAGTCATTTTGCATACAAAATTAATAACATTTTGGACATTGACCAAACCCTTAGGGTTTAGGGTTTGGATTAGAGTTTAGGGTTTGGACCATTTTAGGGTTTAGGGTTTAACCCTTAACTTTGCAAATTTTTAATTTCTAAGATTTCCAAAAATTCGGTTTTAAAAATAAAATTAATATTTCTAAATTATAATTAGAATTTTCTAATTATATTAAAATTTACTAATCATAATTCAATCTTGCTATTTAGAATTAATATATCCTAATTAAAATTGCTAATTAAACAATTAGGGTTAAAATGGTCATTATGATTTATAACCCACGAATTAGGGTCTCTAATAGAAAAATAATTTCTATTTTAAAAATTATATTTCGTAATTAGATTATGATTTTCTAAATACTATAACTTGAAAATTAGAATTAATATTTTCTAATTAACATTAAAAGTATTAAGTTAACAATAAGGCTTTTCCTAATTATAAATTAGGGTTTCAATCCATATATTAGGGTTTAATAAATTTGAAATTAGGGTTTAATAAATAATTAAGCTTTACCCTAATTAACATTATAATTAATATCACTTAAGAATTATTATTATCATTACAGTTCCCAGATTAGTGTTTTAAATTCCTGAATTAGGGTTTCGGATTCCCGGAACTAAAATTAGGGTTTCCAGAATCGGTTTCTAGGGTTTCTTATTAATCGCTAGGGTTTTCTAACTGAACGTTAAAGTTCTTAATATATACTTAGGGTTTGTTACATATATCATTTATTTGGTCAACCCTTGACCCTTAACCACATATTGTACACATATACACAGAACGTATTCACGTATTCCTTAATCCTGAATAATTCACCTAAATCATTCACAGAATTTTGAAATCCTCAAAATTCTATCTTAAAAATATCGAACGCATACACTTATTTTCTATCTAGGTTCTAATTTTGAACCCTAAATTAATTAATAATTTTTTTTAAAATATTCAAAATTCTCGGGTTGTCATATTCACCCCTTCTTCTAAAAATTGCGCCCCCGAAATTTACCTTACACCTTACACCATACTTTATACACCGTTCCTTCTCATCATCACATGTTACCCAATACATTCTTCACAAGAATAAAATTTTGAAATTGTGCTGAGGGGTTTTACAGACTATTATGTCTGTTTAAATAGACTATTGTCTATCATTTTCGCAAAGGGTATATGGAATTTTATCCGCTAACCATAATAACTTACTGGAGCACAAAGGGTGATTAGATATTTCTTATCTTCGCCAAATCTTGATTTTATCTTTTTCTTCTTCATTCGCCATGCACACAAAATCTACCTCGGTCTTATTGGATTCCGCACCAAAACAATTTGGTTCGGGAAATTTCTTTCAATGTACACTTAAGAGTTTTCATAAACTTTAGTCTAGCCGAATCGAATAGCGTAGACTCATATCAATAATTCAATTCAATCGAATTATTTAAGTGTAGCCAAACCCCGTTGGCAAATTAAATTTTATTGAAAATATTTTTAAGAATGACGCCATGATGTCGTACTATATTAACAGTCCGTTTGAGGATGCCGTCATTATATGACTTTGTCATAACATATCATACAATAGTGGAATAATGATTTTAGATCAAATTCACACTATGTATTCCTGTATTTACGACTCCATCACTTTTCATCATCTCTGTACCAGGTTACATGGTACATGAGTGATGTATAAAATATATTTTGATATTTCAAATCATTTGCGCCTAGCTGAAATAAATAGCATAGCCTATACTTTAAACCGTTTCAAAAATAATTACGAGTCTACATTTTTTTTAAAGGCACATAGTGCGTATTTAGCTTGATGTCAAAATTTCGAAGTCTAGCATAGCTAGGATTTTTGGAAAACTTATGTCTCCACTAATAATCATTTGCTTAACAGACTATCTATTCCTATAATCCTCAATACTCCATTTACACACAACTATACCCAGTTCGTAAAACCACACTTATGAGTCCATAAATTGCCACAATCATATGAGTTTAAGAACTTATCCTAGTCTGACCTTTGGCGTCCGTTCGCTGAGGGCTTCATAAATATTTCATATAACTATGAGTCAAGTATGTCACATAAGTATGAGTTTTAAGAACTCGTACTTAACCTTATATCCTCTACCTATGACCTATCTATCTGGTATACACATAAGAAAGGAATCACCCTCTTAACATGCATATAACAAATAGCGCGACATAACATTTCAATGATTATCATTTTCAGAACTAAGTATTTGTTACACCAAGTACAATTCCTCGCCCATACAAGGAATCATACAACTCAGCTACCGATATGAGTCCTCAATTGAATCCCCATCTAACACTAACACCCTTCTCAATATGAATTTAATTCAACTCGTATTCATAATCCTTTCCTGAATCTGTACCAATTCACAAAGCAATCTTGCTGTAAACTTTTCAATCATCAGATTGAGTCTTATTCCATACTATAACCTTATCCGATCACGGGGTGATCTCATCGTATATATTACGATTCATTTCTATGTCTTGATCATTTTGTTTTACGATCTCCTATCACTATACTTTTAGTCTTTTAGACTCGATCTATTCATCACTACTGTTCAACTTTATTATCAGAGTTAGGGAACTCTGTATCTTATAACTCGACGAGATTCGTCTTTGAATCTTGCCGACCAACTAACTCTATGTGAGTTAGTACTTATCCTAATCACTGCGGTTATTAGTCTCAGGTATTCCTACCTAAGGTTCATAACCTATGGCTTTGATACCAACTGTGAGGGCCCCGAATCCGAGTCCCGAATCACTGCGAATCCGGTTCGATCATTCTATACAACTATTACTATTTGCGAAAGATATAAACATAAATTGTTTATACATTAAACTTACATAATTTTTCCCATGGTCGAGTAACCTTAACTTATACACAATTCATAACTATCTAACATATCACATCATTATCAAACTATACTATTACAAAAATAATCGCGCACATTAACTTTAAGCTGGAACTGTCTTTAACCTTTCATTGTATCTGACACGTTCGTCTTAATCTGCAATGTTTATCATGATATAGCAAGGGTGAGCATGAAATTTGCCCAGCAAGTTTAAGTTCAATAATATAACGATATATCATGATTGAAAGAGTCTGAATAATAAGCTGGCTATAATTCAACAATATAATTGTGAACTAGCAGGAACAAATTTATGACTGAACAAGTATTATACATGAACAAATATATCTGAACCAACTGGTAATGAAGGTGATCAGCCTTTCATACCTGACTTATACACATGCAATATATACGAGTAAAATTCATGGCAACCAAAGAATGATTAACTATAAGCTTATCGAATGAAACACTCTTAGAAGAGTTAAGTAAAAACAAACTTGCACTGAGGCAGTTGATTCATCGCTACACAATTTATATTGCTTTATCAAGAAGACCTAATATTAGTAATATAGATCTCCATATTAGAATAATATCATCACAATATAATACTATATATATATATATATAGAATAACCTAAACACATATAACACATAACCCTATCTATCTATTCTATAAACACATAGAACTTAACATCAAGTCAAACTATATTTAAAGTTCGAGTTGAAACCAAACACAATTCTATTATCCCCGACGGTTTAGTCGGACAATGGACGAGTTTAAGTTCAATTAAACTCTGGCTAAATACTTAACAATATCTTAGACAATTTTCTAAGCAGTTAAAATAATTTTCATTGACTTGTAATAATTTTCAGATAATTAATATCATTTATCATCATTATTTTTCAATCATTAATATTGTATTTAAATGAATTAAATACCTCATAATTCCTTTATCATTAATATTTATTTATTATCAAATATTAATAAATACATATCATAATATTATAATATATTTTATAATATCACAAAGTATTTTTAATACTTTAAAATCATATTTATATGATTTTTAAACACTTAAATTCATTATCCGATTATTTCTTTTAATATTAAAATATTAATATTTTCATGACAAAATATCAAAAGTTATATTTTATAACTTCAAATATTTTTATAACACTTAAATCATTTTTATATGATTTATAAAGCATTAATTCTATTTTTCCATAATTTATTTAATATATTTATTATATAAACTAATTATCATTAATATTGATTAATTAATGAAATTCATCACAAAATATTAAAAGTTACTAAAATAACTTAAAATATTTTCTTATACCATAATATTATTTTTCATGATTTTTCATGTATTAAAATTATTTTTAAATCATTTATTTAATATTATAATTAAATAAATTAAATACCAATTATATTCCAAAAATATTAAATATTTATGAAATATACTTAAAATAATTAAAAACTATTTTTTAGAATTTAAAATAATTTTTCCGAATTTATTTTATATTTTTAATAATTAATAACCATTTTTATCTATTTATTTAATTAATTAATCTATTTTCCAAAAATAATTGTCACTAAAGGGCCCTATAGCGACAGACTCGTCGCTATAGGTGTTCTTGGCCTGTTCTTGAGTGTTCTTGAGCTTCATAGTAAGAGTACATGGTACTACGTTTGACCGGTTGTAACTTCTTGATCCTTAAGTTTCTGGGCTAGCTCAAGCACGCTAAATATATTACAAATGTAATACAACAACTAACAACTAAGTTCATGGCCATACGACATGAAATCAGAGAGATATCAGCCCTCAAAGATCTTGTCAGGAGCTGTTCTTCATTTCTGGGTTACCCAGAAATGAAGAACAGTTCGGATAGGCTACTTTAGATTCTTGTAACTTGCCATCTAGGTCTTGTTTATGAAATCTAGTGGTTCACTCGTGTAGAACACATGTCAAGGTACAACTTTATAACATTCGATCAGTCTAAAAACATCATAAAATGAGGATTCGAGTTTGCCAAAAAAGCGTCGAAAGCGCGCTTTTAAAGATTCTGGGTTACCCAGAACTTCATACGGTCAGTTGGTCAACGGTAGTTTGACTGCTCATTACTACGATTTGGCTACGGATCTGGTTGATATAAAGCCCTTAGTATGTAGATTACACAACAGGCTACAATTATCAAACAACGACATGGACTAAACACCAACACACAGTAAGATCAAGGCCCTGCAAAGTGACTGTCAGACTTTTCTGGGCAAACTTGGTTACTTGGAAACAGTCAGTCGTGCTTGGTCAACGCCTTTTGACCACATATATCTCCTAATATACACATGATATGAACTTGTTTCCAAGTCCAGATCATAGACAACATGACATACTAGAGATCTATAACATAAAACAACACTAACACTTAACTGATAAAGATCTATGGACTCTGACATATGGTTGTCAGGCCATTTTTCAAGCATTTCCCAGATTTATAAAAACTCAAATTTCGAGCATCAAAATGATATGGATCTAGGTTTTGACAACCCAGATCATCAAATGACACCCTCTAACACATATCTAAACAACAAATCCTAACATCTAACACCAGATCGTGAATTTTCTAGAATTAGGGTTTTATACCTTTTTGAGCCATGATCTTGAATCTGATCTTGATGATCTGATATTGGAATGCTAAAACATGATCTTAGCTTTGTATCTTACTATATCCTACTCCCCATTTTTGGATTTTAGAGAGAGAAGTGCTAGGAGAAAAATGGAAATGGAAGTAATCATTTTCTCTCTCTTAATCTTATAAAAATGACTTGATGAAATGGAATGGCTGATAATTTCGGCTGAGATAGCTGGTAATTGTCAAATGCTAGGGTTTAGGGTTGCTCAACCACTCCCCTTAGGTTTAGTTCTACAAGTTATGCTAAATAATGCACTAAGGGTAATATAGTCATTTTGCATACAAAATTAATGGCATTTTGGACATTGGCCAAACCCTTAGGGTTTAGGGTTTGGACCATTTTAGGGTTTAGGGTTTAACCCTTAACTTTGCAAATTTTTAATTTCAAAGATTTCCAAAAATTCGGTTTTAAAAATAAAATTAATATTTCTAAATTATAATTAGAATTTTCTAATTATATTAAAATTTACTAATCATAATTCAATCTTGCTAATTAGAATTAATATATCCTAATTAAAATTGCTAATTAAGCAATTAGGGTCAAAATGGTCATTAGGGTTTATAACCCACGAATTAGGGTTTCTAATAGAAAATAATTTCTAATATAAAATTAGATTTCGTAATTAGATTAGGATTTTCTAATTACTATAACTTGAAAATTAGAATTAATATTTTCTAATTAACATTAAAAGTATTAAGTTAACACTTAGGTTTTTCCTAATTATAAATTAGGGTTTCAATCCATAAATTAGGGTTTAATAAATTTGAAATTAGGGTTTAATAAATAATTAAGCTTTACCCTAATTAACATTATAATTAATATCAATTAAGAATTATAATTATCCTTTAAGTTCCCAGATTAGGGTTTTAAATTCCCGAATTAGGGTTTCAGATTCTCGGAACTGAAATTAGGGTTTCTAGAACCGGTTTCTAGGGTTTCTTATTAATCGCTAGGGTTTTCTAACCGAACGTTGAAGTTCTTAATATATACTTAGGGTTTGTTGCAGATATCATTTATCTGGTCAACCCTTGACCCTTAACCACATATTGTACACATATACACAGAACATATTCACGTATAACTTAATCCTGAATAATTCACCTAAATCATTAATAGAATTTTGAAATTCTCAAAATTCTATCTTAAAAATATCAAACGCGTACACTTATTTTCTGTCTAGGTTCTAATTTTGAACCCTAAATTAATTAATAAAAATATTCAAAATTCTTGGGTTGTCACACCATCTGTTGGATTGTGAGGTGATGATGACGCTGATGGATTGGCGATTTATCACAGGTATGGAGTTTGGAGGGGAGCCAGTGCCTTGCATGGCGAATATTACCTATTATTGCCGTCGGATCCTTGTTAGGAGTTCGGTGAGGCGCTCAGCGGGGACTATCCGTTCGAGGTCCTTTGGCGTAGATGCTATAATGGGCTTTTGAGTGAGCCCATGCCTGATGATGTCAGAGTCAGGGATCGCATTCTTCGGCGATTGTTCCTGATGATCATTAGTGGCTGCTTCATAGCAGATAACTCTTCTACGGTGTCTTTCGCTTTGATCAGCGCCACGTGTCATGTGGACCGTATTGGAGAGTATGATTAGGGTTCCTACACCTTTGCCTATTTCCTCCGGGGGATGCGTATTCGCTCACAGGGTTTGACCGAGGCTTGGCTAGGCTTCTACCCATTTTTAATGGTGAGTATTTCTCTTGTCATTTCCCACTTATAGGTTAAGAGTGTTTACTGTTCGCAGATGTTTTGCCATTGTGTTCGCAGTTTTGGGCCTATGAGAGGCTCCCATGCTTGTGTCCTGTGAGTGTGTTAGGTTTAGATACCTATCCACGAGGACGACGATGGCATCATTCCATTTTGCCAGAGGTCCCTGTAGCTGAGGGTTTCACTCACTGCCGTTTGCAGCTGGAGTTGTTGACAGATGATACCATCACATGGATTCCTTATTCAGGGGAACACTTGACCATCGGCTTTGAGGATGGATACCCGACTGGAGTCGAGTATGTGATTTCCACCAGGAGAGTTCCTCTCTTCACAGATGGAGGCTGGGAGCTCTATTTAGGAGAGCGTGCTATTAAGATCACCACAGGGGAGATTCGTATGCCGATCTTGCCTCCTGTCAGGCGTCATTGGCCTGTATCACAGTCACCCGTCACTGATATCCCATTGTTGGGGTTCGACGACTTTACATTATCAGAGGGTCCTTTCACTCAGGAGACGTTCCAGCGTTGGTGGTTCCCTCGTATTATCGGAGCCCAGTCCCGCGCCACACATTTTATGGGGGATATGGTTCTAGGATTTGTGATGATGATAGATTGGATAGCTTGTGTTCGAGATCTGACTCATATGACACAGATTCATAGTTTGACCCGGTAGTTGGACCATGCACATATATTTATCTGGCATTTGGGAAGAGATTCGGCAGAGGTAGCTTCATTTGATCCTTCCAGCTCTGGCGCTGGCCCCTCAGATGACCCATTTGGTTTTGCCGGTGCAGATCCTCCTCTATATAGGCCTGACATCCATGTTGATAGAGATCTAGTGACTCAAGAGTAGTTACATCAGGTGGACATGATTGATGATGTAGATATTGACACCATTATCTTCTTCTGATGTGTATTCTCGTTATATCTTTTGATAGGCCTCTGTTAGATATTGGGTGACTATACCCCATTCTCGCTATATCTTTTGATAGACCTCTGTTAGTAGTAGGGCATCTGTGCCCCATTTCTCTGTATTTGTAGTTGTACAGAGATGATTTTTTTGATATACTTAGGAATGTATGCACTGTTTTTCATTACTTATATCATATTGCCATCTATTATCTGCTATGCATGTATCATGTTATGCATATGTATGTATGTTCAGACATATTCAGCATTGACCCCTAGATGGTCTTATGACACGGCCCGTACAGATGTCTTCTTCGACAGTTAGCCGTATTGATCATACCCCACCATCATTGGTGGCATCGGGTATGCGATCATGGTATGATAGTATGTCACCATCAGAAAGGATGACCGTAGATCATTTGCTGCAGCATACCATGACCTTATTGATGTTTCAGGTTCCCGCAGGGTTTGTGGACAGGAAGCTAGAACATTGGGTATCGGATAGGAAGGCTTTCTGATTCGGGACCCATTAGTTGACTCCTACTCTGGAGGAGTATGCACGATTGACGATGCTGCCATTAGACAGACCTTGCGTGCATATGGCTCTAGGAGACATGAGTCGATGGTTCATGACTATCACTGGATTGCGGTGCAGAGTGGTGCAGGATGAGCTGACATCTCGCCACGTGATATCCCAGCGTTTTCTATATGACAGATTTGGCTCTGAGGATAGCTATTTACGACATTCCGGGGATTTTACCGCACCGGAGGATCATTGGCGTTTAGCCAGGGTTGATGTACTGCTGTTATGCGTACTGTCGTATGTCTATATTCCACGGTACATGGATGAGATAGACATCAGAGTCATCATGGCGGTGAGAGCTCTCAGGGAGGGTCGTACCATTATACCTATGATTGTAGCTGAGACCCTGCGGTTAGCATCTTATTGATGTACTTATCCGACAGGAGTGTTCACGGGTAGCTCGGTCATGCTATTTGTATGGTTTATGTCACATTTGAGACTAATTGGCACTCTTAGACGGCATGGGTATTGGTTCACCCATGATATAGCCATGTCATACTCTTTTCAGCCATCGGAGTGTATAGATGTTATGTCTTGGTCCACATTTTTGGCGGATATCAGAGATCCATTTGTCATATTACCGTGTTCGGGGCTTAGCTCACCATACAACTTTATTACTCATGCTCCGGGCATGGACTACCTCCCTCTGGCTGGTTTGAGGGGCGTGACTACTTATCACCCGCTGGCCGTGATGTCGTAGTTTAACCAGTTTCAAGATTTTCATCCTTTCGATGGGGTGATAGGTTAGCGTTCAGCTTCTCGATATCTTTCAGCAGAGGACCGATCCCGTGTGTATGCTTGTTGTGATCAGCGTGAGATAGCTGATTTTTTCTGTCAGTCATCCAGGTTGTTCTGCAAAGTATTCTGCATGGATAGAGGCACATATTTTATCGATTCTGCGGAGTATCCACAAGATCTGGGATAGCGAGTCAGATGATGTAGAGCCCATAGAGGACATCGATTCCCACATCGAGGACGAGCCCGCTGCTGGGTTGCCAGTATTTCCTCTAGATTCTCCTAGTACGATCTTTGTTGTGATTTAGCTTTTCGACACGATTACCTTGGCGAGTCTTCATCGATGACCTTTAGAGAGATCATGCTCGATCCTTAATGTCGACCGCCCTTGATGGGAGACACGGCTCTATTAGAGAGAGGCGAGGCATTAGCGCAGAGATGATATATTGTTATTGAGGCGGGATGAGGCCGGATCAGCCGGAGATGCGATGATACTTGAGCGGGATAGTGCTATATCTGCCCGGGATGTAGCCATCACAGATAGTACTACAGTGAGGTCCCTTACCACTGGCATGATCGCAGAGATGAGCATTTACATTGATGAGCATATGGTCACCATGCGGACGGATGGTTTGTAGATCTGTTGGGTCGTATGGATATTCTCGTCTGAGGAGACTACTGACCGCCTCCTTCTTCTGAGAGGGACGCCATGTTGGGCTTGGTAGCTCGCATATACCCTGACTTGTAGATGAACTTGTATTTACCTGCACATACTAGCTTTGTCATTTTGTCATATACAATTTACATTGTATATATCAAACAACATTATATATATGACAGGGAAATATATTTTTCGATCACTTCCCTTTTAGATATGCTTTGCTACTTGCTTGATATTTTGCCTGCTGATTCAGGGATTGCGCTCTTGATGTATTCTGAATTCCTCCTAGGTGGATGTACATTAAGTTGTCTCTGGATATTTTAGAATGGATCATCGATCTGTATATATCCCTACCATCTTTGGTGTCTTGGGACTAGTTTATGCATGGCAATGTGGAGAGGAGTGTGGCTTTCCTCTCTGAGATTGACCGCACCACAGATGGTTGCCAGTACTTCTATTTAGGAGAAGCCTAGTTAATTCCATCTCGTATGGATTGGTGTTTCTCTTCAAGGTATGATCGCAACTTAGATTGTCGCCGAATCTCCTATTTCGGAGGAGTTTAGGTAATTCCATCCCTTTGGTCTGAAGCCAATGAAATGTAGTGGTTTGAAGGATGATCCCAGTACCAGTTGACAATGGTTTGTATTTTGGTAGGGGGTGAGACCGAACCATGAATGGCTGCTTACGTACTCCTATTGAAGAGGAGATCAGGTCTGCATAGTTTGAACCTGGTGTAAGAGGTTCAACGCTGTATATGGCAGAAATGGTGTAGGAATGTTTTTGTTGTTTTTGTTTTTGTTTTTGTAAGGAGAAGAGGGTAGAAATGTTTTTGTTGTTTTTGTTTTATTGCGACCGGGCCATACGAAATGGTTGCCTACGTACTCTTATTGAAGAGGAGATCAGGTCGACGTAGCTCGCCCCTCAGGGCGAGATGAAAAGCGTGATCCCATGTGCAGGTCAGATTGCGGGGAGGAGAAAGTTTAATCCTAAGTTGAGGATAAACTGTAGGTATGAGAAGTTTGATCCCATGTATGGGTAGCCAAACTGCAAACGCGAGAGGTTCAATCTGTAGTGGGATGACCTAAGTCGTAGGAACGCAAAGGAGCCAGGCTGCTGGCTTGAAAAGTATGTTTCCCTGAGGGGCAAAGTGTGGAAGAGTTTGTATGTGGTAAAGGGTTAAAGAACCAAAATAACTGGTGACCTGATGGTCCAACACCAGGATGTTTGCTTGATGGCAACTTCAGACATAGTACCGTTTCACGGCGTCTGAATTGATGAGTTGTGGAAATTCATCGTCGTCCATTTCTTGCAATCTGAGAGCACCCCCTGTCAATATTTCCTTGACAACAAACGGGCCTTCCCAGTTAGGAGCGAATTTTCCCTTAGACTGATCTTGGTTGTCAAGGATCTTCTTCAAAACCAAGTCATGCTGTTTAAACTACCATAGCCGGACTTTTTTGTTGTAGGATCTGGCAATCCTTTGTTGGTATAACTGACCATGGAAGATAGCCGCGGTTCGCCTTTCGTCTATTAGAGACAATTGGTGATACATGTCTTGTACCCATTGGTCTTCATCCAGCTGAGCGTCTATCAACACTCTGAGGGATTCCATTTCAACTTCTATGTGGAGTACTGCTTCCATCCCATAGGTTAATGCGTAGGGGGTTGCCCCAGTGGAGGTACACATTGAGGTTCGGTAGGTTAACAGAGTAAGAGGCAATAGGTCAGGCCAATCTTTGTGGTTGGCGGACATCTTTTGCATAATCTTCTTAATATTTTTGTTAGCCGCTTCAACAACACCATTCATCTTCGGACGATAGATGACAGAGTTAAGATGTTTGATGTGGAATTTAATGCATAATTTCTCCATCATTTTGTTGTTGAGGTTCTTAGCATTGTCTGACACAATCATCTCTGGTTGTCCGTATCGACAAACGACATTGTTTTTGATGAAAGCAATGATGACTTCTTTGGTAACCCTGGGGAAGGAGGCTGCCTCTACCCACTTCTTTCGTATTTGAGATTTGTGCGGGGTCACACTCGACAGATCAATGTGCTATCAGCTCAGAGTCGGTACAGTATGTGAGCAACTACAGGAAAGATCAAGGACAGTTTCAGAACACATACCAACCCAAAAATCGAAATCATCCAAAAGTTAGTTAGTCAAATAACCAAGGGAATCAGCAGATTCAGTTTAAAACAAATAATCAATTTCAGTCACAACTAGCGCAGCCACAGTTTAATCCTAGACCACCATTTCCACCGGGGTTTTCTCACAACAACAACATCACACTCCCGCTGCAACTCAGCAAGAAAAGAAATCAGAAATGGAGGAGGTGATGATGAAATACATGGAGAATACAGAGGTTATGATCAAAAGCCAAGCAGTGGCGATTAAGAGTCTGGAAACTCAGATGGGGCAGATGGCGAACATGCTTACAAAGCAGCCCCGGGGTTCATTCTTAATGTGTCTGAAACAAATCCACGAAGAGACGGGAAGGAACAGTGTCAAGCTATCACATTGAGATCTGGGAAAAACACTGCAGACACAGCAAGTTACGTGCCCGCGCCCAATTGCATTGAGGAGGCCGCGCGGCTGCGCGAGGCAGAGCACGTGAGTGTTGAGGAAGAAAATCTGGAAAAGTTTGAGGTTCAGCAGGAAGAGAAAGATAAAGCAGGTTCGGAGGAGAAGCATAAAAGTTCAGTACCGCCAATTCACCCTCAAGTTTCGTATCCGCAAATATTAAATAAGCAAAGGGAAGATAAGTAATTCAGCAAGTTTCTAGAGATATTTAAAAAGCTGCAAATCAATATACCTTTCGCCGAGGCATTAGAACAAATGCCAAGCTATACAAAGTTCATAAGGGTATACTATCAAGGAAGATGAGATTAGCTGAATTTGAGACAGTAGCCTTGACATAAGAATGCAGTGCAGTGCTTCAGCAGAAGTTACCTCTGAAGCTTAAAGATCCGGGCAGTTTCACAATCCCGTGCACAATCGGGAAGATGAAGTTTGAAAAGTGTTTATGTGATCTTGGGGCAAGCATAAATTTGATGCCCTTGTCAGTATTCAATCAGTTAGGATTACCGGAGCCAAGGCCAACAAACATTTCTTTGCAGCTAGCTGACAGATCCATCATGTATCCACGGGGAATTGTTGAAGATGTATTAGTGAAGGTGGACAGATTTATCTTTCCAGCTGACTTCGTCATTTTGGATTACGAGGAAGATAAAAATATACCAATCATACTGGGAAGACCATTCTTAGCCACATGAAAGACTCTGATAGATGTGCAGAAGGGGGAACTCACTATCTGTGTTCATTATCAAGAGGTCACCTTTAATGTCTTCAAAGCTATGATGTTTCCAACAGATGAAGAGGAATGTTTCCTGGTTGATTTGGTGGATAAGGTCGTAAATGATGAAGTATAGAGTCTAGTGGATGATGAACCTTTGAAGAGTGTAATTGCTGAAAATTCAAATTTGGAGGACGAGGAACTTGACAAACTTGTGCAATATCTGGATACCACTCCATAAGTCAGAAAATTCAGAACACATGTTGAGTAATTGACAAAAGCTGGAGAATCCTTAGTAAAATTAAAGCCATCTCTTGAGACACCTCCAGAACTTGAATTAAAACCACTTCTAGAACATCTCAGGTATACATTTTTAAATAAAGATTCAAAGCTACCTGTGATTATTTCTTCTGCATTAACATCTTTTCAGGAAGAAAAACTGCTACGAGTGCTTCGAGAGTTCAAATCTGCTATTGGCTGGACCATAGCAGATATCAAAGGGATCGGCCCTTCATTTTGCATGCATAAAATCCTGATGGAAGATGAAAGTAAGCCGTCGGTTGAGCAACAAAGGAGACTAAATCCGATAATGAAAGAAGTGGTTAAGAAAGAGGTACTAAAATGGCTGGATGCGGGCATAATCTATCTGATCTCAGACGGCTCATGGGTGAGCCCAGTGCAGTGCGTACCGAAAAAGGGTGGCATGACCGTAGTGACCAATGAGAATAATGAGTTGATTCCAACACGAACAGTGACAGGGTGGAGAGTATGCATGGACTAGCGCAGGATCAACAAAGCGACAAGGAAAGATCATTTTCCAGTCCCATTCATTGATAAGATGTTGGACAGATTAGCAGATCATGAGTATTATTGCCTACTTGACAGATATTCAGGTTATAATCAAATTATGATAGCTCCAGAAGACCAGGAAAAGACAACTTTCACATGTCCTTACGGCATAATCGCCTTCAGAAGGATGTTCTTCAGGTTGTGCAATGCTCCAACCACCTTTCAGAGATGCATAATGGCTATATTTTTAGATATGGTGGAACAGAATGTAGAAGTATTTATGGATGACTTCTCAGTCTTCGGGGACTCGTTTGATCTATGCCTTGAGAATTTGGTGATGGTTTTGAAGCGGTGTGTTGAAACAAATCTAGTACTGAACTGGGAAAAATGACATTTTATGGTACAATAAGGAATCATACTGGGACACAAAGTGTCGAAGAAGGGACTCGAGGTAGATAGGGCAAAGCTGGAAACTATAGAGAAATTGCCACCACCTACTTCGGTAAAAGGCGTTCGCAGCTTTCTGGGACATGCATGTTTCTACCGCAGATTCATCAAGGACTTCTCCAAGATAATTAAACAACTATGCAGTTTATTGGAGAAGGATGCGCAGTTTAACTTTGATAAGGCTTGCGTGTCGGCATTTGAGCACCTAAAAGGGAAATTAACATCAGCACCAATTATTACTGCACCAGATTGGGATTTGCCATTTGAGCTGATGTGTGATGCCAGTGATTATATCGTAGGGGATGCTTTGGGGCAAAGGAAAAAGAAGATGTTTTATGTTATTTATTATGCCAGCAAGACCTGTTGGGTAAAATCAATACGCACAAAACACGCAAGTGTACGTGGTCAATAAGTAATATAGTAGTGAATAAAGTATCGTTCCCACGAGGACAAATTATCAAGAATTTTAACTTCATAATTATCAATTTTCTATTAATCCTAATTCCATTAAACTATTCAATTCAATTATTTTAAAACTATAAAAACTAAATTAATAAATAAGTAAACTATCACAAAAACAACCGCTAATATCAAAATTCAGAATTTCAAACAATTAATGGAGAATTAGACTTATGATTTTATCCTGAGCTTCACTCTGATTTGCAAACCTTTATTCCAACTCAATTTAATATCCCAGTTTATTAATCAAGAACATGAAAGTAATACTAGCCACCTCTCGATGCACTAATACCATATTAACGTCAATCAACAATTAAGATAGAAATCCGTTAAACACCTAAATAAACTAACTCACTATATCTCTATGTGAACTGCAATTAAAGAAGGTTTATGCTTAAGTTCTCTATTCGATTACATATGATGTTAAGCATATCTCTACCTTAACAATAATCAAAAATTTGCTATTGACAAAATTCATGACACATGCTATATTAATGAGGTCTAGATTTGAATATCCTCTCTCGATTCCATTCAAATCCACAAAGAATTGTTGATCATGCAATTCATAAGTTCACACTCGAATTAACATAGATAAACTGAGAATATATTATTGAATTGGAAATCAAAGCTATAGAATCATCTTTTCGCCCAAAGATCCATCACAAGTCTAATAAGCGAGTTAGTTCATAGCGAATGAATTAAAAACTGAATAATCTAATGAAACCATCCATTCAATTACAAATAAATGACTAAAGAAAGAAGAATAATGAAAACCCCTTCACGTAGCCTAGATTTGCAACCGTCACAATAATCTCTGAAAATTACTCCTCCAAGCTCGCACTTGAATCCTGGAATTTTCCTTGTATTATGCTCCTTGTGTTTGTGTAATTATTTTTTTCTACATAATATTCAGCTCTCTTTTATGTTCTAGCCGAAGTCAACTCTTATAGAGTCCAGACGCCTAACAAATAACCAACAAACCAAGTAGCAGCAGACTCCACAAATTAGCAAGACACTTCAGGATTCGGGACCCCCGCCCCGGCGGGGGGTATAGGCTCAGGAAGGCCCACCCTGGCGGGCATGGCTTCTGCTAAAGAAATTTTCCGCTTTCATGAGCTTTTCCACTTTTGCTCCAGAACTCCGCCATTCTTCACCACTTGCATCCATGACCACCCTACACATAAATAACATGAAACGAGTGAAAACGAACACAAAACACGAAGATAACTATAAATTTAAACTTAAAATGAATATCGATTCGTGAATATAAAATCCACTTATCAAAATCCCCCAAACTTAAATCGTGTTAGTCCTCGAGCACAAAACAAACTACATACTATGCAATGCAATGAAATGCAAATCTAAATGCCTAAGATTCCACCAATATTGCAAAAACTAACTTATCTCATCGGCCTCAGAGAAAACAAGCAACCTTACAATATGAATCACCAAAACTAATCCACAATTTCGTATTAATTCTCAAATCTTGAACAATTATCACTGGTATAGCGTGCGTGTGTGATCAACATCTAAGATAACTGATACGGACACAAATTCAATACATGAGCAATTTCTTAGAAGGAATCATCCAGTGCAAACTAAAAAATTTCAAAGATAGGCACAACCCAACTAAAATTAAACAAAACCAAATTCAAGTGTACATGCAGGATACTTATGCTTTCTTCTTTTTCTTTTTTATTTTTTTTAACTCGGGGGCTTTTTGCTCTTTTCCCGTCATTATCCTTTTTTTAGATATATGGTTGGTGAGTGCATTTTACGCTCCATCTCACGCTTGTGTTTATGGGGAGTGTTTCTCCTCAACCCACCATAAGACTCGACATGTTTCATGTTTTTTTTATTTTTATATTTTTTTCAAAGCTTATATACCCCCATATACTCCCCCAAACTTAGGTTCTTGCCTAATTTAAGCCTTTTTTGCCTATCCTTATCATTTTCTCATTTACCTAGCATTATCCTTTAGAAACTATTTATGTATCAATTTGAGGCGACAGAATTCGACAAAGATGTTATTAGTCTTTAACCTTTTTATATGATTTCAAACAAGTTCAAGATTCGATTCATATCGAGAAATTGCCTCATAGTTCTAATAATCAATACTGTAATGGTTAATTTGTTCACAATCTCATCATTGGCCCACAAATAACATGAAAATGCAACAGATTGGACATATGCAAACACTGATATTTTAATTTTTTTTTTTTTTTAAAAAAACATTTTGAAAATAACATTTATGAAAACAAATGAAAATCCTAACCTAACTACTAATCTATAAACTAACTAAATGAAAACAAAAATAACAAAATGCATGCAACTAAACAATTAAATCCCCAAACTTAAGTAACCTGATGCCCTCGTTGGATAAAAATAACATTAAGTGCATGAGGACTTCCCTGGAATCGTCTAAGTCTGGGGAGGTGGTTGGTGCTCTTCTTCATCGGAATCACTTGGAGGAAATCGAGGTAATGGTCCGGGTTGTTGATATGGATAGTGTGCCGCCGGGTTGAAGCTTTGGAGTGTTGTGTTGAGTGAGGCGAAAAATGCGTTCATAACATCAAACATGTTATCTTGTTGCATCACCAATCGCCGCATTTCTCGGCATGTTGCCCTATTGTGTGCATTCATCTGATTTTGGAACTCAAGGAACTGAGGACTTGATATTGCCTTGATCTGCGGAACCTGCTCGGTTCCTGGATCTCCCATAGGTTCATCCTCATCCCCCGAGGTATTTTCTGCATCGACTTCGTCTTCCAACGCCGATGGAAAAATAAAACCCAGACCTCGTGGATGTGACTTGCCTCCTGCCCATACAAAATACCGCGCTATCATTCTCGAGTCAAGCAAAGCGAGCAGCATTTGAGTAGGTTCATCATCAGATAATCTCACCCCTGCATTACGACACAATGCATAGATAAGTGATGGGTGTGGCAAGCCGCCCAAAAAATTCCACGTAAGCAAGCGGATGGAAAAGCGATAATGGAAAAAGCGTCGATGATGAAATCTTGCACAATTCGTCTGTGATGCGCCTTCTCTTTGGTCGTTGAGAAGTGTGTTGGGGCGGAAGCAATTTGCACAAGAAGGCGTATATATTTTCCCATCGGCTAAGGTCCTTGCTATGGAACACTGTACCTCCCTTTCGACCTTTGATCCAAGAAGTTCTCGGCTTTGTCATGTTCGTGATAACTTCCTCGTAGTCCAGGTCAAAATCTCTCAATTGTGCATCTTGACACTACAGTAGCAGCCACCATGACGATAATGCATTAATGGCATCATCTTTGAGCGGGACCATGCGACCCACTTTAAGCGCATTGAATGGGGCTTTGTCTTCGGCGTTTGCATAACATTCTTTGATGATGTTAACAACGGCGGGTACCGAATGTTCGGTGAGTTTGAGCGACTCCTTTTGATAAATTTGAGACATCATCTCCCCATCATTTCCCTCGGGGGCTAATCCACATTCCAGCGTAAGGGCTATGGTTATCATGTAGTCATACCGGTCGGCGGCGGCGGCACTCACAAATTTTCGTCGATCATATGTTCGTGGCGATGGAGCGGGTCTTGAACTATCTCTTCTTTGGCATTTGGAAGTCGGTTGTGAAGCCATTGAATTTCGGATGTTACAACTTGCTAGCACACACTACCTTCCCCTTACACTTGGTTCAGTCAATTTATCAAACACTTGGTGTGCACAACCCGTTCTTCCCTCAAACTTAGGTTGTTTCTATGGAATTCAGTTGAGAAAAGATGAAAACTCAACACGGACGTAACTTACTCTTAAGTGCGCTATGTGTTTCCTAATTTCTTGAAGAATTCGACTTTAGTGGTGATGAATATGGGAAGTATGGGTTAGGGTAGAGGAAGTGGCCCAATCTTGATGGGTGGATTAATGGAATTCGTGGGGTGGAACGTGGGTGCAATGGATTTAGGTAGTGGGTAATAGTAAGTTGGGATCGTGGGTAGAAGGTGTACTTGTAATGGAGGCTAGGTGGTGTGGGTGAGGTAGAATGAGTGAAACCAAAAAATGTGTAGGGGAGAATGAGGAGGCAGCGTGTCTAAATATTGGGCGTGTCTTCCTGAGATCATGGACCCCCACCCCGGCGGGGTTTGCAATGCTAATTAAGCCCGCCCTGGCGGGCATGCCCATTGTAATTCGATTTTTGGCTTCCAAAAGTGCAGATCAAAATTCTCCGATTCTTGTTTTCTTGCCCGTTGTTGCTCTTACTCACTTTTGACCCCTCCTGCAACCATAAACATGCACGATGTTAGATTATTAATGACTTGGAGTTTGATTGAGAGTTTTAGCAAAACTTTTACTTGAGAAGACCTAACTAATGCTTAATAAAAACTACATCCTAACAATTAAACACGAACTACGAAAAATAACAAAATGTTGGGTTGCCTCCTAATTAGCGCTTGATTTTAAGTCGTTATTTGACTACTCCTCACATTTTTTCTTGTGTATCGGCGAGGTAACATCGTCGGCGTCGATTCGACTTGCCACCCGGTAATGCTTTATCCGTTGACCATTGACTTTGAGCGTCTCTAATGGATTTACATTTGTAGAGTTAAGCGGGCGCCATGAGGAAATACTAAGCTTTATAGTGAATGGTCCCGACCATCTCGACTTAAGCTTTCACAGGGACAATCATGGTAGTGAGTTGAACAAGAGGGTGATTGACCCGGCTCGAATGTTTGATGCACAATTTTCTGGTCGTGCCATCTTTTAACCTTTTCTTTGTATAGCTTGGCGTTCTCGTAGGCTTGGAGTCAGAATTCGTCGAGCTCATTTAGTTGGAGTAGCCTCTTTTCTCTCTGATGACTTGATCAAAATTCAATTTTTGTATTGCCCGATGGGCCTTGTCTTTGTAGCTCCATAGGTTAAGTGACATGCTTTTAAAATACGAGGAGTTGATATGGTGACATCCGATTTGGTGTTTTATATCTTTGTCCGGTAAGCCCATAATGCATCATCCAACCAAAGTGACCAATCTTTTCGACTCGGATTTATGACTTTTTCCAATATTTTCTTAACTTCCCTGTTTGATACCCCAGCCTGTCCATTTGTTTGAGGATAATACGATGTAGCCACCTTGTGGTTAACCCCATACTTAGCCAACAGAGCTGTAAAAGATTTATTGCAGAAGTGACTACCTTCGTCACTGATTATTGCTCTTGGCGTGCCAAACCTCGTAAAAAAAATTTTTGTAAGAATTTAAGGGCCACCTTGGCATCGTTGGATGGTAGTGTTATAGCTTCCACCAACTTCGAGACGTAGTCCATGGCGAGTAGAATATACTGATTGCTCAAAGACGAAGCGAAGGGTCCCATGAAATCGATGCCCCATACATCGAAGATTTCCACTTCAAGAATTATTTGTAGGGGCATCTCATTCCGTTTAGATATGTTTCCCACCCTTTGGCATCTATCACATGTTTTCAAGAATTGGTGGGCGTCTTTGAACAATGTTGGCCAATAAAACCCGGCTTGAAGCACTTTTTCTGCTGTGTGCTCACTCCCATAATGTCCCCCATATGCCGATGATTGGGAATCCTGCAGTATGTTATGCACTTCACTGTAGGGGATACACCTTCTAATTATCTTGTCGGTGCAGTGTTTGAATAAATAAGGCTCATCCCACATGTACCACTTGACATCATGAAGAAACTTCTTTTTCTGTTGTCGTGTAAGATCAGGGGGAAGCATTTTTCTCACCACATAATTCACAAAGTCTGCATACCACAGAAATTCTGCATTTAACCCAAATAGTTGCTCATCCAGGAATGACTCGTTGATTGCGTATCTATCTTCATCTTTTTTCTCCGGATTTTCTAGCCTTGATAAATGGTCGACAACTTGATTCTCCGTCCCCTTTCTATCTTTAATTTCTAAATCAAACTCTTGAAGTAGGAGAATCCATCAGATAAGGCGTGGCTTAACATCTTTTTTCGCTCTTAGGTACCGAATCGCTGAATGGTCCGTATAGACTATCACCTTCGTCCAGATCAAGTACGCCCTGAATTTGTCGAACGCGTACACCACTGCAAGTAATTCCTTTTCCGTGGTAGTGTAATTCATTTGAGTCTCTGTGATTATTTTGCTTGCATAGTATATGGCGTGAAACACTGTCTCGTCATTGTCCCAAAACAGCCCCAATCGCATAGTCACTCGCATCACATATAAGCTCGAATAGAATTTTCCAGTCCGGTGCGACTATCACGGGGGCTGTAGTTAATTTCTTTTTCAATAGGTCAAACGCTATCTTACATTCTGATAAAAAGTGAAAGTGGCATCCTTCTAAAAAAAAGGCTGCATAGAGGTTTTGCAATCTTAGAGAAGTCTTTTATGAACCTCCTGTAGAACCCAGCATGCCCCAGAAAACTTCTAATACCCTTAACTGAGCTTGGTGGAGGCAGTTTCTCGATCGTATCCAGCTTTGCTTTGTCCACCTCTAATCCTTGAGCTGACACCTTATGGCCCAAAATTATTCCCTCTTCGACCATGAAGTGACATTTTTCCCAATTGAGTATGAGGTTTGTATCCTTACATCATTTGCAAAACCATGACCCAGATTCTCTAGGCAAGTATCAAAATTATCTCCATAGACTGAGAAATCTTCCATGAAGACTTCAACATTCTTCTCCACCATATTTGAAAAAATAGCCATCATACACCGCTGGAAAGTTGCTGGTGCTTTGCATAGCCCGAATGACATCCTCCTGAATGCAAATGTGTCGTCAAAGCATGTAAATGTTGTCTTTTCTTAATCCTCAGGAGCGATGGCGATCTAATTATAGCCCGAGTATCCATCCAATAAATAGTAAAACTCATGTCCCGCTAATCTGTCTAACATTTAATCGATAAATGGTAGCGGGAAGTGATCTTTTCGGGTTGCCTTATTCAACCTCCTATAATCGATGCACACCCTCCAACCTATCATTGTCCTTGTTGGAATTAACTCGTTGTCCTCATTCTGTATCACCGTCATTCCCCTTTCTTCTTGACACCTGATGAAGCAGGACTAACCCATTTACTGTCGGAAATCGGATATATGATACCAGCATCCAATAATTTCAGAATTTCCTTCTTGACCACTTCCTTCATGATTGGGTTAAGTCGACGTTGATGCTCCACCGATGGTCTTGCATCATCCTCCATCAGAATCTTGTGCATGCAAAATGACGGGCTAATTCCCTTTATATCTGCAATCGTCCATCCAATCGCTGATTTGGGATCCCTAAGCACCCTCGGCAACTTTTCTTCTTGCAATTCGTTAAGTGCAGCAGAAATAATTATAGGTAAATAATTTGAATTGCCTAAATACGCATACCTTTGTTTAGGAAGTGGCTTCAGTTCCAATGTTGGTGGCTCCTCTAATGATGGTTTCAGTTTATCTGCAGCTGTCTCCTCAGTGTGCAGTGGTTTAAACGGTGCTCTGAATCGGTTAACTCATGGCAAAGAGTCTAGCATCTGTAATAAGTCCACAAACTCTGGGTCTTCTTTTTCTTCATCCCCCAATAAGGTTGTTTCTAACGGATCGTTGACCAAACTCTTACTAATATCTTCGCTGGTGATTTGCTCAATTAAATCCATCCGAAAACATTCTTCCTCATCCGTAGGGTATTTCATGGCGTTGAACACATTAAATTTTATTTCTTGATCTTGGACTCTCATAGTAAGTTCTCCTCCTTTTGCGTTTATGAGTATCCTTCCGTGGCAAGAAAGGTCTCCCTAAGATAATCGGGATGTTCTTATCCTCGTCGAAATCCGAATGATAAAGTCATGAGGAATATAAACTTATCCACTTTAAACGAATGTCCTCTCTGATGCCTCTCGGATATTTGGTGACTTGTCCATGTTGTAATGAAATATTTGTAGTCTTTGGCGCGGGCAACCAAAATTCTGAGTATACTGACAATGGCATCAGGTTTATACTCGCCCCCAAATCACATAAACATTTTTTAAACGACATTTTCCCGGTCGTGCATGGGATAGTAAAGCTCCTCAGGTCTTTGAGTTTTGGTGGTAACTTCTTCTATAACACCGTACTACACTCCTTTGTTAGTGCCACGGTTTCAAATTCTTCCCATTTCTTTTTCGTCAACATAATTCCTTTCATAAACTTCGCATAACTCGGCATTTGCTCTAGGGCCTCTGCGAATGGGATATTAATCTGGAGTTTCTTGAACATGTCTAAAACTTTCTTGATTGCTTATCGACTTACTATTTTTGCCCCTCTGTTGAAAGCGGTGGTGGAGGATAAACAATTGGCTTATTGTTTAACTTTATTTCCTCGTCCTTGTTACCTTCCACCACGTTCTTCATCATCAACTTTTTCCTCGGTGTCATTGAATTTTACGCATTATTACCCAGAGATGTTTTCCACTTCTCAACATAAGCGCTTGACATTGCTCATGACTACCCTTGATTTCTCTCGGTGTCAGCTAGGTAATGTTCCTTGTGGTCTATTATTCTTTGCTAACGCCAATTTGTCAATCGATTTTCCAAATTCTTGATCGACATCTCTTGACTTTTCATCACCATTGTTTGATTTTTTATTGTTGCCTCGGTAGCTAGTTATGAACTTGACACCATTTCCTCGAAATCGATTTCCTTTCACGATGTTGAACCCGGTTGTTGGTGACTCTAAAAACCGGGGATATGATGGTCGTGGAGCTTGAGTTTCTTTGGTTATTGCTCCATGAGAGGTTTGGGTGGTTCTATTCCACTGGTTGTAGGTGTTTTGGTATGTATTTTGCAAAATTTTGTTGTAATTTCTAGATGAACTAGACGGATCTTTGGATTAATTGCGCAGCGATCGGTAGGATGATCACCTTTTAATTCACATACTCTGTGACTTTCTTGAACTTGAGCCCCTGTCATAGTATCGACCTTATCATTCATAGTATCAAATTTCTTGGATAGTGCAGAAATCTGTGCTTGTATAGCTGTCACCGCATCTAATTCCAAAATCCCAGCCGCCTTTGCTTATGTCATTCTTGTTGTGGGCCACTGGTAGGTGTTTGCCGCCATGGTTTTGATCAAATTGTAGGCTTCCTCGTAACTCTTAGCCATGAATGAATTGCTTTGACTTATTTGCATCAATCTGGTTCGACATTCCCATTTAGTCCATTATAAAAGGTGTTCATTTGCAGCCATTTGGGAAATCCATGATGTGGACACTTTCTAAGTAATTCCTTGTAGCGCTCCCATGCCTCATATAGTGACTCCCCATTCTGCTGCTCAAACATCGTAATGTCATTCCTCATTGTAGCAGTTTTCGCCGGTGGGAAAAATTTGGTAAGAAATTTTTGAGCCAAGTCTTCCCACGTAGTAATCGACCCCGGTGGTAGAGAATGTAACCAACTCTTCGCCTTGTCCCGTAAAGTGAATGGGAATAAACGAAGTCTCACTGCCTCATCCGACACCCCATTGTACTTGACCGTTTCGCACATCACCAGAAAACTGATTAAATGCTCATTCGGATCGTCATTTGCCATTCCCCCAAACTGAATTGAATTCTGCATCATCTGACTGGTCCCAAGCCTGATTTCAAAAGTATTCGCAGCTATTGCAGGCCTAGTGATGCTCATTTGAGATCAGTCACCTTAGGTGTTGCAAAATCTCTCAACGCTTTCTGGTCTTCAGTAGCCATTGTTTCCTCCTTATCAGAATTTTTGAATTTGTTCCTCGTTTTTTCAATCCACTTACTTAACCTCTGAAATTTATTTTCAATGTCGTCCTCAAAAGGGAGCAAGTCTGGATGTTTAGATCGTGTTTGCATAAACCAATGTCGAAAACCTGAAATAGGAAAAACAAAAACAAAAACTATTTAAGTAAAATTGGACTAATTAAACTTATATCGTAAAAAAAAATATTAAAATCTTGGCTAATTTGTCCCTGGCAACGGCGCCAAAAACTTGTTGGGTAAAATCAATACGCGCAAAACACGCAAGTGTACGTGGTCAACAAGTTATATATTAGTGAATAAAGTATCGTTCCCACGAGGACAAATTATCAAGAATTTAAACTTCACAATTATCAATTTTCTATTAATCCTAATTCTATTAAACTATTCAATTCAATGGTTTTAAAACTATAAAAACTAAATTAATAAATAAGTAAACTATCACAAAAACAACCGCTAATATCAAAATTCAGAATTTCAAACAATTAATGGAGAATTAGTCTTATGATTTCACCCTGAGCTTCACTCTGATTTGCAAACCTTTATTCCAACTCAATTTAATATCCAAGTTTATTAATCAAGAACACGAAAGTAATACTAGCCACCTCTCGATGCACTAATACCATATTAACGTCAATCCACAATTAAGATAGAAATCCGTTAAACACCTAAATCAACCAACTCACTATATCTCTATGTGAACTGCAATTAAAGAAGGTTTAAGCTTAAGTTCTCTATTCAATTACATATGATATTAAGCATATCTCTACCTTAACAATAATAAAAAATCTGCTATTGACAAAATTCATAACACATGCTATATTAACTAGGTCTAGATTTGAATCTCCTCTCTCGATTCCATTCAAATCCACACGGAATTGTTATACAGGCAATTCATAAGTTCACACTCGAATTAACATAGATAAACTGATAATATATTATTGAATTGGAAATCAAAGCTATAGAATCATCGTTTCGCCCAAAGATCCATCACAAGTCTAATAAGCGAGTTAGTTCATAACGAATGAATTAAAAACTGAATAATCTAATGAAACCATCCTTTCAATTAGAAATAAATGACTAAAGAGAAAAAGAATAATGAAAACCCCTTCACGTAGCCTAGATTTGCAACCGTCACAATAATCTCTGAAAATTACTCCTCCAAGCTCGCATTATACTCGCATTATGCTCCTAGATTTCCTTGTATTATGCTCCTTGTGTTGTGTGATTAGTTGTTTTCTACATAACATTCAGCTCTCTTTTATGTTCTGGCCGAAGTCTACTCTTATAGAGTCCATGCGCCTAACAAATAACCAACAAACCAAGTAGCATCAGACTCCAAATCAGCAGGACACTTCAGGATTCGGGACCTTCACCTCGGCAGGAGTATAGGCTCAGGAAGGCCTGCCCCGGCGGGCATGGCTTCTGCTAAAGAAATTTTCCGCTTTCATGAGTTTTTCCACTTTTGCTCTAGAACTCCGTCATTCTTCACCACTTGCATCCATGACCACCCTACATATAAAATAACATGAAACGAGTGAAAACGAACACAAAACACGAAGATAACTATGAATTTAAACTTGAAATGAATATCGATTCGTGTATATAAAATCCACTTATCAAGACCCTTACAGATGCACAGTTGAACTACACCACCACAGAGAAAGAGTTATTGGCAGTGGTGTATGCCTTTGATAAATTTTGAGCATATTTGATCGGCACAAAGGTGACAGTGTATACGGATCACGTAGCAATTCGACATTTAGTGGCGAAGAAGGATGCAAAGTCTCGGTTGATCAGATGGATTTTATTACTATAAGAATTTGATTTGAAAATCAAGGACAGGAAGGGCACTAAAAACCAAGTGGTAGACCACTTATCTCGACTTGAGAATCCGGAAAGGGAGGCATATGACAAGGTTTTAATTAAGGAATCCTTTCCAGATGAGCAATTATTTGTGGTGAAAGGGGAAGTGTCATAGTTTGCTGACTACGCAAACTATTTGGTGAGTAAGATGTTACCTTCTGATTTGGTGGGTTATCAAAAGAAGAAATTTTTGCATGATGTCAAATGGTATATATGGGATGAGCCTTATTTGTTTAAACAGTGTTCTGATCAAGTGATAAGAAGGTGTATTCCGTATAGCAAGACGGAGGGGATTCTGCAGGATTGTCACTCTACTATGTATGGAGGTCACTAGAGTGGTGAAAGAACAGCGGCTAGAATACTACAAGCAGGATTCTCTTGAATGAGCAATTTTCAAGGATGCATCTGATTTTGTTCGGTGATTGTGATAGATGTCGTGAGTGGGAACATCTCTAAAAGGAATGAAATGCCATTGAATACAATCTTGGAAGTAGAAATTTTTGATGTATGGGGAATTGATTTCATGGGGCCTTTCGTTTCTTCCTACGAAAATCTCTACATCTTGCTTATTGTAGATTATGTCTCGAAATGGGTAGAAGTGGTAGCTCTCTCGATAAATGATATCAAGGTCGTCCTCAGATTTTTACACAAAAGTATCTTCACGAGGTTTGGGACTCCAAGGGCTATCATCGTGTGTGAAAGCGATTACTTTTTGCAATGAAAGCTGATTTACAACTTTGTTGGCTAAATATGGGGTGAACCATCGCATTGCTATAGCGTATCAACCACAAATGAATGGCCAAGCTGAAGTGTCAAATCGAGAAGTTAAGAGAATCCTGGAGAAAGTTGTGAATCCCACAAGGAAGGACTGGTCTTTGAAGTTGGATGATGCAATATGGGCTTATAGGACGGCATATAAGACTCCATTGGGTATGTCACCTTTTTATCTCGTGTATGGAAAAGCCTGCCACCTTCCAATGGAGCAAGAGCATAAAGCATATTGGGCAATTCAAAAGCTAAATTTTGATTTGAAAGCTGTCGGGGAGAAACGCCTACACCAACTCAATGAGTTGGATGAATTCAGATTACAGGCATACGAGAATTCAAAGCTGTATAAGGAGAAAGTGAAGAAATGGCATTACCAAAAAATCATTGAGAGAGCATTTGAACCGGGACAAAGGGTTTTGCTTTATAACTCAAGGCTTAAACCTTTTCCCGGGAAGATGAAATCGAGGTGGTCAGGACCATTTACAGTGAAAACTATATTTCTACATTGTGCAATTGAAGTATTCGATACGTTGCCAGACAAGCCTTTTAAGGTGAACGGACAGCGCTTGAAGCATTACTTTGATGGTGAGGTAGACAGACATAAAGTCGCCTCAATTCTTTCTTCGACATAAGCATCAGAGATAGTCAAGCTAATTGACTATAACTTAGCACTTGATGGGAGACAACCCATTATCTCTATCTCTATTTTCTTTTTGTTTATTTATTAGTGTATTTAGCTAATTCATCTTTATTTCATTCGTAATAGAGGGCTATGTGAGCATAAGTGAGTATGTAATAGAGTCTGCATTGGACAATGTTTTAGTATTGTATAGAATCTACTTGTTCAGTTATGCTTATTCCAAAATTCACACATTGATAAGGGTAAACGGTGTGTTGCAGGAATCTTCAAGTGAAATCTCACTGTGTAATCAGTTTGGGAGTAAACTTAGCAGTGCAGGAAGCAGGGTCGCGCGGCCGCACAATGATTGCATACCAAGATCGCGCGCCCATGCACTACACATCTCAGACCAGTAATGCCACTCGCGCGCCCGCGCCTGAAAACCATTGCGAGGCTGCGCGGCCGCGCGCGACAACAGACGTGGAAATTTTTTTAAAAGTTTAAAAACCGCTTCGTGGTTTAGTTGGGTCTCTCAGCTGATATAATAGAAGCATATTCTTCTGTTCTCCCATAATCATAAGACTCCTCAGCTCTCATAAAAGTTCATACCCACAAATCTCTCCCCTGGCATAAATCTAGGGTTCTGATTGGGTTGTGTAGTAGTCAGTTTGGGGGTACGCTCATCAAGCAATTCATCTGTATTCTCTCTATCATTCGCACATGGGTCCAAAAAGAGCACGCTCAATCTCAGTCTCTTCTTCATTAGCATCTTCCTCTGATAACCAAGAAGAGGATGTCCAGGATGAGAGTAAATTTATCAGTTTAGAGGCCTAGCAGGACTATTATCGAAGTGTGGCCAAATCTTTTATGAAGGAATGGGGACTTCTACCTGAGAGGCAGGATGGCCAACTCTGGTATATGATATGAGAAAGAGGCTGGGTTGGCTTGACTGCATCTCCTATGCATATCCCCATGGGGATTGTTCGAGAATTTTATGCGAATGCTAAGGAGATGATAATAGCAGGAATAACGTTGGTTAGAGAAGAGCAGGTGGATTTTCGACCTCTAGCGATTAGAGAAATTTTCAACATATATGACACACCACCCACCGGGTCTGCCAATTGGATATAAGGTGCACATTTAGAAATGGACCTAGTAGTAGTGATTGCTGAATTGTGTATTTCGGGCACCAAATGGAAGTATAAGGTAGGGACAACTGATCTGAAATCTTTTCCATCGTCCGCCTTGAATCGATATGCCCAAGCATGGAACCTATTTACCTGTGCCAAGCTAGTTCTGTCAGCTCACCACAATGCAATAACCACTGAGCGTGATATTATTTTGTGGGGCATCATCAAAGGCAAGTACATTGATGTAGGCAATTTAATTCATCAAAACATGCTGCGTTATATGCAATGGAGCAAAACTGGGACTATTTCACATGCATATGTGGTAGCCATGCTCTGTACCCAACAACGAGTCCAATGGAATAATGAGCAGTTGCAGAACCCAAGCCACGCCATCACTAATGCTACTATTGCCAAGTTCAAGGATTGGACGGGTGGTGTACCACACCCACGCGGACTAGGATTTAGCATTCAGCTTACTTTTCCAGAGCCACCACAGCAGCCCCCTCAGACAGATGAAGCAGGCCCGTCCACGCAAGCACATGCCACCCATGGTGATCGCCAACTCAGAAGGTTGGAGCGAAAAGTCGATGCCATGTATGATAATCTGGGCATGTTTACGACGGGACTCATGAGGGCCTTGGCCGAAGCTTTTGTGCAGCAAGGAACGACTCTGGAATGGCCTCAGTTTTGGGACAGCAGTGCCATATCAACCACCAGATTCACCACCCGAGGAGGGTGGTAATACTGATCATTAGGGGAGTTTTTTGTTACCCTTTACCTTCATTTAATGGGGCATTGAATATTATATGTTTTGGGGTATTGGGGTAGTAGTGTAGTTGCATGTAGTTGAGCATGATTAGTTTAATTCTTTAGTTTTTTCAAGATTAGTTTAATTTTGTAGTTTTTGCATGTTTAGTTTAAATTTTTGCATCATATAGTTATTTTTGCATATATAGTTGCATGTTCATGTTTAGTTTGCATATCTCACAATTCTTGCCGTATAGAATTTTTTGTCTAGCCGATGATGATAGTGAATTTTTAAACGATTTTTGAGTATTTTGGATAATATGAGCTGAGATATAATGGTTTACACAATGCAATTCATAATGATGTTTAAATGCTTTCGGTTTTCACGAATGTGTTCACAATCGCTTGTAGGTATAAGAAGGATTTGTTGCATTGCTTGATACAAAATATAGTTTTAAAAAGGGAAATATATGGAAAGTGAACTTAGACGGTTTATAACATTGATTTTTAAACTTTGGGAAAACATGGGTATCCATGTATATAACAAAATATAGTAATAACGTGGCTAGTCTTATTTCGGGGCCCTGACTACTTGAGTAAGTACGCCTGAGGGGATTGTCTCGATACCTAGCGCCCTAAGGTCTTTCACGGTCTAGGAGTCGTTGGTTGAAAGCTCGCTAAGGGGTAGCAGTGTTGCCTAATGGAGTAAGACATTGCACAGTCATGTGAAAAAAATAGAAAAAAAAGAAAAAGAAAAGAAGAATAGCAATAAACACCGCGGGAAAGTGCGAAAAATCATCCTCGTGAGTAAAAATAAAGCAGTTAAGCCCATTGTTGAACCTCAGTTTGTTTTGATATGTTGGAATAGTCTTTGTTGTATATGTATACATGAATCTTGATTTAAACTATAATTTTCTGTTTTGAGCAATATAGCATGAGTATTCTTTGCTTAAATCAAGTTTTGGTGAATAGAACACACAAACACAGCATATCTATAGCATTTATGAATTATCTAAGTGTATGACATTATGCCTACAGTTTGGTTTGAATCTGTATTCTAGAATCTAGAAAAATTCGCTGAGGCAATTTGGACTGAATTTCTGTGATAGCTGGACAATGCAAGATTAGTTGCATCATAATTTAGTTGCATAGTAATATAGCTTCATTTTCATTGTTCATTAGTATGCATTGCTTGAGGGCAAGCAACAGTTCAAGTTTGGGGGTATTTGATAAGTGGGTTTTATACCTACTTATTGAATACCAATTCACGCGAACTATGCCCATCTCAAGTACATTTTAGTGTGTTTATTTGCATTTCATGTTACTTTGCATTGCATATACTTAAAACTTCTTTTAGTGAAAAAGTGCAGGATACGGCCTAATTTGATGGAATTAGAGGGCACGAGGCGAACGGACGTATGAGTGGATGCGTGGCATGAGGATAAAGTCGAACAGGAGGCTAAGCAGGGATGAACAAAGGAATGAGCACGATGAAAAACAGATCGATTCAAAGTGACAGAACCGGGAATCATAATTGCGAGAAGCGCATGCAGCCGGTATCTGAGGACAAAGCTTGGAGGCCGCGCACTGCGCGAGAACCTGGCTGGACATCATGACACATTGCAAGTCGCGCGCCTGCACGAGGATTACACTGGGGGCGCTTGCATGCTGGCAGCGATCTTGACTAATCTTTGTTGTTTATTTTAATTTCTAATTTTTAAGGGTTGTAATTGGTTTTTAAACGATTATCTGACTGGTGTCAGAGGATAATTCAGAATTATTCAGTTTTTATGTTTTTTTATCTTGGAATAAGGGTTTACACTTGGAGAGAGATTCCAACGTAGAAGGAGGCCTAAACTCTACTCTTCTACTCCTTCTTGGGATTTTCTACCAGTGTGGATATTTTATTAGTATTTTTTGGGATTTATATGAGGAGTTGAACATTAATAGTGGATGATATTCAGCAATTGGGTTTGATTGTTTCTATCTTTCATCTTTTAATTGCTAGCTTATTAGCCATGTTTAGCTTTGATCCCATAATGGCTTTTGGTTCAGTAATGAACTAAACTCCATTATGGGATTCTAACGGATTTTAATATGTAGTTTTATTGCATGCTTGAATGCTGGATTGATTTACAAATTATTTGGGATTTCTATCATGATTGTTTTGTGTATTTCGTGAACCAGATAGACATATACTATTTCACCATATGAGTTAGAATAAGGGTTTGTACTTAAATTCAATATGGTTTCAATTTCAAATAGACATATAGTGATTTTGGTTATATTGATGATTACATAGAGTCTATCGCTTGTGGATGCTGCATAAGTAGGTCATAGTGCATTGAAAAATATCTATGACTCTTTTTGTGCTCTTGGCTACTTTCCTATGATATGTGAACAAGTCTTGCATGATAATGGTGATTAAATGAAATATTAAATGAAGTTAGGATCCCATTACTTTCAGATTCTATTTATGACATCTTTATTCTTGTTTTAATCGTTATTCGTGATCAGAGTAACAAATCAATCATATTCATTAGTTTGAGCATATAAATATAGTGATTTAATTGATGCTTAGTAATTTAAATTAAACAACTTTCCCTATGGGATCAATACTTTACTTGCTCTGTATTACTTGTTGACGCATGTATGCTTGCATGAGTTAGAGCTCTTTTGTAGAACTAAAAAAGAGGCAACAATAATCATTGTTGATTGCTATTATAGAATTGTACTCTGTACATATTGCATATATAAGTCAGGTATGAAAGGCTGATCACCTTCATTACCATTTGGTCTAGATATATTTGTTCATGTTTAATACTTGTTCAATCAAAAGTTTGTTCCTGCTAGTTCGCAATTATATTGTTGAATTATAGCCAGCTTATTATTCAAATTCTTTCAATCATGATATATTGTTAAATTATTGAACTTAAACTTGTTGGGCAAACTTATGCTCACCCTTGCTATATCATGATAAACATTGCAGATTAAGACGAATACGTCGGATACAATGAAAGGTCAAAGATAGTTCCAGCTTTAGTTTACGTGTGCAGTTACATTTGTAATAGTATTTTGTATTAACAGTATTGTAAGTCAAATAAGTTATGAATTGTGTATTAAGTTAAGGTTACTCGACCTTGGGGATAGTGTGTAAAGTTTATTGTATAAACAATTTATATTTATATCTTCCGCAAATAATAATAGTTGTAGAATTTATAGTACCGGATCCGCGGTGATTCGGGACCCGGATTCGGGGCGCTCACATTATCAGTCTCCTTGTTTTTACGCAATATAAGGGGATAGGCCAATGGCCTATTCACGTGTATGAGAGAAATGAGACTCTCTAATTGGGACAAAAGCTTATAACTCAACACTTTAGTAATTTGGCTCATCTAGTAAATTTTCCTAGCTCAATATTGCAACATTAAATTAATTTATGAGCACATATATACACATATATATGTATATAGCTAACCACATATAAGAAGTATACTTATATTTTAAATATACACCAATACATAATATCATGTAGCTCATATACATTAATCAAATAATATTTTAATTGGACTAATTATAATTCAATTGGGTATTGTAGCGCCCCCAAATCCGGGTATCTTCAAACTCGACAGATGGTGTTATACTGTACAACATTCATACATTCATTCAATTGAAAAGTCTCAAAGAACGAACATAACTTCTATATATTTAAAGTAATATTTACATTTCCCAGGTTCTATACACATTACAAAGGTTCTTTGTCATAATATCAGTTACATTACAACAATAGACCTATACTATTACAAGACAGCTTAGTAATCTGCCTTAGCTTTTCCTTTATCCTTTTCGATCCTTGAGACGTTCGAATCTTATTTGCATTCATATGGTTCAAGCAAGAGTGAGCATAACTAGCTCAGCAAGTATAACAATTTAATAACAACATGCTTGACACGTACAAATCGTATATCTTCAATAACTGAACAATAGTTATGAAGTACTATTGATAACTCAAAATAGCACTCCATCTTTTCTTTCAAAATGTTTTAAAATAATAACAATATTTAGTAAAACATTCACTCCGGTCAAAGACCTCGAGTATTCATTCTTTATTGGAAAAGGACAACCCGGAAGCAAGTCCGTAAGCCTGATATTACTTACGAACACTTCTAGGTGATCAGCCTATTGTACTCTATGTTGATCAACACTACATCCATTAAACGTATGCGCGTTTAAGCATTTGGCAACCTCACGTGCTTGATGTTTTAAGGACAAAACATTTGTTTAACATTTCAGTCTTCTTTTGAAAACCATATCCAGTAGTTGACAAAAGATAGCAACATTTGATAATACATGAATAGATTATCAATACATCAAGTCTAGCCAAAGGAATTGGATTTAACTTCAACATACCTCAATTCATGCGAAAGAATACATGAACCTCAAAAACTTGTTCAGATTGAACTGAGACAAGAGTTAGAATACTTGCCTTTAGCGTCTGCTACGGTATATTAACTTTATGTTCAAGTCATTCAAGTCTCTACAATACATGATCGCATAATGCCTTACATTAGGCTACATATAATCAAGTATGTATATGACTATATCATACCCTTCATTTCAATCTAATTGTGTATTAGATCCAGTTACTATTCATTTCGGTTTATCATTATCCTTGCATTTATATTCAACTAGGTTATCTCAACCTTTATACAACATCCTTAAGGTTTAACAAAGTTTAAACAATGTTACATTACCTTCCTTAAGTTGAGTTTACTTTTAAATCAATTAGCTTTCTTGTCTTTGAACTTAGAAACATTCATTACCATCCTTGTTCTAAGACTGGCACTATGGCACTAGCATTATACTTATATCTCAAGCTGCGACGCGAGCTTATAGTATCACTGTCCCGAACTTGGCGCTGCGGTGCGAGTCCTTACATAATTGGTCGCGTTGCGGCGCCACACTCCAGAGGATTTTGATGTATCAGTACATGGCGGCATGGCATTTCCACATAATATACTATGGTTGTGCTGCTGTAAAAACTCTGCAGATGGCTCGGACATCACATTACGTCTTTGCACATGGTGAGTCATTTTACTAGGGTTGGGCTCATGGCTACCAACTCATGCACCTGAAAACAATTTCGATTTTGAATTTTGTGAACTTTCAGACGCATAACTTCTTCATTTATCGTCGAATAATTGGCTTGTTCAAAAGCCTACGGTTCACAAATTACGTAATCTACATAATCATGCAAGAATTTTATCTATTTGACTTTGTTTGCTAAAAATTCACCTATTGGTTCATTTTTAACAAAAACGATAAACGTTCGTGAACGTTCAACGCTCGTTTCTTCGTTCTAAGTCGAAATCTGGTCATTTTCAAGTCTGCAACTCTTAAATGCCAAATATGACTTGTCTTTATTGGAAATCACTTGTTTCGTGACCAAACACAAAATTTGACTTCCATTCCGAGAATTTTACGAATTCGACGTTTATCGTCCAATCATGCAAATTCCGGTAATTCTTCATTCTTATGATTTGTTCAACATTACAAATGAACTTCATTCATCATGTGAACATCTTAACATATTTAATACTACAACTTATATTCATTGTTGGATTTTGACTTATTCTTCATGAGCTTATAACTTGTCAAATTATAAACTACTTAAGATTTGATTATTCATGACTTAAGACAATTAAGGTTTCTTAATCATCATACTTTACATGTTCTTCACATATAACATTACTTATGTATACATGATACATATAATCATATAAGTTCTTAATTCACTTCCCTTAATAAACTCAATACAAGTTCATATTTTCATACTTAACATTCAAGGTTAACTTATAATAAGTTTATAACTTTTATAAGTTCAAATGACTTATTGCCAACTTATGTTGCTTAAGTTAATGACTTACACATTCTTCTTTTTTCTTATCATTCATGTTTCTTAATCCATCTTTTCTTATCAACCTATCATGGTAGAGATAGAAGATAATTTAGAGAAGAAGTCTTACTTTTTGTAGTCTTGGTAAAGTAGCTTGCTTCTTCTTCTTACTTATGGAATGACTTATTGGTAGCTTATTCTCTCTAACACTTAAGCACTTTAGAAATGTTGGATTATTTGAACAACTAACAAATGGCTTGTAAGCCTCCTATATTTATAGAAATTGCAAAGCTAGGGTAGTTTAGTCATTAAATCACCCACCTCCGTAAGCCACCTCCTTACTATTCATTACTTGGCTAGCACAACTCTTATCCTACACTTGGTCATTACTCATTTAACTTGATCATTACTGTTAATACTTGGTCATTACTTTAACTTGGTCACCACATTAACTTGGTCACCACAATAACCATATTAATATGGTTCGCCCCATGGGTCATACCACTCATGGATTCCATCTTGGGCTTGCATTAAATCATCCTTTGGGCTTTGCATTAATGAACCTTAACTTGTTTAACCATTAATTGGGCCTCACCCTTTAATCTACTTGGACTTGAATATAATTGCTTAACCAATCTTCCAAGTCCATTAACATTACTTAATACATATACATATAGTTTATGTATTATTTTTGTATTCTAATTCATATAGAATTTATATACGGTATTTCATCCTTCCTACAAACTCGTATAATACTTAGCATTATACTCATTTTCATTACTCCGTACAATACCAAAGTATCATACATTATTACTTATTCAATACTATTTCGCCTTCCTTAACGTTTATAAATTAAGTCCGCAACCGAATTATTACATTTTCCATAACTAGATTTTTATTACATAATCCATCTTACCTTGTTATTCCATCATTACGTATTTCTCGAAAACTCAAAATTATATCCCGAGCAAATACCGATGAATAGTGTTTTTCGGAAAATTTCTCGGAAAACTTTTATTTTCTTCTTGGAAATTCAAATACTTTAATTCATCCACGTAGATCAAATACTACGACATTCTAACATCAATAGGTTATACAATGACAACCATCTTGATAACACATGGAATATGATTTTATTATTATTTAATTTAATAAAATCATTTTACAATAAGATCCGAATTTCTCAGTCGTTACAGGTATTCCCAACCCATTATTTCCTAACACATATAAATATCACAATGATCAATATAAATCATTTATTATCTTTCCTTAATTCTCTTTTAATAATTTAAGTTAAACCTTCAGTCTAGTTTAACTTTAATACTCAGACCACAAGAGACTCATTTATCTCATTTACTGGAGTTATATATAACTCAATCTCATTATTTCTATAATAAAATATTAGGGGTCTAGGCCACGTTTGGCCTTTCCCCAATTCCACATTATTTTAATATTTATTTAATATAAGATTTAGGTTTCACACCTTACCTTAATGCTAAATTTTTTAGCTCACCTTTCACTTAAAATTATTAATATATACTCTATTAATTATTTAAATTATACACTATACGTATAATTATTTGATTGTCCCAAGACAACTTCTTTCATCTTTATATTCAGCCACATCTTAAGTGTTAATCTAATCCTTCCATCTCTAACCAATATTCATTTTTAATTATATTAGTACTTCCTTTTATTAATCACTTATACAATACTATGTAATATATTTAAAATATCAAATTAACATATTCCTTCTATCCTCTTATATTAAACACATAATAATTCACCGTCTTATGTAAGTGAATTAATCCTTTCTATTCAATTTAATATCACGCTACTGCCATACAAGGCGTTAATACTTAAATTATATTATTCCATAATATAATTTTTCCCTTAATTTAAGTTAACTAATATTTAATCTTGTTTAGTTAATTTCCATAACTAACTGTTATTCAATTCATGCTTTGTTATCTCCATCCATTCATGGACACTATAAATATCAAATATGACCCATATGATAATATATTTGCCACTAATATACAATTCCTATAGTTCATATTACACAAACTCATCACGAACTATCTACAGATCGTCACGGCCGCGCTGGTCTTAGGCTTGAGAGTGGTGTGGTCGCGCCACCTTAAGTTAGGATACAGACATGTTATGCTTCAATAGAAATAGAACTTAACTCGCAAATATTTTAACATGCTATCTCATTATACTAACCAAAATGAATCTCCAATGACTACATTCTTCAATAATTTAGAGATTAAACTTCAAGTTCAACTCTTCTTTCTTTAATCTATACATTTATCCATATCCCAATATTAGTCAATAAATCTCTAACCAATATTTATCTAAAGATATATCGACTTTTTTCTCTCGTTTACAACGTGTGTGTGTATATATATATATATATATATATATATATATAAGTCCAAACCTAGCACACATCGATTCTTTAATAGTATTCAATATAGTACACTGAGTGGTTTCCCACAAACAACCAACAAAGTGGTTTCCGTCTCGTCTACACTGTTTTCGCAGTGAGTTAGATCGGTTACTAATTCGTATATACCTCCGCTCTTTGAAGGAATTGTTTAGCCCAGCTCATATACATCCACCATTAAAGGGTACGATTGCACTGCCTTAGACTTGATACTTACTCGTACATATACTCAAGAAATTGGTGATTATCAAAGATATTTAATGTCACTGACTTACTATGATAAATTATTTTCACATAAATTATTTAATATCGATTGATAAATTTCTACCCATCTTCTTTACTAATTCATCTCTACAATTTATAACAAATATATAATAATGATATATATTTATTAAACACAACATCACTTATTACATAGCTCATATTACCCTATGTAACACAATACTACACACCTCGTAACACATATATATATTCTTATTCGAACCCTTCTCATGGCTTAAGAATTTTATTTTCTAAATTCTTATTTTAATATTTTCTGAAAATTCGGGTTCTTACATCATCTCCCCCTTATAAGGATTCCATCCTCGGAATCACCGAAACCTCCTCTACTCGATGCTATTCCGAATATTTCATATTCTTTTGAATAATTTTATCCATTCTCTTTTCAGAAGTTTTATTATAACTTGCTCACTTGCATTCTACCACTTTTTCTTTCTAAGGAACATTTTACTTACTACATTCATCCTTCAGAAGAATAAGAATCTTCCACGATTTTTAAATAATCAGGAAGTAATATGAATAACTTAAATTCCAAATTATGTTGAGGGGTCACAAGACCGTGAACTCTTCTCTAGGTTTACTAGTGCTTCAACACAATCCTTCACACTACAAACCAAAGTGTTTATCAATCACAAAGACTGAAAAAACCCTCCACACGTACACTAGGTGGCCAACCTATTGTACCACTACGTTGGGCCACAACGTAGTGTTTTGTAATGACTATATGCGTTACGCTAAGAACCATTGTCCCCAAAAATATGTCCCCTTATAGGGTTGTTCACCTCAGCTTTTCAACATCTGAATCCGCACCAGAACAATCTAGTTTGGCACAAATACTCACGAACTTGAATTTCATAAATATTTTTCAACAGCCGTCTTGTCGAATCAAATAGCTTAGACTTTCATCAACAATTCAGACATCAATCAAAATAATTTAGCTAACTTAATTGACCTTTTTCATAATTTAAAAAAACCAAAAATTCTTTTATGACGTCATGATATCATACCAGATTAGTAGTACGTTGAGGATTCTGCCATTATGTGACTTTGTCATACTACATCATACCATAGTTGGCTGACGATCTTTCGATCACAACCAACACTAGGTTCGACTGCATTGATGACTCCATCATTTACCATTGTCGACACCATATCAAATAATGCATATGGTCAGAAATACATTTTAAAAAATTTCAGATCATTTTTGTCGTAGCTGAAACAATTAGCTTAGACATATGAATAACGATATTATTTTTAAACATCATTGGTTCAATCACATGATCCAATGTTTCTCAAGAAAACATAAGTGCAAACATCAGCACAGAGTCAATAAATTTTGAAAATTTAGCAGAGATAGAAGATTTAGAAAATCTATGTTTCTCCATCAACTTCAATCTTTACTCCATTACTTCATTCTATCAATCTCTAACACCATCAATGCTTACTATACCAAAAATTCTTTATTCTTACCTCAGAAGTTTTCTATACCCAGTATAGTTCATCAAACTCACCACACTTTGGAAATTCAGGAACTTTCCACAATTATATGAGTTTAAGAACTTATCCTAGTCAGACCATAGGCGTCCATTCGCTAAGGAGTTCAAAGCATATCATATGATTATGAGTCACGAACTTATCATATGCATGAGTTTTAAGAACTCGCGCCTAATCGTAATATTCTCTATCTTAATCTTAATAGTCTCAATCTATCAAATATGATATGAGAAAATAATCACCTACTCACCATAAGCATATCGACATCACGATACCAACATTCCATTGATTATCACTATGAGGAACCGAGCACGAGCACAAAGCCTCCGCCCATACAAAGGTTTGTACAACTTAGCTCTCACATGAGTCCTCAACTTAAATCCCACTTAACTCTATCTTACTCTTAACTTTCTCTTTGCTCGATATGAATTCTTCGTACCTCATCATTCACAACTCCTCATGAGTTCATCTCGTACCATTTCATAGTACATTCTCTTATAGCATAAAGCTATAAAAACTTAGTCGTTAAAGACTATTTATCATTTCATATCTTATTCTGATCACGTCGTGATCATCGGTTCACCTTAGGGTTCTTTCCCATTATCAACTAAACTCCATTCGATTTCATTCTTATTATCTTTCTCTCTCTCAGGTTATAGCCCAAGGTACTCTTACCTAATGTATATAACATATAGCTTTGATACCAACATGTGACGCCCCCAAATTCGGGTCCCTTCAAACTTCAGATTTAGTCCGCCACGATACTAGTATCGTCTACTATTTATATAATTTATTCATAACTTAATGAATATAACTTTGCTTATTACAATTTAGAATACAAATTCATTCCATTTCCAGGATCTATATAATGACCCCAAACTTTAATAAGTTTCAAATATTCGTCATTTACCATCCCTGTCTTACATCATATTTGACGCTATAAAAATATGCAGAATAATTTAAACTTTTTCAATCTCCTTTGAAAAATAATCTTTTATTGATTTCTTAACTTGAATCAATTACAAATCCTTAAATCAAATTATGCTATGATTCATTCTATTCGAATTATTGTATAAACTTTTACAACTCGATTCGAATTCCTCTATGTATTACAATGTATAACTTTACAACTTAACATGTACATCTCCCATAACTTAAACATGGTTCAAGAGCTTATATTTTAATAAATAAATCAATCTCCTTCGATTACTATTGAACTCTATCAATCAAGTAGCACGTAATCTTTACCGTGAGTCCTTAACCTGCAAAAGTGGTTATTTGCAAGGGTGAGCACAACAGCCCAATAATTCTAACAGTTTTCATACAACACGTAGCATATAATAACATACACAGTTCATGCATTCATAATCAATTAATATTTACTACGCATGTTACTTCTCATATAACAAGCATAGAGATTTACTTCACAAGAATATTCTCAAAGATCAACTTTCAACTTTTATACATATCTCATATGCATTTCATATATATACATCAACATTCACATAACATAATATAGCTTAACTAACAGTTATTGAATTTATATATCAAATAGGAACTAAAAGACTTGTCTGATTCGTAGTTTATCAACTATGACTTAACTGTTTAAAGCTTATTTACACTGTGTGTATTCCTACACAGTTATATAATCATGGATTCATACCCATCAGTCATACATTTCATACGCTCGTAATATAAGAACAAATATTATTTCCTAACTTGGTTTCATTTTTACTTGAACTTAGGATAACCATGAGACTAGCTCATTCTATTATCATATTTATCTAAACAGTCATGTTTCATATCTTGTAGTCCTTAAGGACAACATATAACTATAACTTAAAACCATGCAGTTAACAAACTTCTCTTGGTCACTCTGCAGAACAACGCAGCCGCGTTGCATTTAAGCTTAGGAGTGGCGCGATCACGCTACGCCCTGCCAAAACCAGACTTGAGCTTTTAATTGCTCAGCTTAGTCCTAACCTACTATGCATTCTGATACATCATATAAACATACATCAAGTAGGTTCTGATATTTCTTCAAGTTCACATTTCAAATCATTTTTTTTTGAATTACATAGCTCTATGTTGAATTATTTCAATCAATAAGGCTTAACAACTTTCTTTAACAAGATTCAAGGTTTATAAGCCTTTAAACCTTATATTGATACTAACAAACCCTTAATAGCATGCTCACATGTATCTATCTCATTTACATAGACATAACATATTTCATTTACTTTTAAAACATGTTTAAATAACGTAGGACATGCTTACTAATTGAGTGCACATATCATTCATGCTTAAAGGCATAAACAACTCCATCATGCTTGCTTATAAGGTCATAATGCAAGTAAAACAATACTCATCAAAATTAGTTTCTAAAACTTTTAAATTTCTCTTTAAAACCCATATTAAATCCAGCTTGACAACCTTTTATGTGCAATATATCTTGAAATTACATTCCTTACCCATCCGCGGACATAACTAGGCCACATTCACATGTTCACAAAGTCGGAACTTAAAAGACACAAAGTTCATTAAGTTTCATTCTCAAACTTCAAGTTTTCTTTAAGAACTCATTGTTAAAGCATTCCATTATGAGTAAAATAATCTTAGTTATATGACATGTCTATTATCATGCATATTCATGTATTATCACTTATAACAACACATTTTATCGTCGGGAACACTACACTTGCGTATGTGCATATTCGACGCCCTCCGATTGCCTCCTAATACACATCAGTCCTAACAATTACTATTTTTACCCCTTCAAACAACCTCAAATTGAAACACTTAAAGAATAAATGGTGTAGGTCTATTCGTTCTCGTTCCGGATCATCTTGAATTGCCTCAATCGGAGTCCGTATGAAAACGTTATGACCATTTTACCAAAATAGGTCAAATCAGTCACGCCAGTCAAACTTTTGGCGCGACCGCCCATTTTCTCCTCCATGGCAGCGCACCCGTGCCATTAGGCAGCACCCAACCGTGCGCCCGCGCTCCTGGGCGGCGCGCCTGCGCTCGGCCTCACCCAGTTTATTGTTTCTACCATAACTTCCTCATTTTAAGTCTGAATTAGTTGGTTTTCGATTCGTTGAACTTGTTAAACTCTTAGCTACTCATCTAGAGAATAATTATAACACTTCAAAAACATTAACTAACCCAATTATTAATCCAAAACTCATGTTCATACTAAATTTTCATGTTTTGACAAATTCAGCGAATTCATTCACTACGAATTCGTTTCTAAACCAAATTGGTCCATTTAACTCTCATTGTTTTCGTTTTTAACTGTATTAACAACATCTAGAAACAATTCATGGATTACCACAACCCTTAGCCATCAAATTTGTGACTCAAAAGTGACTTTTTCTTGTTATTTCTAAGGAATTCAAGACTTAGGAATCAAAAGCATAAACATTAGATTCATTACCTCTTGATGGCTTTAATTTGCTATCTATAGCACTCCAAACCTCTGCTTGCTCTCAATACTACTGAACTTCCATAACCAAATTCTCAGCAACTTAAGCAAACAGGAAAGGAGAAGGAGAAGGTTCTATTTATAGAACATCTAGTACTTAGTTAATAGTTTTGCACCATGAATTAATCCAAGGGAAAGAAGAAGAAGTTATTGGGTATGAGGGAGTTGGCCACCTTCTCCTTCCTCTCCATTCTTCACTTCATCATCACCTCTATCTAGCCATTATCAGTCTTGTAATAACCCGATATTTTCTATATAATTAAATGAGAAATTTTGCGTATAATTTTTTTTTCTTTAAAGGTGGAAATATGTGTCAGGTAATGTGTATGTATAATTGTGATAAATAAAAACTTATTTATTACATGAATAATTTTATTTTAGAATTATTGATCATTATAAATTATATTTTTATAATAATTAATTTTATATAGTAGAAATATTTTATTATTTATTTTCCATGAAAATATGGTTATTATATTATTTAAATAATATATGAAAAGATTATAGAATTTTGTAATAATTATTTTATTATATGAATTTATTTTTGATTAATTAAGCTAATTATTTAACTTAATTAATAATGATAAGTATATGTAAGAATGTCAGATATGGAATCCAAACCCTAATTTTGGATTTTTATCAAGGAATGAGAATAATAATATAATATAAATTATATTTTGATTTTTCAGTGCTATAATAAGTACTGTATGTACGCATTGTTAATGATTGGTCAATGATGGTGCAGTATCTGAAAATCCTCGTATTACTGATAAACCCTAGTTTTGAAGTTAAATGAGACTTTAAAATCTGTTTAGTAATTGTGTTATGTGATTCATGATAATTATAATTATTAATGATAATCAGGAAAACGCTAATTATGGAAAACTATAATTAGTAAAAAAAACAACCTATTTTCTTAAATAATAATTAGCTAATTGCTAAGTGAAAACCCTAATTTGAAACTCAATTATGAGTTCGATACTTTTAAATAATCGTGTTATTAATGTATGTTATATAATTTTATGATTAATTAGGTAAACCCTAAATTAATATTTAGAAATATTAATTTCTAGAAACCCTAATATTTATATTATAAACCCAAATTTGTGAGTTATAAACCCTAATCACTAAATTGGAAAATTTAATGCTAATTAGTAGATCTTAAACCTAAATAGAAAAGTGTTAAGTAAATTCAAAACATATATTTAATTAAGAAACCTAAATTATTTTAGAGAACCGTAATTATAATTTTTGTGAAACTAAAATTTTATTTTTATAAACCCTAAATTGAAAACCCTATAATTCTAATTATAGGTCCTAATGATAATTAGTGAATCTATAATCTAGAGTTAATGTTCTATGAGATTGGGAAATTAAGCATGATTAAGAAACCCTAAATTACATATTTTAGGAAACTAAAATGTTATATTTTCAAACCCTAAATTAGACATCTTATAAACTAATTGTGTTAAACCTAAGGGTTTGCTAAGTTACCATTTTGCCATTAAAATTATAAATCAAATGACTATTATACCCTTGTTGCATTATTGGACATAACTAGTGTATCTTGCCATATTTGTGGTTGGTAAACTACCATTGACTTGCCTTGTGACTGAATTATACATCTCAGGCATTGTATATCACCAATACATTGCATCTAAGTCACTTATATAAGGATCAAGATAGAGAAAGTTCTTATATTAGCTCATTTGATCACCAACACTTAGCCTAGATCATCTCTCTCTAAAACCCACGAAATCCTAAGGCATTTCAGTCCCCAAATCAAGCCCTACAATCTCCATTAACCAATTAGAAGTCTAGAATCCAAAATATTCAAAGTAAGGTATAAAACCCTAATCAAAAATCTGATATTGATTGATGTGTTAGAAGTTATGTTTATGTGTTGTAATATGTTCTATGTAGTGTCTATAAGTGATCTGGGTTTACACATGTTAGATCCATAACATCAAAGTGCTCAAAATTTAAGTTTTTCAAAATTTGGGAAATTCTATTTTAGTGGTCTGACAACGAATGTCAGACCCTATAAATCTCATTATGTTATGTGTTTTTGTTGTTTAAATGTTTGAAGTTATAGTAGGTCATGAGATCTTTTATATGAAACTTCAATCAGGTTCGTATCTATTGTAGATTAAAAGTTATAAGTGGTCAAATAGGTTGATGCATCGACCAAATTTTTCCGGAAAACCCAAATTTTGTCCGTAGCACTTTGAATCAAGGCTTGGAAAGTAGAGTTCGATCATTTTCTTCATTTCGAAAACCCAGAAATTGAAGAACAGTTCTGACATGATTTTTGGAGGTCTAGATCTTGCTGATATTTGATGTTATTGCTATGAACATGGGTTGGGATAATGGTCTTACATAAACACTACAATTTTAACCCTTCAGCCAGCCTAGAAACCTTTAGATCATAAATCTATGTATGGCCAAAGTAGTAACCCTACAAACCCATTTGAGCATGAAGATCCGGGTTTACTTAACTAATTGAACAATCATTTGATGACAGTTTTGTCGCTAAAGCTACTTTTAGCGACAGATTAATTACTAAATTATTATTTTTATTAAATAATTAGTATTAAATAGTTTAAAATTATTAAAAATACAAAATATATGATTAAAAATTATTTTAAAGTCCGAAAATTAGTTTTTAGTTATTTTGAATATATTTCATAAATATTTAATATTTTTGGAATATTAAATGTATTTAATTTATTTATTATTAATATTAAATAAATTATTTTAAAATGATTTTAATTCTTGAAAAATTATTTAAAATTATATTATGGTATAAGAAATATTTTAAGTTATTTTTAATGACTTTTAATAATTTGTGATGAAATTCATTATTAAATTTTATTAATGATAATTAAGTTATTTAATAAATATATTAAATAAATTAATTAATTTTTTATTATTATATTAAAAATCATTTTAAATAATAATAAGGTATTTAAAAATATTTTAAGTTAAAAAAATATAACTTTCAATATTTAAAGGTAAATTTCATTAATTAATTATTATTAATGATATTATGGTTATTTAATAATTATGTTAAATAAATTAGTTTAAAATGATTTTAATATTATAAAAATCATTTTAAATGAAAATAAAGTTTTTAAAGATATTTTAAGATATAAAATATAACTTTTAATATTTAAAGGATAATTTCATTAATAATGTAATATTAATGATATTAAATTTATTTAATAATGATATTAAATAAATCATTTTAAAATGGTTTTATTAATTTAAAATCATTTAAAAAGTATATAAATGAATTAAAAATATTTTAAGTTATACTTAATGACTTTTAATATTTTGATAAATGATACATTAATATTTAAATATTGATGGTAATTATTTAAAATGAATTTAAATGTTTTAAAAATTATTTAAGGGTAATATTAATACTTTAAAAATATTTTGAGTTATTATAAATAACTTTAATATTTTAGCAATGGTTTCATTAATAGTTTAATATTAATTAAATATTAATGATGATAGAATTGTTTAATATTTAAATCATTTAAAAATGATTCCGGTGTTTGAAAATTTATGATAAATTATAATAAACGTTTAAAAATTATTATAAGTCATTTGAAAATAATATGACTGATACTTACAGATATTGAACTTCGGGAAAGAGTCTTAGACTCGATAATTACCCGATAAAGCCGTCGGTACACCGACATGATTCAGAAATTGGTCGATACTTAGATATTTTGACTATATTAATGTTCGTTTGTGATTCAAGGACTGTTGATTATGAGTGATAATGTGAATAAGTAATGTGCTGACTGCAATAAGCAGTATTATGTGGTATGATATATTATTCTAATCGGTAGAATGATCTTAATGATGATAGATTTCGGTATAAAAGATAAAACTAAGTTGCGTATTGTAAGCAGCAGACCAGACAAGTATCCTACCTTTGTATTTTCTTTATGCAATGGACATGAGTAAGAAAGTTTCAGAATTATATTATTATTATTATGCTAGATTATTAACCATATTGTTATATATAATATATCCAATCATTATTTATCAACATGATATTATATTATATAATTTTGATATAAATTCTGTTCGTTAATTCTAAATATGGTTATACAAGTGTCCCCACTTGGATAATCATTGTATTTAATCACATGTTGATATATATATATATATATATATATATTGATCCCACATATGTATACGTTGAGTAAAAGTTGTCTAAGCTATTTGACAAACTAGACACAGATTTAGAAATATCGTTGAATATGATAAAACATTGTTGTATCAAATCAAATTATTTTGGTTCGGATTCCCGACTAAGTATGAACATCCCGAACAAGGGAAAACTTTTATGCGTCAAGGCGGACAGAGTGAACGATAATATCGTTCTTGCATGCAGTATTGATCAATACAGGGCACATTGGGATGATCACCCTCGCTCCCGTAAGTTATGACGGTTTGCAAATGAAGTTCTGCTAAACCTTATCAAAAATTAAAAATAATGTTCATAGTATGTCACCTTAACCATATTTATAGTCAATTCGTAGTTTCAAAATTTTGATATAGAGTTGTTATATTATTATTATCGGATCAGTTTACTTCACAACTTTTGAATCGTTGTAGAAGTGATGTATAAAGAAAATATTTAATTCTTTTAGCTAATTATATTTATAATTGTTATTACTTGCTGTGCACCCAAATGTTCATTCTTACTTTAAATTTAAATATTTTCAGCTAGGCATGATCAACCCGAAAGTTCAGACAAGAACAAGTGAAAAGGAAAGCAATCAAAATATGTTTAATGGTATCTTTTGTAATAGTTAAACTGTATTAAGATAATGATATGTATTATATATCATGTAAGGAATTATGGTAAAGGTTGCGTACTTGGGATTAGACTCTGATATATGCAAATTAAGTTTGATATTATATTATTGTTAATATTATTAGTATTATTCCACTCATAGAAATGGTATCGTGAAGCACCGAGTTCGGGTTTCAAGTACCTGAATTTGGGGGCGTTACTAGTCTCCTTAATTTTACGCAATAGAGGGGGATAGGACAATGGCCTATTCACGTGTATGAGAGAAATGAGACTCTCTAATTGGGACAAAAGCTTATAACTCAGCACTTTAGCAATTTGGCTCATCTAGTAAATTTTCCTAGCTCAATATTGCTACATTAAATTAAGTTATGGGCACATATTTATGCATATATATGTACCTAGCTAACCACATATAAGAAGTATACTTATATTTTAAATATACACCAATATATAATATCATGTACCTCCTCATGTACATTAATCAAATAATATTTTAATTGGGCTAATTATAATCCAATTGGGTATTCCCAACCCATTATTTCCTAACACATATAAATATCACAATGATCAATATCAATCATTTATTATATTTCCCTTAATTCTCTTTTAATAATTTAAGTTAAACCTTCAGTCTAGTTTAACTTTAATACTCAGGCCACACGATACTCATTTATCTCATTTACTGGAGTTATATATAATTCAAGCTCATTATTTCTATAATAAAATATTAGGGGTCTAGGCCAAGTTTGGCGTTTTCCCAATTCTACAATATTTTAATATTTATTTAATATAAGATTTAGGTGTCACACCTTACTTTAATGCTAAATTATTTAGCTCACCTTACACTTAAAATAATTAATATATACTTATTAATTATTTAAATTATACACTATACGTATAATTATTTGATTGTCCCAAGACAATTTCTTCCATCTTTATATTCACCACATCTTAAGTGTTAATCTAATCCTCCATCTCTAACCAATATTCATTTATAATTATATTGGTACTTCCTTTTATTAATCACTTATCCATTAAATATTACAATACTATGTAATACATTTAAAATATCAAAGTACTATATTTCTTCCATCCTCTTATGTTAAACACATATAATAATTCATCGTCTTATGTAAGTGAATTAATCCTTTCTATTCAATTTAATATCACGCCCATTTGTCACACAAGGCTTTAATACTTAAATTATATTATTCCATAATATAAATTTTCACTTAATTTAAGTTAACTAATATTTAATCTTATTTAGTTAATTTCCATAACTAACTCTCATTCAATTCATGTTTTGCTATCTCAATTCATTCATGGACACTATAAATATCAGATATGACCCATATGATAACATATTTTCCACTAATATACAATTTCTATAGTTCAAATTACATAACTCATCAGATTACAGAAACTCATCATGAACTATCATCAATGTAATTCTTGGCCAAGACCTGGTCTTAGGACACTGTATATGTTATGCTTTAATGTAAAGCAGAACTTAACTCGCAAATATTTTAACATGCTCCATACATGCTATCTCATTATACTAACCAAAATGAAACTCCAATTACTACATTCTTCAATAATTTAGAGATTAAACTTCAAGTTCAACTCTTCTTTCTTTAAATTATACATTTATGCATATCCCAAAATTTGTTAATTAATACCTAACCAATATTTATCTAAAGATATATCGACTTTCTTCCCTCGTTAACAAAGTACATATATACAAGTTCAAACCTAGCACACATCGATTCTTTAATAGTATTCAATATAGTACACTGAGTGGTTTCCCACGAACAACCAACAAATTTGTTTTCGTCTCATCTGCACTGCTTTCACAATGAGTTAGATCGGTTACTAATTCATATATACCCCGACTCTCTGAAGGAATTATTTAGCCCAGCTCATATTCATCCACCATTAAAGAGTACGATTGCACTGCCTTAGACTTGATACTTACTCGTACATATACTCAAGGAATTTGTGATTATCAAAGATATTTAATGTCACCGACTTACTATGATAACATAATTTCACATAAATTATTTAATATCGATAGATAAATTTCTACCCATCTTGTTTACTAATTCATCTCTACAATTTATAACAAATATATAATAATGATATATATTTATTAAACACAACATCACTTATTACATAGCTAATATTACCCTATGTAACACAATACTACATACCTCGTAACACACACACACACATATATATATATATATATTCTTATTTGAACCCTTCTCATGGCTTAAGAATTTTATTTACTAAATTCTTAGTTTAATATTTTCAAAAAATTCGGGTTCTTACAAAATGAGTCTCCTCTTGAGTTCTTGAAAATTTTCTCACAATCCTCGCTCCAACCGAATTTTGTATCTTTACGAGTTAGCTGAGTTAATGGAGTAGCGATTAGAGAAAATCCTTCCACGAATATCTCATAATAACCAGCTAAGCCCAGAAAGCTACGTACTTCAGTCACAAACTTAGGTTGCTCCTAGCTTTGTATTGCTTCAATCTTCGTTGGGTCAACAAATATTCCGTTATTTGATATTCCATGCCCAAGGAATGCTACTTCCTCAAGCCAGAACTCGCATTTCTTCAACTTGTCATATAGCTTATTTTCACGAAGCTTGTAAAGTATCAGCCTCAAGTGTTGCTCATGATCTTCACGGCTTTTGGAGTATATGAGGATGTCATCAATAAAGATAATCACAAAATGATCCAAATATTCCTTGAATACTCGGTTCATCATATCAATGAAGGTAGCAGGAGCATTACTCAATCCAAAAGACATGACTAGGAATTTGTAATGCCCGTATCAAACACTTAGAACATAGGTTTTTACATACATACTAACCCACCAGCAGAGATTACTACTCATAAAATTTACTAGGCCTGTGATGCTCTTATAACCCATTTCAGATTTCCTTCAAGATATCATCTTCACCTTTTTAGGTAGATTATGACTTCTTGATAGAATCTTGTTATAGTTCATAAGGAGATGCAATTATGATGAATGCATTTATAATAGTGAGGAACCGTACCTTTTTACTGTCAGTTACTAGACAGTCATTTATCATGGATATACTGAGTTTATTTATTGATGTGCTTAGCTTTACTTTTGCTTCTGACAACTCATTGCTCTTGCTGGCCTTTAATCAAGCAGTAGTGGTCTTGAAGATATAGGCCAAGAGAATCTCAACATTAAGATCTTTGACATCCTTTAATGACAGAGTTTGCACCCAGCTGTTGGTTGGCCAGACATAAGTATGAGAAGATCTTCTTTTTTCTCTCGATAAGAATTTCTTAGCATGTATGGCTTCTTCATCTTTCAGACTGGTGGGTCCTCGACTCTTTGTCATTGATGTCTCTTGAGTTCTCTCGTCTAGTCTTAGGACTACAAGATTGACTGTAGGCTAGGATTGGTCTAGTTGATGTACTAATAGAGACCATAGACCAATCTGAGCAGCTTCAGGTGTATATACACATTTAACCTATACACAATATTTTCAACATGTGAGCTCATCTGCATATAACAAGTTACTTACTACTAAACTAAGTTTAGAACAATGTTAGTGCCTTGGATCAGACTCAAAGCGATTAGCTTTTGAATATAGCATGAGAACCTGCTCTGATACCAATTGTTAGTTCTCAAAGGGCACAAAAGATCTAGAAGTTAGGGGGGGGGGGAGTTGAATAGATCCTTTTATTTTAAATACTTTTCTAGTTTATATTATATTGTTCATAATCAACATATGACAAACATAAGAATCTTTTCAAGCACAGCGGAATAAGTAAAAGATCCCCTTCATTGATATATTCATAATCATACATACATTGTTCGTAGAGTAAGTTTAGTTGTAATCAGTTAAAACATACATAGCACTTATAGTAGTTATAATACATAATGTAAATGATATAATGTAAAAGACACAAGGGGTTTTAAGTGGTTCAGAGACTCAAGTTCCTAATCCACTCTTCTGCTTTCAACTAGTAGGATTTCCACTAAGGAAGGGCAGCACCCTGAATCACTAAGATTCCATCAAGGCCAGCAGCCTTGGAGCTTCAGTTCACTAAGAACTCTTCAAGGCCAGCAGCCTTGGAACTTTGTTTAGTCCCTCTGGACAAGGACCCTTCTGGCCCTGGCTTTGTTGAGTTGTTTGTTTGTTGTTGTTGGAGTCGGTGCTAAGCTGCTAAGATCTCTTCATGCTCTGAACATCTTCTATACTTAGCAGCTTGGCTTGATCATCCTTGAAGTGCAGCTGAGTATTGCATGATGCTCAGCTTCTTTGGTTACTCAACCACTTCGGATGACCCCTCGTTGAACTATCTTGAAGATCATTCTCCTTGGTACTTGATGACTGCACATGAGAGGCTTCTAAGCTGACGGTAGGCTCTTCTATTAGGTACTTAGAAGTTTTCTCGTGCTTGACACCAAGATGACTTTTGTGATCTCCCTTCTGCTACTTGATGCCTCCTCATGATGGACTTGCTAAGATGACTGTAGGCTCTTCTCTATTGTACTTAGAGTCTTCCCATGATAGACATCAAGATGACATAATGCTCTTCTTTCTCTCTGCAGTTCAGAACACTCTTCATGTAGTAGAACTCTCACTTCTACATAGTAGAACTCACACTTCTACTTCTTTCTTATTCTGACTTCTGAGTGTTCTTGGTGGATCGTAGAGTGAGCCTTCAGACTCACTATCTCACATGGTTTAGATCAGTCCACCTTCTCTCCAAACTCGGCAACACCAGCAACCTTTGATCTTTGAATCTCTTCCTTATTTATACTCCTTCCCAATCCTTTCGTTGGAAAGTAGTCATTGAAGGCTATTCAAATATCTTCACAAATCTCAAGTTACTTGATGTGACTTGTCATACTTTTTTTGATGCTGCAGTCTACTGTTTCACCTACCCTGTCAGATGTATCACTTTAATGTCTTGGGAAGGTTGAAGACTTTATTACCTCTTTCTGATTAATAGATCAGAGGTTGTCCTTTTTCATCGATGCTCTCAGTAAGCACTTGTCCAAATATTACCCTTCAGATTGAACCTTTGCCAATGCTTCAATCTTCAGTTGTTCAAACTCTACGATTCTGATGCATGTCTTCAAGGACCTGATCGTAGTGTCTTGTTGAGTGTTGCTCATTGATTGGTAGAGTTAACACTACGATCTTGAAGAGTGTTGATTGAATCTTCAATGTAGAACACATCTTCCTTGTATTATGCAGTGCTTCAATAATTTTGTTTGCTTCGACTGTTCTCAGAGACTGATGGCCTAATTCCTTGCTCTGGTCCCCTTCTGAATATCAAGACACTTCAGATTTGTGGCGCATCCAGCTTGCTTTATCCTTGTGATCTTTCGCTCACTTATCATCAATGAACTGACCCTGCACTTAATCACTTTAGCATTGCTCTTCAGAAGCTAACCAGTATCTCGGTTAACTTTCCATCAGTTCCTTCTTTGTTTGGAAAACACTAGGATCTTGGTTGCTTCCAAGATTGTTGTCTTCTGTTCACTTGATAGCTACTGCATAAGCTGTCGTTCCTTAGTCAGCTTCTGAAGTCTTCTTTGGATCTCCTTGTGGAAGACTTCATCACGAATGGCCTTACACCTCAATCTTGATGCTGATTGGGTTGATCTTTGAGATCTTTCGTTAGCTTCGCATGCCATTCATTGAGTGCTCTCTGGTTTCCTTGGATGTAGCTTGCAGCTTGAACCAGAGGCTTCGTTCCTTTGGATATTCCGGGAGTGCTCATTTGTTGAGAACCATATATGCTATATGATTCATCCTTGGCATTGTGAGAACTTCTGTTGAGGTCATAGTTCGTATTTCACGATTCACCTTATTTGGTGCGATACCTACGATCCTGAGATCAGATCTTGACACTCTATGATTTCTGCCTTGTGCTTGTTGTCTTCATCTGATCTTGCTTAACTACGATCTCTGCATGTAATCCATAGACTCTACGAACTCAAAGTGTGATCTACGATCCTTAACTTGGCTTTTGCATCTGTAGACTCTACGACTCTGAGTGTAGTCTACGTTTATGTCTTCGGCTTCCGGCGGATGGACCCAGAGGTTCGTGGCGGCGTTGTCTCACGATTTCGAACATGACTTCCTCAGCACACTATGATCCCGAGGAAGCTCTACTCGATACACTACGATCCTTCTTCGTTTCCCCTGGCAGTCTACGAACTCGAGATCTACTATCTTGCATACTCCTATTCTGCCTCGATAGCTCTCGAGTTAACCTTGACTCACCTGGAAGACTACGACTTCTGGTGCAGTGCTCGACGATCAGACTAGCCTATCTATTACATCATTAGATCAACATAACAAGCTTGATCTTTCTATATTTATATTGCTTGTACATCATTTCTTTTTAAGGACTTTACAAAGTTGTTTTGCTTATGTAGGATCAACCTAACATATTTGATCAATTCATTCTAAGTCCTTGTACATATACTTCTATTATCTATCAAAGGACTTTACAGCTTTTCTTAATACAAGCATACTTGTATATTATTCATTCATTTATATATATATATATATATATATATCATAATCAAATCATATATAAATAGGAATCGCATTCACATGCTTATTCCTGATAGACTTTAGTGGTTTGGTTTCTTGAATTCGCATAATAGGTTGGTTAGGAATATGAAATCTAACAACCTTACAAAAATAATCAATTTTAGCATGATGAGTAGTTAACCAATCAATCCCTAAAATCGCATCAAATGCAAGTATTTTTAAAGAGATAGGATCGATAGGAAACGTGATGGTGCCGATTTGAATCAAACAAGGTTTATAAACAGTGGATGTAACGAAGGTTTCTCTTAACAGGGTTTCTGTAACGACTGAGAAATTTAGATTTATTGTAAAATAATTTTATTTGATTAAATAATGAATAAAATTATATTATATGTTATTATTATGTGTAAGTAAGATGAAGGTTGTTCTATAACCTAAATGTATCGAAAAGTCGTAGTATTTTGGCTACGTGAAGGAATTAAAGTGTTTGAATTTCCAAGATGAAAATAAAAGTTTTTCGAGAAATTTTTCGAAAAACACTATTCACGTATTTCTGCTCGGGAATTATTTTTGAATTTCTGAGAAATACGTAATGATATAATAATAAGGGAAGATGGATTATGTAATAATAATTCAAGTATGACAAACGTAGTTTTTTGCCTGCGTACTAAATTTGAGAATGTTAGTGAAAGAAAAGCGTTAATGAATAAAAGATGATTGTGTGATACATAAGTATTGTACGAGGTAATAAATATGAGTATGATACAAGGTATTATACGTGTAACGACCCCAAAATTTATACAATATAATTCTCAACTTCGGTCGTTAATAACACATCTACCTTCTGATTTTACATCATTATTCGATGTTAAACCATATAAAATGTGGAATAATTTAAACTTTTATGTCTTCTTACTTTAACTCCTTGAATCAAAACCTTTATCATCTACATGTCTTTGAATCAATCTTATTTTATGATTCTCTTTATCACTGTTATTATATAAAATTTTACATTCTAATCCGATAACCTTTAAATATCAGATAACTCTAACTTTAGCTTTACACCTCAACATAAAACTATACATCATAAAAAATTTAGTACATCTCATGAATCTTAATCATGGTATAAAGAAATAACAACTTTAACTAATATATTAATCTTCGTGCATTATTTCTGATCCACGTCACTCAAGTAGCACATAGTGTTACCTTCAATCCTTAACCCGCAAAAATGGTTATTTGCAAGGTTGAGCTCGACAGCACAGCAAAATCTAACAGTTTTCATGCATCACGTAGCACATAATAGCAAGCTAAACATATATCTCATAAACATTGGACTAACATAACATACATGTTACAGTTCATATAACAAGTATAAAGATGTATAAAGATTGAGTTCCTTACTCAATCAGCATGCTTTACTCAATTAACGTAGTCATAAGTTGACTTTAACATTTCATACATTAAACATATATATAACACATCATGCTCTTTGCAGTAAAGATTTAAAACAATCAAATTCACATAGCAAATAGAAACTGAAAGACTTGCCTTGATCGTTGTTTACCAATAACAGTTTAACAACTTACAGTTATCTGCACTTCACGTGCCCTACACAATTATATAATCATGCACATCAACTATTAGTCACATATCAACGCATAATAGTTGTAATGTAAACTTTAATTTATGCCTCATAACCCTTCCAATCATAGATACACAATGTTCAATTTGATTGTGTTAACTTTCAACTTATATCTCACTGTATTTTATAGTTGAAGTTCATTCAAGTGTTTAAGTCTTGCTAGGACTACTTATTGGTTTTATATTAACACTATTCAATATCTTATAATATTCATTTCATTTGATTTAAAACACTTTTTACGTTCATTATCACTTATCACGACGTTTCGATGTTTATTCGTCACACGCCCAATTTGTCTCTCTTGTGTGTGCTTAGTATGCGTATTCAACTTATCTAATATATCATTTATTAATGTTAAGCATCATTATACTTCAGAATATTCAGGTTCTATAACTTAGAACAACATCTATTATCGTTGGCATCACTATACTTGTGTATGTGCATGTCTGACGCCCTCCGATTGCCTCCAAATACGCATCAGTCACAACGATGACCATTTTGACTACTGTTACCGACGTCAAATTGAAATACGTAAAGAATAAAAGTTGTAGGTCTATTCGTCCTCGTTCCGAATAATCTTGAATCACCTCAATCAGAGTTCGTATGAAAATGTTATGCCTATTTTACTAAAATAGGTCAAAGCGATCATACGACATACTTTCTTTTAACAATCATGCCCAATTAAGCCTTGGGCACAGAAGTACTCCCTACAAAGATAGTCTGCGTCTCAAAATGACTTAGAGCACAGTACAATCGCTACCAGAAGAGTAAAAACGTGAGTCAAGCTACTGTTCTTCGCAATTTTTGACCCTTTTTCTCCTACTAATCTTCATAACTTGAGTTATACACATCCAAATTAGTCCATTTTTGATTCTATGGATTCGTAATTCATAGAACTACAACATACTAGAATTATAACAATTTATAGAAACACTAGCTAGTCTAAATCTTAACCCAAAACTCATGTTCGTACTAACCTTTTTTGTTTTAACATGTTTAGCGAATTCATTCACTACGAATTCGTTTCTTAACCAAATTAATTCATTCAACTTGCATTGTTTTCATTTTTGAATGTATTAACACAAACTATTGCCAATTTACAGATTAACACATGATTCAACAACTAACTTTTAGTCTTAAAGTAAGCCAACATATATATATTATCATATAACCAAGTTCTTCATCCTAAACATGTTTCCATGGATTTTGATTCTAAAAATCATTCCTAGACAACATATAAAGATTATAATCTTCTACCAACATATATATAATATCTATTTTTATCATATCATCCAATAAAATATAAGTTTCAAAAGAAAACTCTAAGAACACATATACTAAAGTTTGTAGAATAGGTTATTACCTCTTTGATTCTTGGAATAGATGATTAACAAGATGATTACCCTTCTTCTTCCCTTTCTTTGATTCTCAACCTTATCTCTCAATTCCCTCAATTTATCTCTTCTCTGTATTCTTCTTTCTTGCTTTTAGACTTAGGAAAACTAAACTGATAAAACACGTAATATAAAACTGATATAACATTAAGCATACAATTATATAGCTTCATCAGTTAAATTATGCCAAAGGTCACAAGACCATGTTTGGCAAAACCCTCTCCAACCTCCTTTTAATTTATTTTCATGTTTTGCTTATTATATAGTATACAAATGTCACTCTTATTAAATTTAAATCTTAATCTTTAATTATCCACATAATATTTACTTAGCCAACATAATTCTTAATATTTATTTAATAAATATCAACCTTCTAAATTAATCATTCCTTAATTCCATTAATCAATTAAATTAAAATAACACCAAAGATTACGATATTATAATTATTAAACAATTAATTTAATTTGATTATTTCATAAAATTAAATCTTTAATCCATAAAAATTACCATACATTAATTTAGTTAATATAAACACTTAACTAAATTATTACTTAACGATTTCATCGAATATTTATTTATCTTAATAAATAAATTATTTAAAATATTTATTTAATTCAATAAATATTTAAAATAATTACCAAATTCATTTAATTTTTCAATATTTAACTTAACTATTGAACCTCACTTTCAATATATGAATATATATTTCTCTTCACACCAGATCACGTATTTCAAAATATATAGCATGTATATATATACTCAAACTCAAAACATCTCATAATAAGAATTTTAATTATTAAATTCTTATTTTAATAACTTATAAAAATTCGGGTTGCCACAATATGAGTATGTATGAATAACGTTATATCGTATATAATGAATGAGTATATGAGTTAGCATACGAGAACAATACGTAGATTATACGTTATAAGGCTTTAAGCCAATTAGATTGGACTTTCAGGATTTTTATAGGAATTGTACAAGCCCAAGTGAATTAATGTTAAAGCCCAATGTTTGAAATTGTAAGCCCAAGGGTAAGCCAAAGTTATTAAAATCTAGGCCCAAATTAAGAACCGGATCTGTGAATCGAACCAATGGATAAAGAAAACTCATGGGGAAACCCATGTGGGTCCCATGGATCACATGGCACCATCTTGGTGACCAAGTAAAGTGGTTTTATTTGGTGACCAGGATGAATAGTAAGGAGGTGATTAAGGAGGAGGAGAAAGGAGGTGGGATGGCTTATTGTCCAATTTGCCCTCACTTTGGATTTCCTATAAATAAGAGAAGGTTGCTAGATTATTTTGCTTGTTCAAAATACACTAACATCCTAGAGCTTCTATATTATTAAGAGAAAAGTGAGCAAAGTTAGTTTTACTAGTTCAAGAAAGAAGAAAGAAAGCTAGAACACAAAGGTAATGATTCTTAAATCATGATTCTGCCTCTCTTCGTTTGTTAGAGAAGTGAGTAGTGGTAGAGTATGTTTGATAAGGAGTGATAAGGATGATTATTAATGGATAAAACCTTAATAAACCATGTGAAAGTGAAATCATAAGTATAAAAGTTATAAATCAATGAAAGTTATTGAAGAATTGGATTATGTTGTTGTTGATGGACAGGTTGAAAACCAGAATTTGTAGGCTTAGATTATACATGTTGTGACAATGGAATGATTCATTTGGAACAGTATAAAATCTCAAGTAACGAAGTTATGACGAAATTGTTAAATTCTCGGAATGGCTGTCAAAAGTTAGCTTTGAACTCGGAAACGTTGGTTTTCAATGGAGAATAGTCTAAAATAGCATTCTAGAGTTGCGGACTCAAAAATGATCAAATTCCAACTTTGAACGAAGAAACGAGCTTTGAACGTTCACGAACGTTTATCATTTTTCATAAAAATGGACTTAAACGTTGAATTCCAAGTTAACGGATTCGAAAATTGTAAATATTTTTTACACGAACACTTAATTCATGTGATTTATGAGCTAACGACTTTTGAACGAGCCAATTTGGACTTTAAAATGAACAATTTATGAGTCCGGGAAGTTCATTTAGCAAAAAGTCTGTCAAAAAAATTTTGAGGCTCAGGGTTCGCACCGCAGCGCGACCTAGAGAAGTAAGGCTGATGCCGCAGTGCCAAGGCGGACACCCAACCACTGTAAAGTGGTGCCGTAGCGCGGTTAGCGAATATAGGAATGGCGCCACAATGCCAGGATCATGACTTAGGTACTGTAAAGGCGTGTCGCAACGCGAGTCTTTTATGTGAAGCTGGCGTCACAGCACCAACACTAGGTTATGCATAGAGAAGAAAGCTTATAAAGATAAAACGGAAGTTGGTTGATTAATGACTATATCATTAATAAACTTGAAGTATCATCCTCAATGATGTTAAGAAATTCAACTAAAGGTTGAAGAAAGACAACTTGAATGTAACTGTAAAATAATGTGATAAATGTAACCAATGTTAACAAATCTAATGAACGATTAGATTGAGAAGAAGGATAAGATATGTTAGGAACCATACATGTTTGATTATGACCTAATGTGGTATGTTACATGATTATGTATTGTAGAAACCTTGAAGAATAAAAGAGAATTTGTATTGACTATAGAAGACGCCAAAGGCAAGTATTCTGACCCTTGTCTAAATTCTTTGGACAAGCTTTGCAAATTCATGTATCTTACACATGAATTAATGTATGATGAAGTCAAAGCCAATTCCTTCTGCTAGACTTAAGATATGTTATGGATTTCTTATAATTTATCGAACTACTGTCAATGTTGTTAACTTTTGCCAAACTATTTTCGTGTGGTTTTCAAAAGAAGACTGAGTATGCATGAATAAATGTTTTGTCGTCAAACGATAGGCACGTGAGATTGTCAAACCTTAAATGTACATATGTTTAAAGAAAGTAGTTTTGTATAACATAGAGTACTATATGCTAATCACGTAGACGTGCTCGTAAGAAATGTCAGACTTATGGACTTGGTACCGAGTTGCCTTTTTTAAAGAAAGAATGAAATGCTCAAGGTCTTGGACCAATATTAATGTTTAATGAATGTTGTTCATTGTGTAATGTTTTAAAGAAAAGTGAAGTGCTATTTTGAATTATCGATAATACTTCATAACTATTGTTTCAGTTATTGAAGATATACAATTTATATGATTAAGCTTATTGTTTAATTGAAATTGTCATACTTGTTGAGCTAGTTATGCTCACTCTTGCTTGAACCATATGAATGCAACTAAGACCGAACAGACAGAAAGATCCGAAAAAGATAAAGGGAAGGCTAAGTCTAACAAATAGGGTGCATTTGTAATAGTATAGGTTAAATGTTGTTATTATTTGATATTATGACAAGAACAAATGTAATGTTTATAAATAACCTAGGTATGAGAATATTGTTTTGGAATATATATAAGATATTTTCACTCTTTTGAGGAATTTTAATTGAATGATTGTGTGAACTGTAGCACCGTGTAGCACCCTCTGTCAGGTTGGAAGATACCCGAATTCGGGGGCGTTACAGTTTCAACAGATAAGTCAAAGTCTAATTTCTCTGGAGTCAAATTTAAACATTGAGCGCAAGTAGGTGAAATAAAAGAATTGGTAGAACCGGTATCAAATAAGGTGTAGACTTCACAAGAGTTTATGATTAACTTACCCGTGATAACTTCATTCGGGTTCCTCGCTTTTTGGGAGATCACGACAAACGCTCTCCCTTGAACTACCGGCTTTTACTTGTTTGGGACGGCCTTCGGTGTCTCCATCCCCGCTGGACTTAACTTCACTACACGACAAAATTGAGCTAGGTGACCTTCTCTTCGGCAATTGTAACATGTTTTGGGTTGTTGCGTGCAGTTTGAACTAATGTGTCCCTCCCCTCCGCATTTGTAGCATACGACCGGTGGTCGTTCTCTTTCCTTGAAAATGGGTGTTGGTTCTGCTGTCTTTTCATCATTATAGAACCTTCTCTTCTTGAAATTTCCACTTGACTCATTTCTTCTATTATCTTGGCCGGGGTTACCACCAAAGTGGTTAACATTTCTGGCATGATGATTTCCTCCACGTTTGTTATCACCGCTTTGATGACTATTACCACTGGTATTATCATTTTGTCGGCTGCTATCTCTTGGTTGGGTTGACTCATTATTGCGCTCCAATAACTGAGTCCGATTCACAACATCTTAATACAAGAAAAGTTTGTGAGAAATAAGGAATTGATGTATTTTGGGTTTCAAACCTCTTAGAAACATTCGTGTTATACGCTCCTCATTATCTACCAAATGGGATGCAAACTGGGATAACTCCGCAAACTTAGCCTCGTACTACGATATTGTCATTATTATACCGATACGTAATTCATGGTCATAATCATACCAATCAACAGTCCATCTATGTAGTACGGGCCAAAGATGACTTTTATCAAAATATAAGTGTTAGGATGATGACAATGATATAAGCATCAATCAACGAAATCAAGGATAAATATTAAAGATTTTTAATTTATCCATAGTTTAAAATATTTTAATTTGTCAACATGATAACTGCTTTGTGGAGTAAGATTCAAGAATAATATTCATGTATTAGAAATAATTTAGACAGAAAAGAAATCAATTTTGTCATGAATAGTACCCCGGGTGAATAGTACCCGAGTGAAATGTACGCATGTAAAGATTAAAATTTAACAAGAATGTTCAGAAAAATATTCTTGTGAAATGATACTAGATGAAGCGCAAATTTTAAGGATATTCTACTACTTTCAAGGAGTATAGAAAGCAATACTTATCAAAATGAGTGTAGAATTAGGAATCTGAAATGAAATAATATTACTTACATACTACAAAGTATGGAAGAAAATATTATTTCATACGAGTTTTGAAAAAAATTAATATTCCTTACCTTAAAAGGAGAGTACTTCTGACTAGTATGGTGGGGATATTCATGAAGAAAACTTGTACTGTTTTCTACACTTAAAGCTTCCTTAAACTCTAAATAAATACGCTTAATATTATAGAAGAAGAATTCTCTGATTCTGGTGTAATTTTCATTTCTAAACAAAGCATCCTATTTATTGGAGAATGGTAGGGTACTACTTGAATTAGAAAATCACGGGTGAACAGGAAAATATTCACAGGCGCTTCTTCGGCTGAAACTTTTAATTTTTTTTTTTATTTTACTACGATGTACTATACAAACACTATGCAGTACTATGCAACACTATACAGTACTATGCAACACTATGCAGTACTATGCAACAGATAAAATATAATATTTTTTATTTTATATAAAAAAACATAACTTATATAATATATATATATATACATATATATATATAAAACTGAGATAACTTTCTACCAATTATTTTGAAAAATGGATAAGTGGGGGTCCATGTAATAAGACAAATTTACAACAATTACTTCATAAAATACCCCTCTATTTATCTCAATTCACTTGGCTTCACTAAACACATTTTTAATAACATTTATTCATCATTAATATTATAACTCACAATATTAACAACTAGATCATTCCCAGGAAAGAGGGAGCTTTCCGATAATGACTTCTCCTTATTAGCACGCAATTAGGTGACCAAATTCCTTTCCTCGATAGAACTTTCTAGACATCATCAATAATACAAATAATAATATGAATACCTTTTTCTTCTCAATTATTGATTTAATAATATAAAATATTGTGACAATAATTGAATCAATATGTGAAATACTATGCTGCAATTATTGTGGCAATAATTGAATAAAATTGAGTGACTTATCACGTAAGCATCAATAATCAAAAATATTGTGCAATACCATGTGATGCGTATTACTGTACTTCTATCACTGAGTATTTCAACAGTTAACGGTAAAAGTTTTGCCGTTATTTTTATAAAAAGTTATTTCTATCATTTTTTGACTCTAATAGTAATTCCATTGTGGGGTCCACCAATGATTGTGCCGTCGTACGAATATTCCCTGATAAAACGAATATTCCTCGACCAAACAAATATTTTATGACAACTTGCTTACTTTGCAAATTTTTTAAATATTACCTGACAACTATAACATTATATCAAATCCACACCTTATTATTAAAAATAACATTTAGAGAAAAATAATCTTTATTAATAAATTTAGGGTCTTACAGCAATTTAAACTAATCTAAGCATGGTCTCTTCCCATTGTTTGTTCCAGATGTGCCAGGTTACCATCTAATACTACAAAGGAAATAATTTGCAAGAATGAGCTATGACATGCTTAGCATGTTTTATATTTATAACACAATGTAGGATTTAAAGAAATGTAACAATTCAAATAACTCTTCTCAATTACCATTTTTGGATTTTCATTTATTTTAGACACACAGACTTAGAAATCTTGTTCGGATATGAGACAAGGGATCAACTTATTCAACATCCTAGGAGTATACATCTCATCCTAATCGTGCCCTTCTTAGACTAAGTGTCAGTTCTACTGGCACACATTTTTCCCTCCTAGAGATATACAACTCAGTATAAGATGTCTTACTAAAACAATTTGGTTTGACACAACAGTTTATGCTTGATAAACAATAATTTAATAACACATGAATAAATATTTCATTTATAGTTTTGCTAAATCTATAGCAATAATGTGAGAGCCCGAATTTTTTGAAATGAAAGTATTCAATTTTCTTATAATTATTCTATTGAGTAAATGGTTAAATTGATAAAAGGTTAAAGTTAAAGGTGACGTGTGAAAAAATTTCAAAGTAAGAAAGTTGTCATAAAATACCCGGTAGTAAAAGTACAGTAATACTCGTGGTTGCATAGTAGCACACGGTATTAATTATTGATGCTTATGTGAGAAGTCACTCAGTTATACTCAATTATCGCTTTCTGATGAATTCACGCATCATATCTCTCATATTATTGATTTGATTATTGTCACAGTATCATCTGCATAATATTTTATATTGTTAAATCAATAATTGAGATGACAAAGTTATTCATATTATTATTTACAAAATTGACAATGTCTAGAAGTTATGTCGATGAGAGGTTTGGTCACCTAATTGCGCTCGAATAAGGAGAAATCCTTATCGGAAAGCACCCTCTTTCCTTGGAGCGACCTAGTTGTTAAATATTGTGAGTTATTATATTAATGATGAATAAGTTTGTGTTGATTAAAGATGAAATTAATAGTTCCATTGTGTTGGGATTATTAGTGTTTTTGGAAATCTATATTTATTTCGATAATAATTAATGTCTGGAGGTTATATTGAATAATCAGGTAATTCACCGGATAAATGAGCAATTAATTGCTATTATTTCACATGCTTATAACTATTTGTTCACATGTGTGTACAATTGATTCACATTCATGTACTATTAGGGGAGCTGGTGCAAGATTGATAATACTTGCATGACTAAATTAAAAATGGAGGTATAGATCAAGGTACTATACTGTAATTGTTTTTTTCACATGATTAAAACTATTGAGTCACATGATTTACTATTGATTCACATGATTTACTATTAGGGGAGGTGGTGCAAGTTTGATAATATTTGCAGGACTAAATTAAAAATGAAGAAAAAGATGAAGGTATTATACTGTAATATTTCGAGCCCCAAAATGTGCAATTATCGAAACTATATTTTCCTATAAATAGAAGCTCGTTCTTCCTTCATTTCTCACCAATTCACTAAAGCTATAGAGCAATTATTACATAGAGAAATTATAGAGAGAAAGAAGAAGAGAAGTCTGTTACCTTACTATTCCAGTATTCAGTTTCTTCTAAGGTAAGTGGTATTATTTTTTTTATATTCTGAAGAGGTATTAATTTTTTGTATTCGTATAAATATTATTATCGTTCAATATTCATTATATTCGTTTAATATTCATAAGGAATATTATTTTCGTTCAACCGTTGTAAAGTAAAGGGTTTTTTCCAGGGGCAGTTTTATAATTTTTCCGACCCTCAAAAATTCTAGAAAATTTTGAAATGATAATTTGATGAGTGTTCTAGATTGTGTCCAAAAATGACGATTTTTGGAAGGTATAGATTAGGAGTTATAAATGTTATGGAAAAAGACTATTTTAAAAGTAAACCCTTATAACTACTTGTGGTTAACTCAAAAATTGGTGAAATTTTATATTAGGAGTACATATATATAACAGCATTATACCCTGCAAATTTCGGTATTTTTGGACAAAAGTACAGTTTATGATAAATGTTTAAATATTCGGCAGGTTTGGCTATATGAAAAATATTAAATGAATTTTAAAAATTTCGAGAAAAATATATGTTTTATATAGGACTATATTTTGCTAAATCCCAGAAAAGAAATATTATTGGGACTGATTTGGTATTTTTCATGAAAATGAACTAGTTATGAGTAAATGAATTAAATATGTTATGTGAAGTAAAAGAAATTGGAAAATAGGATTTTATGGCTTGGGAATCCTATATAAGGTATATGAAGATTTTTGATGAGGGTTTTGGTTATTAGTGATGAAATCTTATGAGTTTGGCATTTTTGGATGATTAAATGCATTAATTAGTAAAGTGTAAACAATTAAAATAAATTATTTATAAGTTTAAGAAATGATTAAAATATTGTTATAATATTAATGATATTAGATTATGAGATTATTAAGTGATTGATAACATTTGGATATTATTACCGGAATACTATTCATGAGTTACTATTTACGGGTTACTATTCACCCAGTTACTTTTCACTCTAGTATTATTCACTCGGGTATTCGGGGCACTTTTCGTGATGGGGTACTATTAACAAGTTACTATTCATGGGTTACTATTTACTTGGTTACTATTCACTCTAGTATTATTCACTCGTGTATTCAGGGCACTTTTCGTGCCGGGGTAGTATTCACGAGTTACTATTCACGAGTTACTATTCACCCAAAAAATATATTTCTTTTCTGTCTAAATTATTTTTGAGACATGAATATTATTATTGAATTTTACTCCACAAAGCAGTATCATGTTGACAATTTAGATATTTTTAAACTCTGGATAAATTTAAAGTTTTTAATATTTATCTTTGATTTCGTTTGATTAATGCTTATATCATTGTCATCATCCTCATGCTTATATTGTGATTAAAGTCATCTTTGGCTTACATGCATAGATGAACTATTGATTATTGATTTTACAGTTGTATATCTTTGGCTTATGTACAAAGATGGACTATTGATTATTGGTTTTAAAGTTGTATAACTTTGGCTTACGTGCATAGATGGACTATTGATTGATACGATTATGACCATTGATCATTCGGTATAATCGTGACCCGTAATGTTATAAATGATGTGGTAAAAGTCCTCAGTGGTAGGTAGTGCATTGATGGACAGTTGTTGGTATGATTATGACAAGGGATTATTCGGTATAATCATGATCGTAATTGAAAACACAAATATCCTTGGAGTAGTGCATGGATAATTCGTTGTCGTGATACTATTAAGCTGAGTCTCAGCATTATTGGTTTTATAGTTGTATAAACTGTTGATTTACCTGATTATAAATATGAATTGTGAATTTAATTATAATCTGTGGTGGTTCAGATGAAGACAGGTGATGAGCGTTATCTTTATCTTGGGTTTAACAAAGAACTATTGATGAGTATTACAGGAATGAAACATTAATGATGGACTTTTAATCTAGAGGAGATAGTAGACACTATGTTCTATTTGACTCTTCTAATGGATTGCTTATTCTGCTGCAGTTAAACTTGATGTTTATTGTATTTTATCAGTTTAACACTGTTGAAGACTAATGATAATTTATTTTGCATTATCTTAGTCATAATATTTCTTACTGGACTAGTTGAGCTCACCTTTTTCTTTCACTGTTCTCTTTAGGAAATGAGAATATAGCTGGGACTAGTCGGGGAACGGAGTGACGGTCCGAGATGGTTAATTTAGCAGTCCTCACTACTTAGTGTGATAATAAGTGTAATGAGGATTGAATTTGAGTTTGTATACTGTCTGTGAGATAATATTCATGTAAACTCTCAGCTATGTTTTGTCGTATTTTTACACGACAGTTTTATAATTAAGTTTGTAGTTGAGTTATGTACCATGTATCTGGCGACTCAATATGGGTGATGTATGCCCGTTTTGGGGGCGTCACAAATAACTTGAAAATAATTGGTAACAAATTTGGTTCGGTATATCATATCGAAAAGCAATCAAGATTGCAATCTTGTTCAAGAAAAAAAGGGTTCAATAACTTGAGTAAAGTAATAGATTAAGGTTAGGGTTTAGTAAACTTGCCTGAGCGAAAATTGTTTAAACAACAATACTCGATTCGTTTATAAATACCTAATATGTTCAAACATATATATCTAACACATTAGTATTGATAACAATACTCAAATACACAAACTATTCACGTTCGGTCTAAGTTTGATATGATTTCGGTGTCCTAAAACCTTAACGAATATTTAATAAGCTAATATCACGGTTAAACTATAGTTATAAGCTTTATATATTTTTTTGATAATTTATATATCATTTATAATAATTTACGGAAGCTTATAATTATTTTTAAGTATTTATTTATGTATTAAAATGATTTTTAAATCTTTTATTATTATTATTTCATAATTAATATTCACTTAGAATATTATTCAAACCTATTATTATTATTTTTAAATAATCTATAACCATTAATAACTTAATTATTAATAATATTTAAATAAATAACATATTTATTAAATTTATACCCAAAATACTAAAAGTTAAATATTATAACTTAGAATAATTTTTAAAACTGTTTTTATAATTATTTATTAATTATTTCTAATTTATTTATTTAATTTTATTTATTGTATGTCGCTAAAGGTCTTTAGCGGCAGAAAGTGTGGCTAAATGTGTTCTTCATTTTTGGGAACAGTTTGATCATGGCTTAGAGGTCACTTTGACCTTGATCCATTTCCTTACTGGTTATGATTTTGGGCTTGTAAATGTATATGTTTTGTAGTACTCATGTAGTAGTGCAACAGCATACCAAGTTCAGGCTCTAACTTTCATATAAGAAGAAGTTATAGAGGCTCAAAGTCACTGTCACAGCTGTTCTTGGGTTTCTGGGTAACCCAGAATAGTAGGTGTCAGGAATAAACATATGAATGATATTCCAATTTATATATGATTTGATTATGATATATATGAATGAATATGCAAGTATGCTTGCATAAAGTAATGCTGTAAAGTCCTTTGATAGTCAATAGGAACATATGTACAAGGACTTAGAATGAATTGATCAAATATGTTAGGTTGATCCTACATAAGCAAAACAGCTTTGTTAAGTCTTTGAAAAGAAATGATGTACAAGGACTATAAATATAGAAAGATCAAGATTGTTAGGTTGATCTTATAATATAATAGATAGGCTTGTCTGATCGTCGAGCACTGCACCATAAATCGTAGTCTGCCTGGAGAGTCAAGGAAAACTCGAGAGCTATCAAGGCGGAATCGTAGTCTGCAAGATAGTAGATATTGGACTTCATCGACTGCCAGGAGAGACGAGGAAGGATCGTAGTGTGTCGAGAACAACTTCCTCAGAGCCGTAGTCTGCTGAGGAAGTCATGTTTAGAATAGTAGAGACCGCATTTCTAAGAGCCGACTGAGCATCTGCCAAAGATTATAGACCACACTCGGATCGTAGAGTCTACTGATCAAATGAGAGGTAGAAGATCAGATGAAGACATCAAGCTAAAGGACATAGATCGTAGAATGTCAACATCTGATCTCGGAGTCATAGTGTCTGCACAACCAAAGCTAAATCATAGAGTGCAGAACTAAGGCTTCAACAGAGGTGCTCACAATGACAAGGCAGAATCGTAGAGCAAATACGATTCTCAACAATGAGCACTCCCAGAATATCCAAAGTGTGAAGCCTCTGGTCTAAGATGCAAAGATACATCCCACCTGAAGGAAACAAGAGATCACTTAATGAATGGCATGCAAGCTAACAGAATATCTAAGCATCAACCCAATCATCATCCAGATTGAGTTGTGAAGACATTTTAGATGAAGTCTTCCATAAGTTGATCAAAAGAAGACTTCAGTCAAAGTAACTGACTAAGGATAGTCAGCATGTGCAGTAGCTATCAAATGAACAGAAGACAAAGATCTTGGAAGAAACCAGGATCGTAGTGTTTGCCAAACAACGCAAGAATTGATGAAGTGTACGCAGAGATACTAGTCAGCTTCTGAAGAAAAAGGCTAAAGTGATTAAGCATTGGGTCAGTCCATTAATGATAATTAAACGAAAGATCACAAGAAGAAAGTGAGCTGGACATGCCACATATCTGAAGTGTCTTGATATTCAGAAGAGGCCAAAATAAAGAGTCAATCTATTGGTTCCTTAGATCAGTCGAGGCAAATAGAAGTATTGAAGCACTGCACAAAAGAAGGAAAAGTTGTTCTACATTTAAGATCCAATGAGCACTCTTCAGAATCGTAGTGTTGTGTCAACCTGTCAATGAGCAACATTCAACAAGACACTACGATCAGGTTTAAAAAGTTATGCATCAAAATCGTAGAGTTCGGTCAGCTAAAGATTATAGAATTGGCAATGGTTCAATCGAAAGATTGATATTCGAACAAAGCTTATTGAGAGCATCGATGCAAAAGGACAACCGCTGATTGAGAAATCAGAAGGAGTAAATAAAGTTGACTACTTGCCCGAGACATCAAAGTGACATCTCTGACGGGGTAGGTGAAACAGTGGACTGCGGTGTCAGAAAGTCATAAAGGGGATGTCATGTCACATCTGCAGTCTACCTCAAATAACTCGACATCTGCGAAGAAATTCAAATAGCTCCCAACGGCTACATTCCAACGGGAAGGATGTGAAGGAGTATAAATCAACAAAAGCTTCAAAGATCAAGAGTTGCTGATGTTGTTGAAGTTGAAAAGTTGAAGGATCGTTGAGTTGTTAGAATGCTATATTGTTGACTCTACGAGTTCCACCAGAATTAAACAGAACAAGTCTAAGTGACAGTGAGATTACAAAGGTGGAAGTGAAGCAGCTTTGAAGAAGGACTCGAACAGATTAAAGCTTCACTCAACAAAGATGGGAATGCCACTAAAGATGGCAGCTAAGCTAAGAGCCGAGAAAGACAAGAAGATACCATTCAGAAAAGAGGCAGAGCATAAAAAAGATTCAGAAAGCCACTCTATGAATCACCATGAACCAAAAACTAAAACAGAACAAGTGCAGAACCATGTCTACAAACCAGTCAAGAAGGGTTCAGGGAATGCTAGGTGCTAGATGAAGTCCACCAAAAGCTCAAACACTTAGAAAACCTAAATGGTGATGGTTCACAACTGACATCAGATGAAGATGAGTAGAATAGAATGAAGATCAGCAACACCAGAAGAGATGTGGTCCAGACTCAAAGCAGAATGCAAAGAGGACCACGCCAAGCTGCTTAGTACTAAAGATGTTGAAGCTTAAAGAAATCTTAGCATCAAGGCACCACCAATAACAACACCAACAATAACAAGAAGTCAGGGCCTGAGGGACTAAATGAAGTTCCAAGCCTGCTGGGCTTGAAGAGTTTCTAGGGAACTAGATGAGTTCCAAGGCTATTGGCCTTGAAGAGTTCTTAGTGAACTAAAGTTCTAAGGCTGTTGGCCTTGAAGGAATCTTAGTGATTCAGGGTGCTGCCATTCCTTAGTTGAAAGCAGAAGAGTGGATTAAGATCTTGAGTCTCTGAACCACTTAAAATCCCTTGTGTCATTTACTTTATGTCATTTACTTTATGTACCTAACTGCCATAACTTTTATGCATGCATTAACTGCTTACAACTTAACTAACTCTAAGAACAATGTATGTATGATTATGAATATATCAATAAAGGGGATCTTTTACTTATTTTGATGTGCTTGGAAAGATTCTTATGTTTGTCACATACTAAATCATTAGCAATACAAAATAAATGAGAAAAGTATTTGAAATTAAAAGGATTTATTCAACCCCCCCCCCCTTCTAGATATATTATGTGCCTACTAGGAACTAACAATTGGTATCAGAGTAGGTTCTCATGCTATTTAAATGCTAATCGCTTTGAGTCTGATCCTAGGCACAAACATTGTTCTAAACATAGTTTAGTAGTAAGTCACTTGTAAATGCAGGTGAGCTCACACGTTGGAAATATTGTGTACAGGTAATTGTGTATATACACCTAAAGCTGCTCCGATTGGTCAATGTTCTTAAATGCCATACCAACAAGACCAATCCTTTGCCAATGTTAATCTCGTAGTCTAAAGACCAGGCGAGGAAGCTCAAGAGACATCAATAACAAAGAGTCAAACATCCACCAGCCTAAAAAATGAAAAGGTCATACATGCTAATTAAGAAGTGTTTATCCAGAGAAGAAAGAAGAACTTCTAAAATATGTATTTAGCCAACTAGCAGTTGGATGTGAACCTTGTGGACTCAAGGATATCAAAGAACTAAAGATGTCAAGATTCTCTTAGCTTACATCTTCAAGACCATGACTGATTGATTAAAGGACAACTGGAGCAACAAGCTGTCAGGAGCAAATGAAAAACTATGCACATGAATGCCTAAACTCATTATATCTAAGTTAAATGACTGTGAAGAAACTGACAGTAGAAAGTTAAAGTTCTTCACTAATATAAATGTGTACATCATGTTGCACCTCCTTATGCACTATAACAGCATTCTTTCAAGAAATCATACTCTACTTAAAAAGGTGAAGAGAGAAAGTACATTGAGGTTGGAAACTCAAATGCTTACAAACTTTCTATCTATCCAAGTTTTAGGTTGAAGATGAAATCTTGAAAGTAATCTGAAATAGGTCATAAGCATATCAAGCTTTAATTAATCTTAAGTGGGGAAATCTTTGCTGTTGGGTTAGTATGTATGTACAAACCTATGTTCTAAGTTTTAGATAATACACAGAGTATGATCAGTTCTACAAGAGTATCTTGAAGATTTATAGAAACTGATCACCTTCATGAATCAACCAGATACAAATAAGTGATAGAGTTGATTCTCACTCTGTGAACATTTAAACTCTGTGAACATAACCAAACAAATGATAAAACCATCAAAGGAAAAGAGTGTTTTATTAAAATGGTTAATCTTACATACACTCATCATCATGCATCTCAAAATATAATACATAAATTGGATACATGCATGAATATGGTTGTTGGTGATCAATATGATGATAATTAAAATATATGAGGAATAGGGATTTTGAAGGCTAACCTGGCAGAACCCATTTAACCATGGGTACCAAAAATAGAAATTTACCTAACCTGCAGGTACCTGGTCTATCTAACCACACTAAGGAATGCTGAAGCAGAAGACTTCAGTCAAGAGGATTCAACCAGCAGAAGGCTTAAAACATTTCAAAAATGTTTCTAACAAAATCCTTATTTGTCAAAGTCTGTCCTTGACGACTTACTAAGCTAACATGAATGAAGCTCACATGGTTGTTGATCTCCATATGGAAGCAGATCATTCACCCTAAGATAAAAAGGGTCATAAATGCTCTATCATCCAAAACATATCAGCTAAGAAGAACCCTCAAGGAACTCATCATAGAAGCAGAACTTTGCAAGCACAAACTGACAAGGAAGACTACGTTCGTAGTGCTGTAAAATGATCATAGAGTGATCAGTCCTGAAGATATCCATATCTATGATATAAGAAGGAGATATGCAAGGCTGCATTCTGATACACATGATGAAGAAGAACTCACACCTCTCTGAGAAGAAAGTATCAACTATGGGGGAGTAGTTATATGCTAAAGAACAGAAGCACTAAAGATATTAGAGATACACTATGAAGTAATGTACCAGTCACAGAGTCCCAGAACTTTGTGGCTGATGAACCAAATGAAGACCCATAGTCAGCAGGAACGTCTCAAAATGTACTACTAATAATCTTGTCAGCCTCCCAACTCAAAATTGTGAAGCACCTACAATCAAACACCTGATCATAGTATGAGAGCAGAAGGACACCGCGATTACAACCAATGCAAATGTCTAGAGTTGGTTGATAAACTCCCCAACAGAAAAGGTCAAATGAGATATCAGTACTAACCACTTCTAAAGTTTTTCATCTGGAAAGCGCCTCAGGGACAAACCTGACCCTTAGCTCACTCTAAGAGGTTGGCCCTTCCTGAGCTACCTTAACCCAGGATGAATGCTTAGTCAAGTTCATCTCAAGAACCAGGACAGTCCATGATCGTAGAGTAGACACTGGAGTAAACTCAATGATTATAGTGCAACCTGAACGGTCGTAGAAGTAGACTCGACGATCGCAATCTTCCTAGAGGATACACTAGCACATGAGGAGCTCGGAAGAACTAGACTATTCAGATCATGAACTAGAGTATTCCCAGAGGATACACTAGATCATGAAGTAGAGCTCAGAATACTGGTTAGAAAGATGTCCTGCAGACTCATCTCATAAGTTAAAAGCCCAAACTTTCATAAAGTACATTAGTGGCTAAGCTATGCAGTTTCAATGTGGAGATAAGTGTAAAAACATCTACTAAAGCATCTCTCAGAAAACGATCATTGAGTCAACAAAGAAAAATGTATAGTCTATAGCTACCTCACCAAGCTACTCTATGTACTGGAAAAGGTCAACGGTCAATCCACATCAGTAAAATGCCTTCTCTCTTAAAAGGAACCTCAAACTAAAAAGTTCATGGGGAGTTGCTGTTTCTTATTGGGCATCGTGCAACCAATGAATGGCTGACACATCACAGCTTATACACAGTCAGAATGAACTGTCATAAAGACAAATTCAAAATCTTCATACAGTTACCAGAAGCTATCAAACCTCTATTTTTCCCTCTCTTTTTTGAACCCTAAAAGCCTCTTCACAGCCTAAATCAATTAACTTCCCAGAGCCTTGACCAAATCACATTCAACTATCTCTCATAAGACTCCCTAAAACAAATACCCATATTCTTCGAACTCTTCAAATGACAGATTGGCGAGTAATCATTGGCATTCAGCTCGGAACCAAAACATTTGAGAAATTTGAAAAGAAGTTTAGAGATATCCTTCAACTTGTGAAGAAGGCTGGATTCTCAGAATGTCTTGAGGCAAACACTTGAATATATAATGAACTGGTTAAAGAGTTCTACTCAAACGCATCCATAAATTTTGGAACCCTTTCTACCAAGGTCTAAGGTCAGATTCTAAAGATAAAATCGACTAACATCAATCAAGGCTTAGTTCTTCCCGACCTAGGACTGAAAAGCCTTGATGAGATCGACATTGAACAAGCAAAGAAGATTATGTTATACATAAGAAACCCTAGTCTGAAGGACATGAAGAAAAAGGAGTTACCTGAAGAATTTGAGTTCCTTGTTGAGATAGTGGGAAAATGTATACTATGCAAGGATAATGCACATGACACTATGATCGATCAACAACTAAAGATTATGTCTGCAATAGTTCTAAAGAAGCGTATAAACTTTTGAGTTATCATGCTCGATCAAATATCCAAATGGCTAGAAAAGGCTGAGATGAAGAAGTCTACGGATAAACCCCTTACAAAGGTTTTTCGTGGAAGACTCTTGAGTATTGTGTTGAAAAAGAAACTGCAAAGTAAGATAAAGGATGATGAGGGAGAACCACTAAACATCCATAAAGTTATGTCTCCATAACTATTTGTAAACTGGAAGAAAAATCCCAAGTAAAACAAGAGGTTAATAACAACTGGGAGCAGCAGCAAGGTCTCTGCAAAGAAGAGGAAGGCCTAAGAGGTGGAAAGCTCTCAATATGATGACTCTATAGCAGTAGCAGTCACACCAGCAAAAAAGAAGTCTAAGAGAGTGAGAATACAAAGTCTCCACTAAGCAGTCTCTCCATTGACAACAAGAAACATAGAGCAGGAGAAGAGAAAATATCAACTGAAGAAACCCCAAAGAGAAGAAGGAGTAACAGATTACTCCAAGAGCCATTCAAGAAGGAAACAAAGGTAATAAAGAAGTCAGCCCCAGTTCCCCAAGAAATTACATCCAACAAAGAAGAGGGCGTAGAGTCAGAAGATGGGAAGGGAACTGAAAGCTCTAAAATTGAACCCTCAAAGAGCAAATCTAGAAATAAAGAAGAAGTTGTAGCTATGGAAGAAAGAGCTAAATCTGATGGTGAAAAATAATGTACAAGTCATGTGGCTAGCACTCAGAGTTATAACTCTGCTGATGAAGAAAGGTTGCAAGTTAACACAATTGCATCCCCTACTGAAAATGCTCCAACAAGTTCACATGATGTCTCTAAAGATGTTGAGTCCAAATAAGAAGGACCTGCCCCTACTGATGCTAAATATCAAGGAAGCCTATCTGATGATTCAGAGGCTTCAGATTCTGAAGAAGAAGAAAAGTATGACTCTCCTATAGCTGAACCTCCAAGGACAAGAAAGAGCAACAGACTACTCGCTAAATCTGTCCTAAAGAAGCAAGGTGAAAAATCTACTTCAATCATTGAAGTAAGTGATGATGAATCTGAGTCCAAGGAAGAAGAAGGTACAAGTGATGAAAATCAACAAGAAGAAGTCACTGATGAATTAGATGAAATGAGTCATCATGATTCAAGCTCAGAAGGTGATGAAACGGAGAAAGATTCTAGTTCTGCAAATAAGGAATCAAAGGGAAATCTATAAAGGTCTAACTCCAGTTCAGAATAGAGAGAATGTGGAAGAGACTCCAGTTCTACAGAAAAGGAACCATCAGATTATCTTATTCTCTCTCCAGCAATAACTAATAGAAGAATAGTGGTTGAAGTTGTTGATGAATCTTCGGCTGTATCAGCCGATAAATGGTTCTTTCCATGGATGCAATGGTTAAATGAATATACTGAAAAGGATGGAAGTTACTTCAGCTAGTGTTACTCGCAGTTTCCTAATCTGGAGCTGGTGTCACAAAACTTCCCAAGGGTAAAGAAGTTTACAACCATTATGATCAAAGACCATCCTCACCACAAAGTTTTCTGACATGTTGACAATAACTACATTCCCTATGATCGTAGAGTGGGTTCTGATGGCAGAAAGATCATGACCAAGTGGATGTTCATAGAGTTTCTTCACTCTACCACTGAAAATGATCAAGTTCAGTTTGAGAGGCTTCCCTTTGTGATGTCCCCGAATCCAGGTCCTAAATCACCTCGGATCCGGTTCGATCATTCTATACAACTATTACTATTTGCGGAAGATATAAACATAAATTGTTTATACATTACATTAAACACTATTCCCCAAGGTCGAGTAACCTTAACTTAATACACATTTCATAACTTATCTAACATATAACAACATTAATATCATATAATACAATTACAAATCTAATCGCATACGTAAACTAAAGCTTGAACTGTCTTAGAACTTTCCTTGTATCCGACGCGTTCGTCTTAATCTGCAATGTTTTATCATGATATAGCAAGGGTGAGCATAAGGATTGCCCAGCAAGTTTAAGTTCAACAATATAACGATATATCATGATTGAAATGATTTGAATAATTGGCTGGCTATAATTCAACAATATAATTGTGAACTAGCAGGAACAAATTTATGACTGAACAAGTATTATACATGAACAAATATATCTGAAACAACTGGTAATGAAGGTGATCAGCCTTTCATACCTGACTTATACATGCAATATGTACAGAGTACAATTATACATGGCAACCAGCAATGATTAACCATAAGATTATCCAAATGAAACACTCTTAGTAGAGTTAAGTAAAACAAAACTTGCTGAGCTTGATTGATTAAGCTACATAATTTATTTTGCCTTATCCGAAGACCTAATATTAGTAATATAGATCTCCAATATTAGAATAATATCATCACAATATAATACTATTATATATATACACAGAATAACCTAAACACATAACACATAACCCTATTAGTCTATAACACACATAAGACTCAGTATCAGGTCAAACTATTTCAGTCTGACTTGAGTTCAAGAAAGTTCTAATGTGTCGACGGTATAGTCGGACAATTCTTCGAGTCTAAGTTCAATTAAACTCTGACTTAACACTTAATAATTAACTTAAATAATTTCAATAACAGTCAAAATATTTTTCAAAGTTTCGTAATAATTTTTAAATAATTATTACTATTTATCTTAATTTTTAAATCATTAATAACGCATTTAAATAAATTAAATACCACATAATTCTTTTATCATTAATATTTATTTATTATCAAATATTAATGAAATATATGTCATAATATTATAATAAATTTATAATATATCAAAGTATTTTTAATACCTTAAAATTATTTAAATATGATTTTTAAACCATTAAATTAATTATCCGTTAATTGCTTTTAATATTAAAATATTAATATTTTCATGACAAAATATCAAAAGTTATATTTTATAACTTCAAATATTTTTATAATACTAAAAATCATTTTCATATAATTTTAAATCATTTATTCTATTTTTCCATAATTTATTTAATATAATTATTAAATAAGTTAACTATCATTAATATTAATTAATTAATGAAATTTAGCCCAAAATAATAAAAGTCACTAAAAGTCACTTAAAATATTTTCTTTTACCATAATATTATTTTTCATGATTTTTCATGTATTAAAATCATTTTAAATCATTTATTTAATATTATAATTAAATAAATTAAATACCATTTATATTCCAAAAATATTAAATATTTATGAAATATACTCTAAATAATTAAAAACTATTTTTAGAATTTAAAATAATTTTTCGGAATTTATTAAGTATTTTTAATAATTAAAATCTATTTTTTTCTATTTTTAATTATTTTTCGGAAAATCAGAAAATAAATTAATTAGAAACCGTCGTTAAAGCCTATAGCGACACTTGTATGTCGTCTTAGGTGTTCTTGAGCTCAAGAACACTGTCAGACCCGAGTTTAAGGGTCATGGTTTGACCGGCTTTAATGCTCAGTGTAATTGAGTTCTAGGCTCGATCTAACTTTGATCGTGTAGTGTTTATGTAACACTACAACAAACAACCATCATCGTGGACTAACAATCAACACACAAAGAGATCAGATCTCCCAAACTAACTATCAAACCATACCTGGGTTTTCCAGAAACCCAGGCAGTTCGAGTACCAACTTTCTAGCTTGATTTCCTTTACGTTCTGGTCATACAATGGTTGGGTTTATGGTCCTAACATGTAGTCATCATGTCCATGAACAAATATATAACATTATTTCAGTCCACGAACATCACAATCTCCAGATTAATCTTGGTCAAATGTTGTCAGAAAACTCGTTCTTAATTTTCTGGAATTTCCAGAAAACATGTAAAATTACCGGATGGTCTACTTTGACCATCTTTTACATCCGTTATGTTTGTTATTTAAAGGGTACAATGCCAGGGATCCAGAGTCCTTATTACAAGCTACAAGTATGATACAACAAAAACCTCATAACATTAAAAACGTAACAGATCAAGAAGGATAAACTTCTTGTCAGACGGATATTTTAATTTCTGGGTTGCCCAGATTTTCGACCGGTCAACCTTGGTCAACGGACTTTGACCGATCATAACTTGTAATCTAAACTTCAAACAACTATAAATCCACTTCCAGATTAAAGACCACATATCCAACTATAGATCTAACACATAAAATATTATAAATCATGAACATAATAAGATCTACGGCCTCCGACATTACTTGTAAGACCATGTTTCAAAAATTTTCTAGATTCCTAAAAATGCTTGATTCGTGCATCTAAGTGTTATAGATCCATGATCTATTAACCCAGATCACTTATAGACACCATATTACACATATCTAACCAATCAATTGCAACATTTAACAACAAGTCATGAGATTTCGAATTTTAGGGTTCATATACCTTTTGAGTTTTGATTCTGATTTCTGATCCTTGAGGATCTGTTCTTGGTTGCTAAGAAATGATTCTAACCTTGTTTATCACCCCCTTCTCACTCAAAAACCCGAAATATAGAGAGAGAGTGGCTTGGACAAAATGAAAATAAAGTGAGACTTTTCTCTTTCTTAATCTATTTATATTATGTAATTATGCAATGTATGTGGATGGCTAGATGGTTGATATGGCTGGATAATAGGCACATGTAATAGCCTTAGTTGGTCAATAACTCATACTAGGGCAATTCTTACAAGTAACCTTCAATTATATAACAAAGGGTAAAATAGTCATTTCCATACAATTTTAATGGCATTTTGGACTTCTAATCAAACCCTTAGGGTTTAGGGTTTGTTAGAGTTTAGGGTTTGGAGCATTTAGAGTTTAGGGTTTAAAACCCTTAGGGTTTACAAAATTAATTTTCTACAATATCCAATTTAGGTTTTAAAAAAAATAGAAAATTAATATTTCTAACTTATAATTAGAATTTTCTAATTATATTAAAATTTCTTAATCATAATTTAAATATTGGTAATTAGGATTAACATTTCCTAATTAAAATCGCTAATTAAGCAATTAGGGTCAAAATCATGGATTAGGGTTTATAACCCAAAATTAGGGTTTCTAATAGAAAAATAACTTCCTAATTTAGAAAGTAGATTTCATAATTAGATTAGGGTTTGCTAATTAATTAAGCGTTGCCCTAATTAATATTATAATTATTTACACTTACGTCATTAAGTTTCCAATTTAGGGTTCCATGCACCGAATTAGGGTTTCGGATTCCCGGAACTAAAATTAGGGTTTTCAGAACCGATTTTAGGGTTTCTTATTAATCGCAAGGATGTTCTAACCGAACGTTGATGTTCTTAATATATACTTAGGGTTTGTTACAGATATCGTTTACCTGATCAACCTTTGAACCTTAACCACATACTGTACACATATAATAACATTTACACAGAACATAATCACGTATTTCCTTAATCCTGAATAATTCACTTAAATCCTTCACAGAATTTTGAAATCCTCAAAATTCTTTCTTAAAAATATCAAACGCATACACTAATTTTCTGTCTAGGTTATAATTTTGAACCTTAAATCAATTAATAAAATTTTAAAAATATTCAAATTTCTCGGGTTGTCACACCCTCTGCCCAAGCACATTTGTTTGATATTCCTTCATCCTCCACCTATGATTAGCACTCTACGATTTATCAGATTCTCATTGCTTTCGAAAATCTGTTCAAAAATTGAAATCGTGGAGTCCAGTCTAGTGCTCAACAAGAAGCTACCCAATCAAATGACAAAACTCCTATGGAGCAAGAGTTAGTGAAGAATTCTGATGGATTAGCTAAGAAGATATCAATCATCACTGAAGGGTCAAAGATGTTGATAGAAGCAGGAGACAATACAACTCAAGACAGTCTTCAAGCCACTATGTCTGATATATCTTTTACGATTAAAGAGAGAGATCAAATCTATCTGAAGGCTATAAATGATCAGAAGGAAGAAGCTCTACGATCACAGAAGGCTAACGAAGAGAAAATCCTATCTCTTTCTAACAAGATCGACAACCTAAATCAGTCCCTCTCTCTACAACTTGAGCTGAGCCAACAAGAACTCAAAACTGAGGTTGGTAACACATCTTACCTGATGAAGCAACTTATTTCAAAGGTGGAGCAGTTGTCACAAGTGATTAATGACAAAAAGGGGGAGAAAAAGAAACATAGGAAGAAGCACTCAAGGAGGTGCATGGAGAAAAGAAGTAAAGAAGATAAGAAGGCTAAGAAGAAGATAGCAGCAGCAGAAGCAAAATCATCATCTGAGGGGGAGCCAAACGATGATGATTCTATGAACACAGAATCTAAGGGGATCAAAGAAAGGAAATGGAGTCCCCGTCCAAGGGGGAGCAGAAGTGACAGGATCTAGCAGATAAGTAACCAATCAACAGACATCCTGGAGACACATATTTAGCTAAAAAGGTACATCTCTATCTAGTTAAGTATATTCTGAATCCAGGATGTAAAGTGTCATAGTGTATGTAATTCCATATTATTATCAAGGACATTCATGATTATCTGCTTTAGAAATACAGATGCTCACTGTATATATGACTCATTCATATCATGCATATGCACTTATTGTTTTTGTCATAATCAAATAGGGGGAGATTGTCAAGAATAAACATATGAATGATATTTCTATTTATATATGATTTGATTATGATATATATAAATGAATATGCAAGTATGCTTGCATAAGGAAAAGTTGTAAAGTCCTTTGATAGACAATAGGAACATATGTACAAGGACTTAGAATGAATTGATCAAATATGTTAGGTTGATCCTACATAAGCGAAACAGCTTTGTAAAGTCTTTAAAAAAAATGATGTACAAGGACTATAAATATAGAAAGATTAAGCTTGTTAGGTTGATCTTATAATGTAATAGATAGGCTTGTTTGATCGTCGAGCACTGCACCATAAATCGTAGTCTGGATGGGGAGTCAAGGAAAACTCTAGAGCTATCAAGGCATAATCGTAGTCTGCAAGATAGTAGATCTAGGAATTCATCAACTGCCAAGAGAGACGAGTAAGGATCGTAGTGTGTCAAGAAAAACTTCCTCATAGTCGTAGTCTACTGAAGAAGTCATGTTCAGAATCGTAGAGATCGCCTGTCTAAGAGCTGACCGAGCATCTACCAAAGATTGTAGACCACACTCGGATCGTAGAGTCTACTGATCAAATGAGAGGCAGACATCGTAGTCGAGCCCGATCAGATGAAGACATCAAGCTTAAGGACAAAGATCGTAGAATGTCGACATCTGGTCTCGGAGTCGTACTGTCTACATAACCAAAGATAAATCATAGAGTGCAGAACTAAGGCTTCAACAGAGGTGCTCACAATGCCAAGGCAAAATCGTAAAGCAAATACGATTCTCAACAAATGAGAACTCCCATAATATCCAAAGTGTGAAGCCTCTGGTCTAAGCTACAAAGATACATCCCACCTAAAGGAAACTAGATAGCACTCAACGAATTGCATGCAAGCTAATAGAAGATCTAAGCACCAACCCAATCAGCATCCAGATTGAGTTGTGAAGCAATTTTAGATGAAGTCTTCCACAAGTTGATCAGAAGAAGACTTCAGTCAAAGTAACTGACTAAGGATAGTCAGCAAGTGCAATAGCTGGCAAGTGAACAGAAGACAAAGATCTTGGAAGAAACCAGGATCGTAGTGTTTTCCAAACAAAGCAGGAATTGATGAAGTGTACACAGAGATACTGGTCAGCTTCTGAAGAACAAGGCTAAAGTGATTAAGCATTGGGTTATTCCATTGATGATAATTGAATGGTAGATCATAAGGAGAAAGTGAGCTGGACATGCCACAAATCTGAAGTGTGTTGCTATTCAGAAGAGGCCTGAATAAAGAGTCAAGCTATTAGTTCCTAAGATCAGTCGAGGTAAACAAAAGTATTGAAGCACTGCACAAAAGAAGGAAGAAGTGTGCTATATTGAAGATCCAATGAGCACTCTTCAAGATCATAGTGTTGTGTCAACTTGTCAATGAGCAACATTCAACAAGACACTACGATCAAGTCCAAGAAGCTATGCATCAGAATCGTAGAGTTCGGTCAGCTGAAGATTAAAGCATTGGCACTGGTTCAATCTGAAGATTGATATTCGAACAAAGCTTATTGAGAGCATCGATGCAAAAGGACAACATCGGATCGAGAAATCAGAAGGAGTAAAAAAAGTTGACTACCTTCCCGAGACATCAAAGTGGCATCTTTGACGGGGTAGGTGAAACAATGGACTGCAGTGTCAGAAAGTGATAAAGGGGAAGTCATGTCTCATCTGCAGTCTACCTCAAAGAACTTGAGATTTGCAAAGCAATTCAAATAGCTCCCAACAGCTACATTCCAACGGGAAGAATGTGAAGGAGTATAAATCGACAAGAGTTTCAAAGATCAAGAGTTGATGATGTTGCTGAGGTTGCAAAGTTGAAGGATCGTTGAGTTGCTAGAATGTTATATTGTTGACTCTACGAGTTCCACCAGAATTAAACAGAACATGTCTCAGTGACAATGAGATTACAAAGGTGGAAGTGAAGCAGCTTGGAAGAAGGACTCGAACTGATTAAAGCTTCACTCAACAAAGATGGGAATGCCACTGAAGATGGCAGCTAAGCTAAGAGCCGAGAAGGACATGAAGATAGCATTCAGAAAATTGACAGAGCATAAAGAAGATTCAGAGAGTCACTCTATGAATCACTATGAACCAAAACCTGAAACAGAACAAGTACAGAACCATGTCTACAAACCAGTTAAGAAGGGTTCAGGGAATGCTAAGTGCCAGACGAAGTCTACCAAAAGCTCAAACACTTGGCAAACCTAAATGGTGATGGTGCACAGCTAACATCGGATAAAGATGAGCATAACAGAATGAAGATTAGCTACACCATAAGAGATGTAGTGGAGACTCAAAACAGAATGCAAAGAGGACCACGCCAAGCTGCTAAGAACTAAAGATGTTCAAGCTTTAAGAAATCTTAGCAGCAAGGCACCACCAATAACAACACCATCACCAACAAGAAGTCAGGGCTTGAGGGGTCCTTGTCCGGAGGGACTAAATGAAGTTCCAAGCCTGCTGGGCTTGAAGAGTTCCTAAGGAACTAGAGGAGTTCCAAGGCTCCTGGCCTTGAAGAGTTCTTAGTGAACTAAAGTTCTAAGACTGCTGGCCTTGAAGGAATCTTAGTGATTCAGGGTGCTACCCTTCTTTAATGGAAATCCTACAAGTTAAAAGCAAAAGAGTTGAGTAGGAGCTTGAGTCTCTGAACCACTTCAAATCTCTTGTGTCATTTACTTTATGTCATTTATATTATGTACCTAACTACCAACAACTTATATGCATGCATTAGCTGTTTACAACTTAACTAACTCTAAGAATAATGTATGTATGATTATGAATATATCAATGAAGGGGATCTTTTACTTATTGCTGTGCTTGAAAAGATTCTTATGTTTGTCATATCCTAAATCATTAGAAATACAAAATAAATTAAAAAAGTATTTGAAATTAAAAGGATCTATTTAACCCTCCCTTCTAGATCTATTGTGTGCCTACTGGGAACTAACAGTAGGTAAACTAAATTCATGCATGGACCACATTCATGATTATTCTTGTTCTAATTGGGTATTTTCTTCAATGAAGGATGTAAGCCGCCCAGAGTTGGATGTACCGTAGAATACAGATTGATGGGAAGGGATTAGTTGATGCGTACCGTGATGGGGTGCCCAATTTTATGAACAAAGCAATAGAACATGTTGATGATCCGAATAGAAAGATGAGATGCCCGTGTATCAAGTGTAAAAATATGATATGGAAGACTGTCGATGAAGTTAAATTTATCTTATATTCACATGGATTTGTGGATGGATATTCAGTATGAATTCATCACAGGGAATCAATTGAGTTTAGAGAACTGACAGATAGTATCGTAGATCAATCGGTTCACAATCAGATAACTATGATGTCGTGTAGATGTTGGTTGATGCGTATGGCCCTACCAATATTGACTGGGCTGAAAAGGAACATGCGTCAAGAAGTGCTCAACAACTGTCAAATGATTTAATAGATGCCTTCTAAAATATGTTATCTGAATCGGGGGTCCCATTATATCCTAGAAATGACAAGCACACCAGGCTTTCTGCAGTGACAAAGCTTTTACACTTCAAGAATGAGCATGACTGTAGTGAAAGAGGATTTAATGATTTGCTTGATATTTTTAGCGAGATCTTACCTAGGAATAATACTCTGCTCATGAATTACTATGAAGTAAAGAAGATGGTTAAGGGGTTGAATCTCGGGTATGAAAAGATCGATGCTTGTGAGAAGGATTACATGTTATACTATGGGGAGGACAAAGATAAGGTCCAGTATGATATTTGCAACTGGCCTCGGTACAAGATCACAAAACTTGGGGGAAAGGAGAAACATGCTCCAAAGAAGATCTTACAGTACTTTCCTCTTGCGCCAAGGTAACAACGACTATTTATGTTTGCGCACACTGCTGAGCATATGAGTTGGCATAAAATAAGGGATGTCGTGCCTGGTTAGCTGACTCACCAAGTAGATGGAGATGAATGGAATAATTTTGATGCCAATTTTCCATAATTTGTCGATGATGTAAAGAATGTCAGGCTTGGCATGGCTAAAGATGGATTTCCTCCATTTAATAATTTTAGCTAGCCATACTTTTATTGGCCAGTGTTTATGGTAGCTTACAATATTCCACCATCAATATACATGAGGGATCCATATCTTTTCTTGACTTTACTCATACCGGGGGATAAGAGTCCTACAAGTGGCATCAACGTGTACCTTAGACCGTTAGTCGATGAACTTAAAATGTTGTGGAAAATAGGTGTTCAGACTTTTGATAAACTTGTCGGGCATAATTTTGTGATGAAGGCAGCCTTTTTGTGGGCTATCACTAACTTTCCGGCACTTGGGATGATCAGTGGTTGGTCGACTCATGGTAAGTTGTCATGTCCAGTCTATATGGGGGATGTGTAAGGCACACAACTATGTTATGGGTGAAAAACTAGTTTCTTTGGAACTGCTTGAAGATTCTTACGTATTGAGAAAAGTTATAGAAAGATGTCTACACAGTTCAACAAAAAGACAAAGAAGAAGGGGGTTGTTTGTTGCTTGACGGGCAGCGATGTATTCGGTTAGCTAGATGATTTAACATTTCCACCGCTTAGGAAGGAGCATGGTAAGTTAAGAGCAATAGGGTACGGGAAGATTCATAACTGGACACACTCGCCCATTTTGTTTGAGTTTCCATACTTGGTCATAGTAGCACTTCGTTATTGTATAGATGTCACGCATACAGAAAAGAATATATTCGAAAACTTTTTTAACACCGTGCTAGATACGAGTGGTAAAACAAAAGACAATGATAAAGCATGTAAAGACTTGGAGGAAATGAACACCAGGTGGGATATGTGGCTCCGACCTAACAACTCAAAACTAAAAACTCCATTTTGTCTTACCAAGAAACCGGTTGAAAACATTTGTAAATGTCTTAGTGCATTGAAGCTCCCAGGTGGATATACTTCAAACATATCTCGTTGTACTAAGGCTGAGTAGTTGACAATTATTGGGTTCGAAAGTCACGAGTATCATGTATTCATGCAGAAGTTGATGCCAATTGCATTTCGTGAGGTGTTACCCAAGAATAATAATGATGCCTTTACAGCACTTTCAAATTTCTTTTGGGATATTTGCTTAACTGTTATAAGGTATAGTGATGTGGAGTAGATGGAGAAAAACTTAGTGTTAACAATGTACAAGCTCGAAATGATCTTACCACCGGGGTTCTTTGACTCGATGGAGAATTGTTTGTCATTTTCACTATCAATAAAACACGCGCAAGTATACGTGGTCAACAAGTAATATATGATAAGTTGAGTGTCGTATCCACGAGGACAAAGTGTTAGGTGCTAGTCAAATACTAAAATTGGTTCAATACAGTCTTATCTAACAAGTAATTGAAGATGGTGTGTTAAACTATATGCTTACAAATAGTAAAAATAAGAGAATAAGTTGTAGAAGAAAGTCAAGCTAGGATCACAACTCCTTTAATGCTTCGCCTAATCTCCTAACTCTCCACAATATAAACAAATCAAAGGAATGGCCAACCGAGAACAGAAATTACACATAATCCTCTTTTGAAAGTGAAATGCACATCCCTAGCTAGATGAATCACAATATTTCTATGGTGAAAATAACTAGACTAGGGTCATTAAGCTTAATCTCACTGGCTACACAAGGAAAATATATATATATATATATATATATATATATATCCTAGTATGCAAATTATGCACACATTCCCATAGACATGTTCATAACAAGTGTTCTTGAATTTTAGGGTTAGACATTAATATTCATTTTTCAATATCCATTAATATCTATATCAATTTCTTTGTCAAGCAATCAATAAATAAGCATGAAATACAGCAATCCATTCCAAAATTTATTAATATAAGTAGGAGAGAAAGTTAATTAAGCTAAACAATATGTTACATTGGAATCCTAGAAATGGAATTAGTTCATAACTATGATACTAATACAAATTTTCAAAGTGTTCAATATGCTCAATAATACACAAATGAATGAAAGATTTGGATAAAGAAAACTCCTTTTGTGAAGTTTTCTGGCTCCACGTCTTATCTTCTCCGTGTAGATGCTGAGCTTATGAAGGATGCAATGGACTTTTCTTCATTGAAGATTAACTTCTATCTCTTCTAAGCTAAGAAACTCTAAAATAACCCTAATCTACGCTCCATAGAAGTTAGAGGTTGCTGCTTCATATATATTCCTTAACTTTTGAAGTCATTAAGATCTAATCTCTACCTGGGCACCAAGGCCAGCCCTGCAGTGCCAAGTTTAAGTTCTGAAGCAGCGTTGCGGTAGATGTCAAGACAAAAAGACGGAGATGGCACCGCAAGGCGTGGCCGGTTTATAAAGGAACTAGGGTCTTGCTTATGAGAGATCTTTGTTAGAGTTGGTTAGGTGATTGCGTTGCAGTGCCAATTTTAGGCCTGGCAGCGGCGCTGCAGCACCGGTATGGATAAAATGACCTTTTTACCCCTACAAAGCTGGAAATGACCTAATAAGCCCTACAACTCAAAGATTAAGCAAAATAATAACAAAATAATATAAAAGGTATATAAATAATGTAGAACAGACAGTCTCTTAAACCATAGAGGATCCGATTTACGGGTATAAATCCCACTCATCAAATACCCTAAAACTTAAGCCTTTGTTTGTCCTCAAGCAAACTATCTGAACATTCACATCCACAGTAATGTAAGACGCGAATGAAATCTAATACTATATACTAGTATCATGGCTTCTAAGCACAATTATAGTCATTCTTAGAGAACATGACAAACACATATATGAATGAGGGTTTATTGTCAATTTTCAAGTATGAGACTGTATTTAATCCATTCTATATGTGTGTGTGCAGACCAACCATCCTAACTAATCATAATCAATATAAGTTCACACGGTCGTTTGTAATAACCAAAATGCTAACTCTATAACTCTAGCAATCAACAAGCATTAAGAACAGGACGCAAATGCAAGAAAAGATCGAAAGGCACTAGCATGAAGACAGTAAAATATGACATGGACAGTGCTAAATTACCTTAGGCTATTTAGAGCTACTCATGAATGAGTTTTTGATCAATGACTCCCAAGGCAGATGGCTTTAGGGCACTAGGTGTAGAACACCCCTAAGAATCTAATAACTAGGCGACAAAGGCCACGTAATCAACACAAGTCAAATTAAACTTTTTCAATATATTTTTAACAAACAAAACCTTAGGAAGACCATGCAATGCTTAATTACCTTAGGTTATTCAGAGCTACCCATTAATGAGCTTTTGATCAATGACTCCTGTTAACGCCAAGATCTTCTCCAACGTCCCAATCACGTAAGACGCCCTGATCCTGCACAGTAAACACGATAAACACCACAAGCTTGGCGGCTGGACCGTCGAGGGATAGCTCAGGCGTGAGAGTCAGTATACGTGTCCACGAGGTTAACAATGGAGGATGTAATGTCTAGTGTATTGAGAGAGATAATAAATTCTCGATTGTGTATATGTGAATATGAATCGAACGCACTGTTTGTGAAGACATAGTTGATAGGTTATACTCTCTTTGCGGGTGCCATCGCGGCCACCCACTACCTCCCGACACGCCCTCGTGATCGATGGGTCCTACTGATCGCTCTGCGATCTACTTACTACCTTCAGTCATTGTTTGTTATGCCATGGGTCGGCTATAATCCCATCCACATTAATGCATGACAGGTGTCTTAGTCAATTGTCATGCTTTTTCATCATTACAAGTCAAAGTAATAGATTTTAAATGATCCAATGGGTTAGTCCAATGAACCGACCCGGTCTTATAGGGTTAAATAGAAGTAATATGGTGACTAGGCCTAGAGACTTTCAAGGTTCAATAATGAAGGCCCAATAGATTAATTAAATAAGTAAGCCCAATTTACTTAAATTAAAGAGGGAAATATCATGACCAACATTGCCCCTAGTTTTTGTTGAATGTAATGTTTAATAAAAAACTATAAATGGTCCATGATATTTGAATTTACTAAAGGCCCATAACAGGAAGTAATTGAGACATACCCAATTTGGTCCATAAGATGAGATAGGGGAAGGCTGAATGTCCAAAGTAAAAGGCCCAATCAATAAAGGATTGAAATTGTAAAAGATGGTCTAAAAATCGGAAATCCAACCGAGAAGGCCAATCTGATAAAATATCTAAGGATTGATCCGGACGCTTCCCATTCGAATTCTCATCATTGCCAGAAATTAAATTTGCCGCCTTCATAACTCGTGTAACCGTCATCATAAAAGGTGAACGTTACCAATTTTGATAGTTTTACCTGCCAGTTTGAACTTTGAACCTTTGAGCTTTCTTCTCCTTCCCAGAACTTCCTTCTCTGTTTTACGAAATCTCAACAATGGTGACTGTGAAGTCTAACCAGAATTATCCCCTTCGCGTGACTCCCGTTAACGCCGTTTCCCCCAATCCAAACCCTAATCAAGAGGGTTCTACTTCAAATCCCCAGTCCACAGCAACCATGGGGAAGAATCCACCCTTGATCCCTTCTCTTCCACCTTCCGACTTCTTTAAGGATGGGGAACAGTTTCCTCATGCCAATACCCCCTCCACTGTTACAGAAGCTGGGATATGTATCCTCCGGACTCGCTATCAGATTCTGGATATGTACGCAATAAGGGTTCCCGCTCCCGAAGAACGCATGTGCCATCGACCGGATGGTTGGGTCGCTATGCCAGTTACTTTTCTTGAAAAGGGAATCCGCCTACCCCTCCATGCCTTCGTCGTTACCCTCCTAGGGTTTATAGGAGTGGGTTTTGCCCAATTAGTTCCTAATTCCTATATCCACATTCTAGCATTCATTGCCTTCTGTCATGAACTAAGGATTCCTCCCTCTGTCGACATCTTCTTCACCCTCTTCTCAGCCAGTAGATCCCGAGAACGAGGCTTCAAAATGTTGAGTAAAGCGGTCTCCTCGACCAACGCTTGATTTGAGAAGAGACCCACGATGGATACCCCTTCAAGCAACAAGGGTTGGCACGAAAAATGGTTTTTTGTTACAGGACCTGAAATCTCTTCTCTCCCTGATTGGACTATATCGATTGGATCTCTCACGACTTTGGAGATATCCCCAAGAAATGTGAAGGAAATGGCGATTTTGAAGAAGATTCCTCCGAAGGAATGGAGTTTTACTTCGACTAAGCAAGTTCTGGTTATATGACCATAAATGTAAGTTTCTAACAACTTTGTAACACAGCTTTTTGAGATATTTAAGTGACATGGGTTCTGATACATGGTTATTTGCAGTGTCTTTGATCAAACCAACTTCTTCAGAAGTAAAAGAGTTGGAAGACTTTTTGGAAAGGAAGATTATGGATGCAAGTGAAGAGCTTCCGACTAAAGAATCTCCCCGAGTTGATCCCCCCGTTACCGATCCACCCTCTGTTCCTCCTCAAAATAATGAACCCCAAACTGGTGAACCCATTGTTCCTAAAGAATCTCTCAGACCTCATCGAAGGAAAAGAGCCGCCAAGAAATCTAAATCCACCCAGCCGGAAACAAATCCTGAAAGCGATCCGAAAACAATTCCAGAAACAATTTCATAAGCAAACCCTTCATCCAACCCTAGTTTTGTACCTTCTGAACCTGTTCCAATTAAGAGAAGCCTGCTTGACATACCTCTACACGATCGGGCGAAGGTCCTATGTGCTAAGAAGTTGAGGACAAAGATTACCCCTTTAACCGCTGATGAGCTTCGAGTTCCTCCGTCCTCGACTGTCATTCCTCTTATAATCCCAACTGGGATTCAAACACCTGATGATGAGCTGGTCGAATCTGTCCCCATCTTATCTCGAAAAAGGAAACAACCATCAGATAGCCATCCAGGTTCATCCTCGGCTACCTCACCAGTCCACGAACCTAATCCTGTTCGATCTCCCTCGGCGGAAAATATATATGTGGATCCCTCGCCAATTCGCAATCAATCCATGCCCTCTCCTCCAAGACAATCAACCTCTAAATTTCAGCATGATGCTATGGCCTCTCCAACCATGTGGCCTCGATTGAATGCCAACTTTCCTTTTCAACTGTTTGACGCTTTCGTCCGTGAGACCGATGACCATCGATTTGGGAACAGTTCAAACGGGGATTTGCTTAACGAAGGCATGAGCTATCTGGCGAAGGTAAATGGTTCTCTCCTTAATTTTCGTATTTATCTTCATACTTATACATTTGAGACTGATCAAACAAGATTGAACATATGTAGGCCAATGCTGTATTCGAGTGTCTGCGTCCAAAGTCTATTGAAGCTGAAACCGAAGAAGAGGCAATAAAAAAGGAGAATGCCATCCTGAAGTCTACTCTGGCTCAGGAAAGGACTCAACGTGAGAGCGTTCTTCACACAAATGAAGGTCTTCGGAAGGAGTTGGCCCAAGCCAAAGGAGATGTGAAGACATTCAATGAAGAACTGAAGTCAACTAAAGCACAATATGAGGAGATCGTCAAGATGAACGTTGATTTAGTTCAGAGGAGTAAAATAAGGATGGAGAAGATCAAAGAGTTAAAGGCTGATGCTAAGATCTTGACTAAAACGATCCAAAAGCTAGAGCTAGCAGAAACTCATCATCTGAATAAGTGTTAGAAGCTTGAAGAAGAAATCCGAGAACTCAAGGCTCTTCGGGACCATGGGCCTCCTCTAACCGATGACCTTCGCAAGCAGATCAATGAAGAGTATTGGAACTCGGATGAGATTAACGGAGAGATCATGAAGATATATTCTGAAAGCTATGAGCTCTGCCGGAGTCGTGGCAAGGAGAAGTTGATTACAGCTAACGTGGATCCATCCTTGCTCGACTCTTCAGACGGCGAGGATGATGCATGAAGTGAATACTCTTATTTTTCCTGAGTTTTATTTGAGGATATTTGTGAAAATTTCTGTTATTTTGGAAATTGTTTAAGGATTTGGTTTTAAAGACTTTGGTTTAGGGACCTTTTTTATGATTCCTATGTTTTTCAGATTGTTCCGGAATTTGTGTTTTTGCTCAATGTGTTTGTCAATATGAATGAATAGATCGGTGCCTACTGATGAAATTTCAGCTTTCTATGTCATGACTTCAGCATAATGCTTTTCGTTTCTTGTCAATAATTCAGTACCAATGGGTTTGAATGAACCGAGCTTAGATTATGAACTAGTTAAGGCATATAACAGTTAAGAATGAAATGAAGTGAACTGAATTTAATGGATAGAATTTAATGAACTGAATTGAATGAACTGAACTCAACACTTGAACAAAATAAAGTAATGTATACTTATCATTTTCGAAGTGTGAGATCGGTCATGTGTCAGATGAATTCGGCTGATCCTGTTTGCACCATCGGAATTTTGTTTACCACTCGGGGTGAAACAATTATATAGGAACAAAGATATAAGGATCATGGAATTTGTCTACCACACGGGGTCACAAATTTATAGGAACACACCTGATAATATGGCTGTCATCGAATGGCCAGCAAGTCCGACCATACCACCTTACTTCAGTGCATTTTGTTTACCACTCGCGGTAAATCAAAATTAAGAGGATCATGGAATTTGTCTACCACGCAGGGTATAACAAAACCATAAAGACACTCCTGCCGAAGAGGCTATCATCGGATGGTCAGTGAGTCCACCCCGTCCTCCTTACTTCGATGAACTATTGATTTACCACCCTCGGTAAAAGCAATATAAAGGAACATAGGATTTGTCTACCACGCTGGGCAACAAATAGATAGGCTACCATCGAATGGCCAGCGAGTCCGACCATACCTCCTTACACCATTGTGAACTTAGGACAAATAAGAAGAGGATCATTTGTGAAAAAATGAACTTTTATAGCTGGTGAACAATCATGTACAGACTTCTTGGTAAACTAACTCGATCTCTACTGGAAATATTTTTGAAGCCTGCCTGCATGACAAGTGTTCTTGATCTCGGATCCATCTAATGCTTTTAAACGATAAGTCCCTGGCTTTGGTACTTCGATCACCTCATACGGCCCTTCCCAGTTCGGCATTAGCTTTCCTGTGTTCTGAGGTGTATATGCTTCGGCTTCTCTGAGGACGAAGTCTCCTACTTCAAATCTGTGAAGTTTGACACCTTTGTTGTAATGCTTAGCTACTCTTCGTTGATAAGCAGCCAATTTGAACAAAGCTACCTCTCTAACTTCTTCTAGCAGATCCAAGTTGGCCTTCAGTCCTTCGTCATTGTAGATCTCTTTGAATTGACTGACCCGAAGACTTGGAGATCCGATTTCGACTGGGACTAAGGCATCAGTACCCTAGGCCAATCAAAAAGGTGAATCCCTTGTGGTGGTCCTCAGTGTAGTCCGGTAAGCCCACAGTACGCTGAGCAGTTCTTCTAGCCATCTTCCTTTAGCTTCATCCAGTCTGCACTTGATCCCGTTCAGCAACGTCCTGTTGGTCACCTCGACTTGCCCATTCGATTGTGGATGAGCCACCGAAGTCTTCTTGTGCTGAACCCCCAGCTCCTTCAAAAATCCTTCAAATTTTGATCCCACGAATTGGCGTCCATTATCTGATATCACCACTTTCGGGATTCTGAAGCGAAATATTACGGACTCTTTCATGAACTTCAAACATTCCTGCTCTGTTATCAACAGAAGTGGCTTTGCCTCTACCCACTTGGTCATGTAATCAATAGCAACTATTACGAAGCTAACCTGTCCCTTAGCTTTTGGCAATGGACCCAATATATCAACCCCCCAGACAGCAAAGGGTATAAGAGATAGAATCGAGTATAGCTCTTCTGGTGGCTGATGTGGGATCGGACTGTTGAGCTGACACTTCTCACACTTCTTCACATACTCAATAGCTTCCTTGAAGATCGTTGGCCAGTAGTACCCTTGCCGAAGAACTTTGTATGCTAATGACTTAGCAGCCATATGATCACCGCAAATGCCTTCATGAACTTCCCGAAGGGCATACTCAGCTTCAGACGGAACCAGACACTTCAATAATGGTGACGAAAATGCCTTTCGATAAAGATCCCCATCAATAAGAACGAAGTTGGCACTCTTGTACTTGATCTTCTTTGCCAATATCTGATCCGAAGGAAGGACGCCATCTGCCAAATATTCGATGTAGGGAGTCATCCAGTAGTTAGATCGCTCGATACACATCACCGCTTCATGCTGAACACTCGGCTGCTGTAAAACTTCCAAATAAACCGATCCGTTGAAAACATCTGCATCCGTAGTGGCCAGCTTCGATAGTGCATCGGCAATGGAATTGTCATTACGCTCTATGCCACAAACTCATAAGAAGCACGGCATGAAGTCGGTCTTTTAATTCTGCCAGATACTTGATCATCCTGGTCACACGAGCTTCATAATCTCCCGACAGTTGTTTGACGAACAACTGAGAGTCACTGTAAATGATCAGCTTCTGGACCTCTAGACTCTTCGCTATCGAACTCCCCGCTAACATCTTTATTTCATACTCGGCCGTTGTTCGTTGCTTTAAACCCGAATCGATGGGCTCTTTGCGACTTTGAATCCCTCCGGACTTGTCAAGATAATTCGCCCCATTAATAATCACCATTGAGAGGATCCATCTCACATCAAACATCCAAGCATTTCGACCTCTTTGAAGAACAACAATTTCTCGATCGAACGTCTCAGCCTCTGGCAACTCGGCATCTGCTTCAGTGAACGAGCATTCCACCATAAAATCGGCCAAGGCTTGACCTTTGATAGCGGTTCGGGGACGATATTCAATGAAAAATTGGGACAACTCCATAGTCCATGCTGCTAGTCTCCCTGAAACTTCTGGCTTGCTCATCACCTTATTCAATGGCTGATTCGTGTAGACGACCAGGAGCCGACCTTGAAACTATTGTCGAAGCTTTCTACTAGCAGTTATCAAAGCAAAAGCAAATTTTTCAATATCGGCACTGGTTTCAAAGATCTCAGAGGCGTGGATCGACATAATAGGCCTGGATCTTCGCTTCCCACCGACCTCCCGAACCAAAGACTACTCCAACTGTCAATGAACTTGCTGCAAGGTACAAATATAAGGTCTCTGCTGGGGCAGGCTTCATCAATAAAGGAGCAGAAGACAGATATGCCTTTATGCCTTGGAAGGCGTCTTCACACTCCGAAGTCCACTGGAACATCTTTGCATTCTTCGGTCCTTTTAGTGTATTAAAGAAAGGAAGGCATCTCTCCACAGACTTCGACATAAACCTCCTCAGAGCTGCAATCCTGCCAGTCAGACGTTGGATGTCTTTGAATAACTGAGGAGTCTTCATGTCAAGAATGGCCTGGATCTTCTTCGGATTGGCCTCGATGCCCCTCTAACTGACCAGATACCCCAGGAACTTCCCTGCACCGAGTCCGAAGGTGCATTTGGCCGGATTGAGTCTCAGTTGACGATGACGGACAGTCTGAAAGCATTCCTCCAGATCGCCCAAATGCTTCTGAACCTGCATGCTCTTCACGATCATGTCATCTACATAGACCTCCATGTTTCTCCCTAGTTGCCTGTTGAAGACGAAGTTCATCATTCTTTGGTAGGTGGCTCCAGCATTTATAAGGCCAAAGGTCATCTTCTTATAGGCATACACCGAACGGTGTGTAATGAATGCCGTCTTTGAAATGTCCTCCCTGCACATGGAAATTTGATGGTAACCTGAAAAAGCATCCATAAAGCATAGTAATGCATACCCCGAAGTGGCATCGATGAGCTGGTCGATATGGGGTAGAGGATAAAAGTCCTTCGGACAAGCTTTATTCAGGTCGGTGTAGTTGATGCAAACCCGCCATTTTCCATTCTGCTTCTGCACCAACACCACATTCGCCATCCACTCCGGGTAATCGATTTCATAAATAAAGTCAGCAGCTAACAGGTTCGCAATCTCCTCATCAATGATCTTCTGTCGCTCCGGTACAAAAATGCGCCTTTACTGTCGAACTGGCTTATTTAAGGGATCTACATCTAGTCTGTGTTCAGCTATCTTTCGGCTAACTCCAGGCATGTCTTGTGGTTCCCATGCAAAAATATCTACATAGCAGCGAAGGAGCTCCATGAGGTTTGTCCGAAGAGGTTCTGGCAGACCCGAACCAATCTTCACTGTCTTTTCTGGCTTTCTAGGGATTAATTCAATCTCTTCCGTCTCTCCTACAGGAATTACCAATGGCTCCGAGCTGCTTTCAGTGAAGGGCTCGATCTCAATTGCCATTTTTTGTTTTGTTTTTTTCATTGACCCCCAAGAAAGAAATAACTGCATTTCTATAACATCGTCGGGCCAGATCTAAGTCCCCTGCCACTTCTCCGACTCCATGTGCCGTGGGGAACTTGATTTTGAAGTGAGGGATGGAAGTTACCGCTTGGAGAGCTGTCAGTGTAGGCCTTCCCAATATGGCGTTGTAAGCTGAAACTACATGCACAACATAAAATTTATATATTATTTCTACCTGTTGAGGAGCTATGCCGAAGATTACTGAGAGCTCGATGGTGCCTGCAACTCTGACCGGATCGTTGCTAAAGCCATATAAAGGAGCCTCTTGCCCGACCTCCATCTTCCACCCATCAAGATGCATCCTCTGATAAACATGGGCATATAAACTGTCTACAGAAGACCCGTTGTCTATCTTCATGCACTTCACATCTACTGAACCCACTTGCGCTGTGATCACCAATGCCCCCTCATGCGGCTCGATAGGCTCCGAAGGATAATCTGCATCGGTGAAAGAAATAACAGTCCCTTGAAAAGGTCTTTCAGCCTTCGGGGGAGCACCCGCCACGGACATGATCGAATCAAGATATCCTCTCCTCTTCTTCCCTACCAACTTCCCTGCCATTCCGTCGGTTATTACATCAACGACGTGCCTTGGCGGTGGGACTGGAGCATTTTGGACGGGTGGAACCGCTTGGACCGTCTGAACAGTACGGTTGACATTTTGTTGATCTTGTTGGCCCCTCCCGGCCACGTACTGAACCAGCAATCCGTTTTGAATCTTCCTCTCTACGAAATCTTTCAAATTGCAACATTCATTAGTATCGTGACCAGCGGCTTGATGGTAGCCACAATATTTTTGGGTATTGCCCTGCCTTGGCTTGATGTGGTCACAAAGCGGCTCATAGAATGGCTGGTTCCTGATCTGGTCCAAAATCACCGACCTATCCGTGTTCAGCTTGGTGTAAACCTTATTCACCTTCGAGGCGGACGCAGGTGGACAACTACTCCTATGTCGCCATGAGTTATTGGACTTCTTCGAACTGCCCTCTAGTAGATCATTATATCCTCCCCCCTTTCTCTGATCGCCATCTGCCTTAGGATCATCTGCCTCCTTTAACAGGTCCGAAGAAGGACGTTTCAGGCTATTCATAGCCTCATCTACAACAATATATCCTTCTGCTTTGTCAAAAGCTTTTGCCAGGCTCCTTGGATGGTTGAACATCAACTTCTTCACCAACTTTTCGGACTTTACCAGATCTAGCCCATTCTGAAACAAACCTACGGCCTGGAGATCATTGAGGTCGGACACCTGACCAACTACTTCTCTGAACCTCTTCACATATTGACCCAATGACTCGTTGGTGAACTGTCGGACCTGTGCTAATGAATTAGTGGGCTTCCCTCTCCTTCGGTTGCTACAAAAGTGGGCATGGAACTTATCGCAAAGCTCGGTCCAAGAGGAAATTGAATCTGACGGCAAAGTCTCCATCCATTGCCTCGCATCTTTCCTCAACGTCATGACAAATGTGTGGCACTTGGCAGAATCAGTGAAATCATAATAATCCATGAGCCGGTCGAACGCCTGGCTATGGTCGTAAGGGTCCCCGGACCCATCGTAACTCTCCATACGAGGCAACTTCTTGGTGATATCTGCCTTCTCCTTGAGAATATCCGAGGAAAAAGGTGATGCCTTCCTTCTCGGAGTGTCCTTCACCTGTTGAACCTCAGCCAACTGTTTTCGGAGCTCTTTCAACTCCTTCACAAAAAAATCAACACCTTCGGGCTGCGAGGAGACCTCTTTCTCCTGAACAACATTCTGCCTCTGAGTGGATCGTCCTCCTCCTGCCGATCCCATTACCTTTGTGGGGCTTCTGGATCTACTTCGGTGTATAATTATGTCCTCATGATGAGAATATTCACGCTGATGCTCTCTTCTTCTGGTTTTTGGCACGATCTCCCTCGACCTGCTCCTTCGCCTGTCATCGTCTCGATGGTCAGAACCAACGACCACCAGTGCCTTCTTCGAGGCCACGGGAGTTCTGCTCCTCGATCTCCTCCTACCGTGAGAACGATCCCTAGACACATGTGTAGAATGCTCCGACTCTTTACCCTCTCGCCGTGGCATCTCCTTATGCTTACTCCGCCTTTTGGACTGAACATGGCTAGATGCTTCATCCCTTAACTCCGCCACCCGAAGCATCTGTTCAGCTATATCTGCTTTATCTGCTTCAACTGCCATCCTCGCCAACTTGGCAGCTCTGTCCTCCTGACCACTTCGACGATGAGTCTTAGTTGGTGAGCCCTTTACTTGCCCCTGACCACGATCATGCCCCTTATCCGCATCAAAGACCAACCTCCGTCTGGCTCCACCATGGATCTTCGGACGGAGATCACCCGAATTATGCTTAGAGGCCGTGCTCTCGTGAGAACTTTTAGAAGGACCTAGATGATCCTTCATCAAACAGAGGAGGCGATGCTTGAGCTAATGACCCATCGCTTCCTTCTTACAGCGTACCATCTCTACTCCTCACCATCTTCCGAAGTAGGTTAAATGAATGTGATTGAAAATTTCAATGACACTAGAACTCTGCCCTCCTTCTAGCGCCAATGTTAACGCCAAGATCTTCTCCAACGTCCCAATCACATAAGACGCCCTGGTCTTGCACAGTAAACACGATAAACACCACGAGCTTGATGGCTGGACCGTCGGGGGATAGCTCAGGCGTGAGAGTCAGTATACGTGTCCACGAGGTTAACAATGGAGGATGTAATGTCTAGTGTATTGAGAGAGATAATAATTCTCAGTTGTGTGTATATGTGAATATGAATACGAACATACCTGTTTGTGAAGACATAGTTGATAGGTTATACTCTCTTTGCGGGTTCATGCGCCACCCACTACCTCCGACCTGACCCCCGTGATCGATGGGTCCCGCCGAACGCTGCGATCTACTTACTACCTTTGGTCATCTTTGTTTATCTGTGCCGTGGTTATAATCCCATCCACATTAATGCATGGCAGGTGCCTTAGTCAACTGTAATGCTTTTTCATCATTACAAGTCAAAGTAATAGATATTAAATGATCTAATGGGTTAGTCTAATGAACCGACCCGGTCTTATAGGGTTAAATAGAAGTAATATGGTGACTAGGCCCAGAGACTTTCAAGGTTCAATAATGAAGGCCCAATAGATTAATTAAATAAGTAAGCCCAATTTATTCGGCCCAAAGAGGGAAAATATCATGACCCAACAACTCCCAAGCTAGATAGCTTTAGGGCACTAGATGTAGAACCCCTATGTATCTAATAACTTGAGCAATAAAGGCTATGTAATCAAACTCATCAACTAAGGTTTTTTATATGAAAATATGCCAGAACTCAAGATCTAAAACTATATAACTTTCTAAGTCTTTTTATTTCCATGTAATCATGTAAGTTAAACCGAGTGAACATGTTTTCAAAATAATAACCACGTAAACTATCACAGACATATAACTAGTTAATATAGTTGGTCGGTGTTTACTAAGAAGGATGGATCAATAACAGTCTTGACTTATCAACTGAACTAACCCCTCATCCAAACATAAATTAATAAGAGGAGTCTTATTAATATTATTACAATTATTATTATTTTAACTTCTAAAAGAGTTTAGGAATTAATTTAATATTAGTACTCTCATTTATCCTAATATGATTAGGAGGAAAATTAGTTAAAGGAGTTTAATTAATTATCCCTAATAAGATTAGGAAGCTCATTTAATTAAAAGAGTTTAATTAAATAAATGATACCTTATTTTTAATTAAATAGGGTTACCTGATATCTTTATAAGGTAAGTCTTATATTAGATATCTATATACATAATTCTAATAGTTTGAGAGTACACCCTTTTCTATAGAAATAGAAAACTAGGGTTTAGCCAATCACCCTTCTTCTTGAATCTTTTTTCTTCCTTGGTGGATCACTTCTAGAGGCCAAACACTTGGGTGGCTAACGTTGATCAAAGGAATGAACCAAACCCAGTGGATTCAAGTTAAACGCGAAAAGGATTGGAGGTTGACTTGTACCTGAGGAAGCTCGAATCTTCAAGGGTACGATTCTTGTTCTCTGTCTTTTCGTTTATTAATAATTGTGCATAAAGTATGATCCGGGTATGTGGTTTGTAAATTTTAAAACTTTGATTTTCCACGTTTCCGCTTATTTATGCAATTTGATTGCGTTCATGAATATTACAAACCTAACAGTGGTATCAGAGCCAAACCTTTATGCGAATTATTAATTATTTTAATTTGATATGTATGTTGATATGTGTTTAGAACAATTTAATTGGGCATAATTTTGTTGTATAAATTTTAAAAAAAAATCAATTTTCAGATACCTGTTATACCGTGGACTGTTTTTTTTTTCTCCTCGCTGTGATTTGCGTGAATTAGTTACTATTCGCGTGGTGGTGATATATTCCGTTAGTGGATGCAAGTTCAGGTTACCTTATATATATAAAATTAAATCCTTATACCTTATATATAAATCCTGGATCTCTTGAATCTCCTGAATACTTTGTATATATATTAGCTTGATTCCTGAAATCATATTTTATATATATATATAAGTACTCACGATATAGTTAACAGGAATCTTCCAAATTCACGTGAATTATGTATGATTGCTTATAAGAATATTATATATATTATATATATATATATATATATATATATATATATATAATAATCTTAATAATTTTATAATTAAAATAAAAGGTTATTTTAATCTTAAAATAAAAGTTTATTTTATTATTCAAAATAAAAGAGTTTATTTTAATCTTAAAATTGAATTTCATGCTAACTAATTAGAGTTGGAATTGGATTTCATGATAACTAATTAGAGTTGAAATTGGATTCCATGTTTCCTTAAATAAAGGAGTTTATTTAGATATGGAATAAGATTTCATATTATTCAAAATAAAGGAGTTTATTTGTGAATAGGAAAGAATCAAAGATTTCCTTTAATAAATGAGTTTTTTTTACTTGAATTGGATTCCATAATTAATTAAAATAAAGGAGTTTATTTTGATTAAAATAAAATAGTTTATTTTATTCAAAATAGGATAAATTAAAATAAAAGAGATTTATTTTGATTTAAATTTGGATTAAAATAAAGGAGTTTATTTTGATTGAAATTAGATTTTATACTAACTAAATTTGCCCTTTAAATAATATCAATATATATATTGAATGTTTATTATTCATGAGATGAATGTTATTTATTGATGCATATGATGATGTGTATGATAATAAATGGGATTGATTATGGACTATTGACCAATGTGATTGGATTTTATTTTAGTTGGATGAATGAATGTATGAGTTTTATTAAATGGGGTCTGCGTACCTCGTCTTCTCTAATTTTTCTTAATGTAAATTCTAACTCCCTCCTATGTACTTCCCCTTGACTGCTGATCAAGGTTTCTAATTATTTTAAATAGTTTTGTAATATGAATAGTTAGAATTAATTTTAAAAAATTGGAGATCAAGGGGCAAGGAGCGCTTGAAGACTGGTTTGTAATGGAGCCCGGGTTTAAATGTAATAGTTATATTTAAATATTAATTCTTACACCCCTAGGGTTTAACCTTTTGGTTCACTTGGTGGCTCTAGTGAACCAAACTAGAATAAAAGTTCATAATCAATCTGGGTAGAATATAGTATTCTATATGTGCATGCTTATACTATATATATTATATATTATGCAAACACGCTTCGCATGTTCATTAATGTGACGCGTATTTTATATATATGTGTGTATGCGCGCTAAACAAGATGAGATAAATTAATAACAAAATCCCTCAAATATTTTTATATTAAGTCCTAAGCATTCAAAGATATTTGGAATATCGAACGTCGCCTTCTAGCATGATAAAAATTAATAGAGTATTAAATATTTAATATGAGTTTGTTGTGTCACCACAAGGCAAGTATTAAGTATTTAAGATGTTAATTTATCACATTTGATGTTTATAAGGAAAATTAAACAATATTGTTTTGTTGTGTCACCACAAGGACAATATTTTTCTTTTTTGAATATATAGAGTGCTAGGTTGGACTTAACTTGGATAATTTTGATTCGGATGTGCCACCACTTGATCAAAATAATCTAAGAGGCAAAATAGAAGGAGTTGCATAGTTGATGTAATTGACAAGAGTTGTCTACCTATTTATTTATATATAGTTTATTGTGTCACCACAAGGCTATATACATTTGAAATGGGATCCTTATTCTCACTAGCAAATCTTTAATTAGATTTTTCCGAACTATATAAGTGAGGGTAATATAGTTTGAAAAAAATAGTGGGAGATACCAATTTAAAATAAGACCTAATTTATTTTGGTAATTAATAAAAGAATGTATGCTAAAATGTTGTTAATTATAAATTCATTTACAGAATTTTACAATGTCTAAATTACTACCACTGCAAAACATATTAGATGCTATTTAATCGGACCGAATTAAACGGATTGGTTAAGAAATTTGAGAATAGTTCTCATGGCTGAAAAGTTATCTTATGTACTTAATACGCCTATCCCTATAATGGTTGCAGACAATGCCTTTGAGGAAGAGATTGCTATTTTAGAAAGTGGCAAGATGATGCACAGTTGGCTTAATGCATCATGCTCGCATCCATGAGTAACGAGCTTCAACGTCAGCATGAAACTATGGATGCTCTTACTATATTCCTGTACGTTAAGTAGTTGATGGTGAGAAAAGTAGGATTAATAGATATCAGATATCTAAGGAGCTCTTCCGATCTAGAATGACCAACGACACTACAGTACAGACACATGTCCTAAACATGATCAATTTGATTGAACAATTAGGATAATAAGTTTTGTCATGGATGGAGAGTTGATGTAAGGCCCCGAATTTTATAAAATAAAAGTATTCAATTTTCCTATTTAGTAAATGGTTAAATTGATAAAAGGTTAAAGTTAAGGGTGATATATGAATTTTTTTTCAAAATACACAAGTGGTTATAAAATATTCATTATTGTCGAGGAATATTCGTTTGGTCGTGGAATATTCTTTTTTCGCTGTGGAATATTCGTATAATCTGCAAAAGCCGTTTTGTGGGCCCCATAATGTAATAAGCGCTCGGATGAAGAAAACGACAAAATTAAGTTTTTATAATATAACAACAGTAATCATTACCAATTAACTTTGTTGGAATACCCATTGGTTAAAATCTGATGAATACGCGTGTTTGCACGATAGCTTTACAATTTTACGTAGTATTTTTGAATTATTGATCCTTACGTAAGAAGGCACTACTCAATAATTGTTACAGTAGTTACTGTTCAATATTTTATTTTATTGATTCGATAATTGTTGCGTTGATATTTTATATTATTGTTGTTTCAATAATTATCACTGCACAATATTTCCCATTATCAGATCAATAATTCATATTATTTGAATAATATTATTAGATAGCATTATTGGCAATGTCTAGAAAGTTCTGTCAATGAGCGGTTTGGTCACCTAATTGTGTGCCAATAAGGAGAAATTCTTATTGGAAAGCCCCCTCTTTCCTGGGAACGGTCTGGTTGTCATAATTGTGATTCTGTAATATTATTTGTGAATAATTATTGATTTATATAATAAGAAAATATTTATTTGATGTGGATATAAATGATGGATTTATTTATGTGGTTATAAATGAAGGAATTAATGTTGAGGTATTTTATCAGTATTTTTGTCGGAATGAAGGTATTAAAAATTAAACCAGTGTTTTTGAGATATATTGTGTGAGTTATAATTTTTAATCCAAATAGTTGGATCGTTGTAATTTTTGGATATGTTATACATATATAAGTTGAGTATATGTCCACAAATTTTGAACCGTTAAAATGAACGTATGATTTGTTATGAATTTTAAGAGGTGAATGGTTAGAAATTGTTGAAGTATCCGAATTTAGCATTTTGGTGAAAAATTCTAGAATTGAGTGGACCCCACTTGTGGTTGGTGAAGAAATATGCTGAATTTTATTTCAAATGTGGTGGGTGGGAATAGTAGCAGGTAAAGCCATCAGGTTACAGGTCAAGTCTGCTAAAATTTTCCTATAAATAGAGGGCTAAGTTAGAATTGAAAATCATACCAGAAACATAAGCTTTCTCTCTTTCTCTCTCTAGATTATTGAGTATATTTTGTGAGTATTTAGATACTTGGTGAGTTGATATTCATCAGTGCAAGTTTCCTTCAGCGTCATATCAGATATCCAGTCAGAAGTGCTGCTCTTTTGAGGTAAGGGATAGTAAGAAATTTTAAGGGTTATTATGTTTTTCAGTTCGTACTTCTTCTGACCATCAGAAAATTCTAGAAAAATTTAAAATGATATGTTGATGATTTTTATCGATTGTGTCCAAAAATGGTGATTTTTGGATGTATAGATTAAGAATTATGAATTTTATGAGAAACGACTATTTTAAAAGTAACCGCTTATAACTCCTTGTGGTTAACTCCAAAATTGATGAGATTTTTATTGAGAGTACATCTATATAATATCAGTGTACTCTGTGAATTTCGGAATTTTTGGATAAAATTATAATTTATGATAAATGTCTAAATATTCGGCGGTTTTGGCTATATGAAAAATAGTAAATGAATTTTAAAATTCTAAAAAAATATATGTTCAATATGGGACTATATTCGCGCTAAATCCCGGAAAAGAAATATTTTTGGAACAGATTTGGTATTTTTCATGAAAATGGACTAGTTATGAATATATGAGTTAAATATGTTATGTGAAGGAAAAAAATTGGAAAATATGATTTTATGGCTTGAGAATCATATATGTGATATATGTAGATTTTTGATGAGGGTTTTGGTTATTGGTGATGAAATCTTATAAGTTTGGCATTTTATGATGATTAAATGCATTATTTAATAAAGTGTAAACAATTAAAATAAATTGTTTATAAGTTTAAGAAATGTTATTCTTTCAATATCATTATACCGAAATATTGGTATGGATTTTATTATGAAATTTCTACCCTTTTGTGTCAGGGTTACTATTCATGAGTTACTATTCACGAGTTACTATTCACGAGTTACTATTCACGGGTACTATTCACAATAAAATTGGTTTCTTTTTCTGACCAAATTATCGTTGATTTATGAATCTTACTCTTGAAATTAAATCCATGTTTTGATGTTATTGTTTTTATTATCATATATAATATTTTTATAATCTTGGTGAAGAAATTTGTCTTTGACTTGAGTGTAAAGATGGGTAGATTATTGGTATAATCATGACTATGGGTTCTCTTTGGCCAGTAGTGCAAAGATGAATTGTGACTAGTATGATCATAACCATTGAATTTACAATTGAATATTTTTAGCTTAAGTGCAAAGGTGAATTGATCAACATGGTCATAATTATGGTTTATATAGATTTTGAAATGATTATATATTTATTTGAGATATGAATATCTTTAGCCTGTAGTGCAAAGATGACTTGTTGTTGAATATCTTTGGCCCGTAGTGCAAAGATGACCTGTTGTTGAATATCTTTGGCCTGTAGTACAAAGATGAACTGTTGACGAATATCTTTGGCCCGTAGTGCAAAGATGAATTTATTAGTATTATTATGAACAGGAACTATGATTTGGTATAACCATGATCTTTGATGTTTCAGGTAAAGACAGGTGATGAAAATTATCTTCATCTTGGATGCGAAGAGAATTTAGAATTACAATTATGATTATGAGTTATTCATATAATTGTGGAAAGGAACTGTTGATTGATGTTACAGGGATAAAACATTTTTGGTGGACTTTTAACATGGAGAAGATAATAGACTGGATTGTCTATTTGACTCTTCTAATGGATTGCTCGTTCAGCTGCAACTATGGTTGAAATTTTTATCATCTAACATATGTTCTAAATCTTTGATTTGTTATTGATGAAGGCTATTGATAATTTAATTATCTTTAGTCATGATATTCTTTACTGAGCTAGTTGTGCTCACCCTTTTGCTTCACAATTCCTTTCAGGTAATAAAAGTGTAGCTGTGTCGAGCGGGGGTAATAAGGGAATAGAACGGTGATCTCTAGTTGTGGAGTTCTCCCTAAATAGTATAGACAAGTGTGTTGTATACATCTTTTAGTAGTTATATTTGGTGAACATATAGGGATAGGCGAACCCAATGTTAGAAGGGTGTTTTGCCACTATTATACAAGATGTCTAATGACATACAACCTCATGTCATCATAAGACAGGGTTGTGCTCATCCACTTGCTGAGTATATTTACGAGCACTACCTATATAATCTTGGTATTTGTTTGAAGTATAATTCTCAATTTGAGACAGTGGAGATAATGATAAGTCAAGAGAAGACTCACTATTGGGAAGAATATGATAATAATCTTCTCGTTTTTCTTTGGGGTCTATTGGGTCAACCAAGGATAATTCTGTGGCCATATGATATCTATCATAACCTAGAAGCATGGCCTCCCATGTATGAAGGTTTCCTTAAGCACTTCCCAAAGATTCTAATTTCTAAAACAGTTTTTGACTATACATTTATGTAAGGTGTCATTGTGACGTGCTATCCAAGGTTGGGATGAGAGTCATAGTTGGTATATATATTTGTATCCAAACTCACAGTATATGTGTTGTTGTATTTTGCACGATAATTGTTGTAATAAAGTTATAGTTGTTTTCTGTACCATGTATTTGGCGACTCAGAATGGGTTGGATGGAATGGACCTATTTTGGGGTTGTCACAGTTGAGCCAAGATTTGATCTTGTAGTCACTCTGGACTCCTTCTCACAATTGTTGTGAATTTTTCATATGAACAAGCTAAAGATCAGCCTCGCTGATTTGCTTAACATGTTGAAAAATGTTAAGAGTCACTTTCCAACCAAGAAAGACCAAGTCTTATTGGTAGGGATCAAAGGATCTTCTAAAAAGAAGAATGATTCTTAGAAGGTAAATAGAAAGGGCAAAAACAAAGGATAATAAGAACAAAACTGATACGGATAGCAAAGGAGTTTGCTTCCACTGCAATATGCCTGGACACTGGAAAGGAAACTGTAAGAAACATCTTGTAGATGATAACAAGAAGAGGCTTAGTGAAGTTTCGGTTACAAATATAGTTTTTGTTCATGATTGAAATAAAAAAAAAAATTAAGTCAAGGTTCTACTTGGGTATTGGATACCGACTTTGGTTATCATAAATATAGATTTATGAAGGGACCAAACAGAAGTAGAAAGCTTAATAAATATAAGTAATCCTATGTGTGGGAAATGAAGCAAAGGTTGCCACATTAGCTATAGAAACTTATAGTTTAGCAATGCTACGGCAAATTTATTAAGTCGATAAATTGTTATTTATTTCAGGTTCTATAGAAACTTATAATTTTTGATTGGACAATGAAATCTTTGGTATTATATTTAAGAACAATTGTTGTTCTATTTATAATAATAATGTTTTGTATAGAACTAGAATATTACTTAATGAATTTTGTATACTTGACTTATGTGAAAAATCATTTTGCAAATTGGAGTATAAGAAAAGGAGATGATCATTTAAAGAGTTGAATGTATGTTCTTTGAAATACAAGTGTGAATTATTTGAAAGGTTCAAAGAATTGAAGTGAAACAAATTGACTATTAAGATTACGTGATTAGATCCTAGATCATCTCAAAAATGGATGCCTCTTGATACACAATAATTGATGGTGTATCTAAAAGGAAAAATACCTTATTGGAGGTGATAACATTCTAGTATCAAAATCCATATCTACACAAGACTCCAAGACTCCATAAAAGTTATGGACATGAAGGATCCCTAATCTTAAGTATGTTAAGATAAGGGGTTGTCCATCTTATGTGAAAAGGTTTCAAAGGATAAGCTTGGGACAAGATTTGACAATTGCAAATTTATGGGACATCCTAAAGTAAGTTTAGGGTATATGTTCTATAATCCTACTTAGCAAAAATGTGTTTATTGCGAAACACACAACCTTCTAAGATAAAGGTGTTTATCATTGAAGGGGCTAGTGGGAGGATAATAGATCCTGAAGAGTTCAAGCACCACAAAACACTAGAACTATTGTACCACAACCAAATCGTAAATCTGGAATAGTACTGAAGATACCTGGGAGGTATGGATTCATCATAGATGATGATGATGAGGTACACATCATTGAAGATGATGATCCAGTTACATACGATGAGGTAAGAGTTATAGACACTCAGAGAAATGGATTGAAGCAAGCTTCTCAAATATGGAACATTCGTTTTGATGAGACAATCAAAAAGTTTGATTTTATCAAAAATAAGAATAAATCTAGTGTGTACAAAAGGGTCAGTGGGAACGTTGTGATATTCCTAGTATTATATGTTGATATACTATGGATAAGGAATGACATACTAATGCTATAATCAGTAAAGATAAAGCTGTCTAAACATTCCTCCATGAAAGGTTCCAAACAGCAAAGAGTTATTGGTTTAGTGATAAAGACAAAGTATATAGCTATAAATGAAGCTGCAAGTTGATTGTTTGGATGAAAAGTTCATTACAGAACTAGGAATAGTTCCTAAGTCTCATCTTGGATCTAAACATGTGTTGTTGCACTTTCATTTGATTGTAAGAATCATTGAAAGATGGGAAATCACTATAGAGATAGTGGACTCTCAAGAACAACATTACATATCCATTTACTGAAGCTTATCCAATAGCAGGATAATCGTCACTTAGAGAAGAAGGGTATGCGATACCATGACGATTGGCTTTAGTGCAAGTGGGAGATTGAAAGTAGTATGCACACAAGCCAATCATTTTTGATGATAAAGCATATACTTTGTAACAATATTATTCATTTATTAATAAAAAGTATTAATTTATTAAAGGCTTTTAATTATCTACATGATGTTGTTTTATAATATGTGATAAACCCATAGTTTTAAGCAATGCTTTTAGAATAATGATGATGATCATTCTAATGAGATCTAAATTCTTAGAAAGCTTAAAACTAAAATAGTTCCCAATCGTTGGATTACTAAATTGGGGATTAGTGAATCCGGATAGATTGGTACATATGTTGCTTGCTCATTGGATGAGGATGATTGATCTCATGATCATTTGTGTGGAGACACTAAAGCAAGTATGTAGGTGCTTATTAGAGAATAAGTTCAATTTGAGCGTGGCTCGCTAAGGAATACCTAATGGAGTTTTACTTGCCTGTCAATAGGAATTCCTGTAGTGATAGTAGTACAAGTGATCCTTGGACTTGAGATCATCATAATATCTTATGTATGTATGATGAGTTATACTTTGACTTATTCCTTAAGACCCTTAGGGTATATCAAAGGGTATGCTTGGGTATAATAAGTCGTACATAGAGATAATGTATGATAAATAAAGAATCTACCACTTATAGTAAAAGAAGAGAAATATCATATGTGATTCGATAAATGATAACCCAGTAGTCCTTGGCCAAGACAGAATGAAATTAGAAATGAGTTTCAAATTTGCATTATTTGGAGTTGTGCATTTAAGAGTCGAAATACATATAATTAAATAAAATAAGACTTGACAGTAATTCCATGTCTTATATTTAATTGGGACATTGTATGGTGAAAGGATTAAATTGTACGATAACTATTTACTCAAAGGTTCTTTTATGATTAATGTTGAAATCAATATTATCTAGAAAGTCGTTGATCGCTAGGGAGGCTTATCCCTATTGTAGAATAAATATTATTTATTTAAATATATTAATTGTTTAATTTATTTATTTAAATAAGATTAGAATTGTTCTAATTGATTTATCCACAACCAGTTTAATACGGAGAACCTAAAGGGTCACACCATAAAAGGAAGAATAATTATTTAAGAAGTTAATGGCATAATCGTAATAATATATTAAGTATATTTAATTTAATCTATGATAATAGAATAAATTAAATAGCTTAATATTTATTATTTAATATTTTAGAAATATTAAATATAAATTAATAAGAGGAGTCTTATTAATATTATTACAATTATTATTATTTTAATTTCTAAAAGAGTTTAGAAATTAATTTAATATTAGTACTCTCATTTATCCTAATATGATTAGGAGGAAAAATTAGTTAAAAGGAGTTTAATTAATTATCCCTAATAAGATTAGGGAGCCCATTTAATTAAACGAGTTTAATTAAATAAATAATATCTTATTTTTAATTAAATACGGTTATTTGATATCTTTATATGGTAAGTCTTATATCAGATATCTATATACGTAATTCCAATAGTTGGAGAGTATACCCTTTTCTATAGAGATAGAAAACTAGAGTTTAGTCAATCACCATTCTTCTTGAATCTTTCTTCTTCCTTGGTGGATCACTTCTAGAGGTCAAACACTTGGGTGGCTAACGTTGATCAAAGGAAGGAACCAAACCTGGTGGATTCAAGTTGAACGCGAAAAGGGTTGGAGGTGAACTTGTACCTGAGGAAGCTCGAATCTTCAAGGGTACGATTCTTGTTCTCTGTCTTTTCGTTTAATTAATAATTGTGCATAAAGGATGATCCGGGTATATGGTTTATAAATTTTAAAACTCTGATTTTCCACGTTTCCGCTTATTTATGCAATTTTATTGCATTCATGAATATTACAAACCTAACAGGAGGGACATATCTCTCCCAACTGCCCCAATCCAAGGATGAACAGAGAGTGTTTTAGGTGTGGATCAACGAAGCATAAGGTGAAGGACTGTCCGAATAAGAGAGTGGATGCAGGGGGTATGACCTTGGGGAAAAGCAGTGGGACATTGGCGATCACAAGACCAACTTCAACAAATAAACCAAAAAAACCAACCCTTAGAGTCTTTAAAGTGACTGTTCAGGATTCGGTGGCAGTTGGGGATGCAACTCTAGGCATTATTCGTATAACTTTTATATTTTTATATACATGATTTTCCTACATATAATAAATTATTTAATAAAGAAATTTAGAAGGAGGAATTTGAGTTCTTTTAGAAATTAAATTTTCGGTTAATCAGTTAGACAAGCTTTATATAGAATAGTTAAAGTTTAGTTCGATCAAATATGATCGAGATCTACTTGCAATGATTGTGTATGCTATGTACCCTAATAGGTATATGTTTTGAAACGGTAATTCCGGGGATGGAATCTTTATAATGGAGGGTGAATGTAATAACCCGATATTTTCTATATAAATAAATAAGAAATTTCGCATATAAATTTTTTATATATATATAAAGGTGGGAATATGTGCCAGGTAATGTGTATGCATATTTGTGATAAATAAAAATTTATTTATTACCGAATAATTACAAATAAAATTTTTAGAATTATAAATCATTATAAACTATATTTTTATAGTAGAAATGATTTTTGTATTTATTTTCCATGAAAATATGGTCATATATTATTTAAATAATATATGAAATGATTATTGGAATTATTATAATTACTATTTTATTATATGAATTTATTCAAAGTAGTTAAGTTAATTATGTTCATTTAAATAATTAGGTGCAATTTGTAAGATATATCGAGATATGGAATCCAAACTTTAACTCTGGATTTTGATCAATGAATGAGAATAATAATATTATATTAAATATAATATTATTTTTCAATGCTATAAATATATACAGTATGTGTGTATGGATAATGGTTGGTCAATTATGGTGTATAATGTCAAAACCCTATTATGAATTCGTTAAACCCTAACTTGAAACTCAAACTAGAGTTTAAGATCGGTCAAAAATGGTGTTATGCAATTAATGACGATTATTATAGATATTAATTTTAATTAGGAAAACCCTAATTATAGAAAACCCTAATGGTTAGTTAGAAATCCTAATTTCTAAATTAGTAACTCTAATTGCTAATTGTAAGCCCTAATGCTAATTAGTGAATACTTAAACCTAATTATCATGTATTATATAAATAGCAAACCTAAGATAATTAAGGAATCCTATTTTGGAAATTAAGAAACTAAAGTTTTATTTTTTAAACCTAATTTCAAAATCCTAGAAAAGTTATGTTTTTTTGTAAACCCTAAGGGTTGGGACAATTGACAAGGTTGCCATTAAAATTTCAAGGCTAATGACCAGAATACCCTTTTTGTCATATTCTTAAAATTATTGCTAGAAAATCTTGCCATATCTTGGAAAGTCATCAACCCTAGTCTAGCTATGTGCTAAATACCTCCAGCTCTCAGTTAATCCACCAGCCACATACATTGCATACAAGTCGAATATAAGATTAAAGAGAGAGAAATTTCCTTAGTTAGCTCATTTGTTCACTTATACTCATCCAAGACACTCTCTCTCTAAAACCCACGAATTCTATTGCTAGATCAGTCCCAAGAACAAGCCCCGCTACTTCTATAAACAGATCAGGACCCTAGATTCAAGAGTTTGTTCATACAAGGTATTAACCTAAACCTAAAATCTGAAATTTGATCATATGTTAAATGTTAGTTTTTTTATGTTAAACATGTTATATGTAGTTTGTATAAGTGATCTGGGTTGATAGATGTTAGATCCATAACATTTATAGGCACAGATCTAGTGTTTTTTAAAATTTGGAAATCTTTCAAAGTGTTATCTGACAACGATTGTCAGACCTTCTAGATCTTTGTATGTTATGTGATTTTGTTGTTTAAAGGTTTGAATGTGTAGTATGCTATGAGATATTGGATCTGGAACTTGAATAAAGTCCAGATCGTGTACAGATTGTTAGATATATGTTGTCAAACCACATTGACCGACCTTGACCAAGCCTTTCTGGGTAACCCAGAACATACCCAGATGGCTCTGACAAGAAGTTCAAGTCCACGGATCTTGCTCATGTTTGTTGTTTTGATAATGTTGTTGTAATAATAAGGGTATGTTATATGGACTCTATTCTTATGTTTTTAGATCACCTAAATGGCAAACGAGTCGATTGTAGTGGTTGGTCAAAGTAGGTAAGAAGATCACGATTTTGGTTTTCTAGGCAACCCAGAAAACCTATGGTCATGGTCTCTGACCTAGTTTGACCAGCTTGGATCTGGTGATGGTAATGATGTTATACTATTTTTATGTAATGGATTTGTACCTGGTCATGTTGCTACACACTGAAACACTTATATCACAAAATAATCACATGGATTGCAAGTTGTGGACGCCCAAATATGCTTACACGAATTGTTCTTCATTTCTGGGTAACCTAGAAAATAAAGAACAGTTCTGACAACTTTTTCAATAGCTTAGATCTTTCTGACTTATGATGTTTAGACTTGGAAACTGTTTCAATCATGTACCCTGTTAGTTGTTCTTCATGGCCCGACGTGTAGACCACCCATAACATGAACAGATTGCATGATTTAAGGCCATGAATATCATTGACCGGACATGACTTCACGTTTCTGGGCAGCCCAAAACGTGAAGAACATGTCTGACAGTGATTTCAAAACTTTATATATTACTTATGTGTTATGAAATGAACATGATAATTGTTGGATCATGTAGTGTTACACTTGTACTACAAGATCATTGCATTACATTGCCTAGAAACATCATGATCTGACATCTATAGTGGGTCAAACAAGGTCACTCGATAACTGCTTAAGCATGTTCTGGGTTTCTCATGAACACCTAAGGCGACTGTTTCTATCGCTAAAGGATATAGCGACAGTTTTATTAATTTTATTTAATTTATTTTCCAAAATAATTAAAAAAATAGAAATTTATTATTAAAAATTCCAAAAATAGTTTAAAAAATTATTTTAAGTTATAAAAATTAACTTTTAATAATTTGACATATTTTTTATAAATATTAATATTTAATTGGATATTATTGATATTTTATTTATTTGATAAATGCTTTAAATAAATTAATTAAAAATTATTTTATTATATTAAAAATCATTTTAAATGATAAAAAAGTATTTAATAATATTTAAAGTTATAAAATATAACTTTTCATATTTTGAGGTAAATTTCATTAATAATTTAATATTAATGATATTAGATTTCTTTAATAATTATATTAAATAAATAAATTAAAAATGATTTTAATATTATAAAAATCATTTTAAATGAAAATAAATAGTTTAAAAATATTTTAAGTTATAAAATATAACTTTTGATATTTAAAAGTTAAATTTCATTAATAATTTAATATTAATGATATTAGTTTTATTTAATAATTATTTAAATAAATAGTTTAAAATGGTTTTATTGATTTAAAATCATTTAAAATGGAAATAAATGAATAAAAATATTTTAAGTTATAATTATTGACTTTTAATATTTTGATAAATAAAACATTAATAATTAAATATTAATAGTAATTATTTAAAAATGATTTTAATTGTTTTAAAAAGCATTTAAGGGTAATAAAATGTTTTTAAAATATTTTGAGTTATTATAAATAACTTTAATATTTTGGCAATGGTTTCATTAATAATTTAATATTAATTAAATATTAATGATAATAGAATTATTTAATATTTAAATTATTTAAAAATTATTCCAGTATTTGAAAAATCATGATAAATTATAATAATTCTTTAAAAATTATTATAAGGCTATGAAAAATAATTCGACTGATATTTAAAATATCTTAACGAATATTGAACTACAGAATCGAGTTTTAGACTCGATAAAGCCGTCGGTACACCTTACTATTTCAAAAATTGATATGGACTTAGAGAAATGGACTAGATACGTGTTTGTTTATGATTCAATGACTGCTAAACATATGTGACAATGTGATTATGTTATATGCTGACTGCAAATAGCAGTACTATGTGATATGATATGTTATTCTAATCGAACAAATGATCTTATTAATGATAGGTTTCGATATAAAAGGTAAAACTAAGTTGCGTTATTGTAAGAAGCAGCTTATGCAAGTATCCTAACTTTGCATTTCCTTTATGCAATGGACATGAGTAAGAAAGTTTAAGAATTATACTATTATTGTGCCAGATTATTAACTATATTATTATCGATTATTTATCCAATCTTTTATATTTATACAAGTTCTTAAATTATCCGATCATTGTTTATCAATACAGTACTATTGTATAATCCATATATTTATTTTGTTCGTTAATTCCTAAATATGGTTATACCAGTGTCCTCACTTGGATAATCATTGTATTTAATCACACGTTGATACATACTTATTGATTTCTAGTATGTATACGTTGACTTAAAATTCGTCTAAGCTATTTGATTCAGCTAGACACAAACTTAAAAATATTGTTGAACAAATAGAACTTTATTATTATCTAATCAAATTATTTTGGTTCGGATTCCCGACTAAGTATGAACATCCCGTACATGGGAAAACTTTTGTGCACCAAAGGTGGATAAGATGAATGATAATCTCGTTCTTGCATGTAGTATTGATCAATACAGGGCATAACGATCTGATCACCCCCCGTGCCTGTAAGTTATTACGGTTTACAGATGATGTTCTGATTAGCCTTTTTGAAAAAAGAAAATAATGTTCATAGTCTGTCGACTGATCTCCAGTTATAGTCAGTACGTAGTTTCAAAAAATTGATATAGAAGTGATATGTTGTTATTATTGGTTCAGCTTTCTTCACAACTGTTGATTCATTGTAGAAGTGTTATTCAAAGAAAACATGTAATCCTTTCAGCTAATATGTATTGTTGCTATTACTTGTTGGGCACCCAAATGCTCATTCTTACTTAATTAAAATGTTTTCAGTCAATCGTGATCAACCCGAAGGTTCATGCAAGAACAAGAGGAAAGGAAAGCTGTTCGAATGAGTTTTATAATATTTTGTGTAATAGTTAAAATTTATTAAGATAATGATATATATTATCTATGATGTAATAAATGTTTAAAGGCCGCGTACCTGGGATTTAGACTCTGATTTATGTAAATTAAGTTTGGTATCTATATTTTTGTTATTAGTATTAGTATTATTCCGCTCATAGAAATGGTATCGTGAAGCACCGAGTTCGGGTTTCAAGTATTTGAATTTGGGGGCGTCACACAGTCAGCTTTTGCTTTTTCGTCTTTAGAAACACTTTTAAGTAGAAATCCCAATACCAAGCACACCGTCCTAAAACGCTCTCTAAAGAAATATGGCAAACACCTTATGTGCGCTTCATGAAACTAGGGTTTTTCAATGATAGCTAAGGCAGTTGTGTCCAAAGGAATAACTTCAACAACAAAAGTAATAATTCACAAAAATCCAAAGCCCAACCACAAGCAATACCAGAATTAATCTTAACAAAAGTCTAATTCAAAAGAACACTTGAAAAACCTAGCACCCAATTACCTTAGATGAAATGCAGAAGAGAAGGCAATCCTCAACAATCGATGTAGGTGAAGCACAAATTAACTGTTGGAGACTGGGGCAAGATCGGGTGTGGAGAATGCAAATGCTACTTAGTGGCTTAGAGGGTTTGTGGGGAGTTTGTCAAGAATGGAGATGTAACTAACACGAGGCTTGGTTAACATGAGGCAAAAGAAACTGAAATAACATACTTAATTAACTGGGACGTGCTAACGTTGCTGCAGCGCTGGTATCCCTTTGTAAACTAGCGCTGCAACGCCTGTACTGAATCATGTATTTTAAAGTGGCACTGCAATGCTGTGTATAAGCATGAAAGGGCGCTGCAGCGCATCTCTTCAGTAGGTTTGGCATGAAGATGGTGTTAAAGCGCTGATTCCATTGTGAAGTGGCACTGCAGCGCATATTTCCATTAGCTAAGTTGTTGTGATGACACTGCAGCGATGGTTTTGAAGGCAACACAAGTGCTACGGCGCTGTGTTGTATGGCTAGTCTTTAAAGATGGCGCTGCAACGCTGGTTTAGGCTTACACACAGGCGCAGCAGCGTCATCCCTGCATAAACCCAAGATAGATTTCTTTCCTGCACAAACCAAGCCAGATATAAGCCATCCTAATAATCAACACAAAAACATATAACAAAATCTAATGATAAGCTTAACTCTAACTACTATATTCACAATCAACTTTCTAAGTAAACATGCTACCTGCACTATAAATATAATAACATGCATATTGGGTAATACAATATAGTAATAAACAAATAGAAAGGTATGTTAACAAAACAAAGAGAAAAAGATACAATGTACTAGACATAAGTACAGAGAAACATAATATTTTGATACTAAAATGGGGTTGCCTCCCCACCAAACTCTTGATTTAAAGTCGTTAGCTTAACTTTTTCCCCGCCTTACACCGGGTCACCCAATGTGATGGAAGTGTTCTGTCAGTCGACCTCGTCACCCCGGTAGTGTTTAAGGCGTTGCCCATTTACCTTAAAGGTTTTGTCATAATTAGGGTCTTTAACCTCGATAGCACCATGAGGATACACCTTGGCAATTATGATCGGTCCCGACCATCGGTACTTCAACTTCCTCAGAAACATTTTCAATTAGGAGTTGAATAGAAGTACTTTCTGGCCCTGTTCAAAATCTCTTTCGACTATTTTCTTGTCATGCCACCGCTTTGTCTTCTCTTTGTACAACTTAGCATTTTCATACGCTTGCAGATGAAACTCGTCTGATTCGTTTAGTTATAACAATCTCTGTTCACATGTTGCATCCAAATAGAAATTGAGCTTTTAAATTGCCCAATAAGCACTATGCTCCAATTCGACCGGGAGATGACATGTCTTCCCATACACAAGCCTATACAGAGACATTCCGATAGGCGTCTTGTATGCAATGTGGTATGCCCACAAGGCATCATCCAGCTTTTTGAACCAGTCCTTCATTTTCGGGTTAACAATCTTTTCTAGGATGCGCTTGACCTCCCTGTTGGATACCTCTGCTTGGCCACTTGTTTGCGGATGATAGGCAGTAGCTTTTTTATAGGATACCCCATATTTAGCGAGAAGGGATTTGAAATATTTATTGCAAAAATGTGACCCCTCATCACTAATTATTGCCCGAGGTGTGCCAAATCGGATGAATATATTCTTTCTTAAAAAATTCAGCACAACCTTAGCATCATTTGTAGGCAAAGCAATTACTTCCACCCACTTAGGGACATAGTATACCTTGACTAGGATATATAGATTGTTGTAGGAAGACGAAATTGGGCCCATGAAATCTATTCCCCAAACATTGAACAGTTCCACTTCTAGGATATTCTGCAGAGGCATTTAATGCCTTTTGGAAATGGTTCATACCCTTTGGTAATTATTGCAATGCGATACATAAAGATTTGCATATTTAAACAAAGTAGGCCAGTAGAAACCAGATTGGAGTACCTTTGCAGTTGTTCTTTGGCCACCAAAATTTTCCTCCGTAGTTCGAGGAATGACAGTGATGGAGCACACCCTCAATTTCTTCCTCCGATAGACATCTTCGAAGAATTTGGTATACACACTGTTTGAATATGAAAGGCTCATCCCACAGATAATGCTTCGCATCATTTAGGAATTTCTTCCTCTGTTGATAGCTCATGTTTGGGGGCAGCACATTGCAAGCGACAAAATTTGCGAAGTCAGCATACCACGGTGCTATGCTTTTAACAACATATAACTGCTCATCCGGGAAGAAGTCATTTATATATATCTCTACATCCCCCATATGAGTTGGGTTTTCCAATATCGATAAGTGATATACGACTTGGTTCTCAGTCCCTTTTTTTATCATGGATCTCCAGATCGAATTCTTGGAGGAGAAGGACCCATCTTATCAACCTTGGCTTAGCATCTTTCTTTGAGATAAGGTATTTGATTGCTGAGTGGTTAGTGTTGTGACGCCCCCAAAATTAGGTATATATCACCCATCTTGGGTCGCCACTTACATGGTACATAAATTCAAATACAACTTACTAATATAACTGTCGTGTACAATACGGCATAAACTGTGAGTTTGAATACAAATATTGTCTACTAGATATTATACAAACTCAAAAGGAGTCCTCATTACAACTATTATCACACTATTTCACAGAATAGTGAGGACTACTAATGCTATCCTCTGGACCATTACTCCATTCCCCGACTTCGTCCATTTATGTTCTCATTTCGAAGAGAATAGTGAAAGAAAGGGTGAGCTCAACTAGCCCGAAGAAGAAATATTATGACTAAGATGATGCGTAATAAATTATCATTAGCCTTCAACAGTGTTAAACCGATAAAATACAATAGACAACCGGTTTAAGCTGCAATGAATATGCAATCCATTAAAAGAGTCAAGTAGAAAATAAAGTCTACGTCTTTTAGGTTTTAAAAGGTTTTCATAAATTTTATCACTAAGACTCGGTTTAATGAATAAACCACAATATCTAATCATCCCGTGCTACCTGGTCAAGGATTTTCATCAAATTATCAATGGTCATGACTATACCGAATCACCCCTAGTCATAATCATACCAAAAACTATCCATCATCGCATTACAGTCACCGAGGACTTTTATCACATCATTTATAACAAGCCATGATTATACCAAATGATCCTCGGTCATAATCATACTAAGTTCATCTATGCACGTAAGCCAAAGATAACATAATATAACATGAGGATGATGACAATGACATAATAATTCAATAAAACAAGTTCAAGAATTATTTTATCCAGAATTAAGTAACGCCCAAATTGTCAACAAGATACTATTTTGTAGAGTAAAATTCAAGAATGATCGGAAGAATGTTTCCATGAAAAGATCTTTGGATGAAACGCAAATATCAAGAATATTCTACTAATTTCATGGAGTATAGAAGTCAAAGTTTTAACCAACTAGGTATAATAAAGAATGGAATAACAAAGGAAATCATCATGCATGCGCAGATTTAGACAGAAAGTTATTCAATGTAATAATAATAACGGAACCGGTCGTGAAATTCACACCAAACAGGATGATCCAAATGTAATAATAAATCTTTGAATAATAATAAACAATGGAACCAAGTCCGGTGTCAAACACACAGATAGGATATTCCAATAGAATAATAAATGCGAAATAATAAACAATGGAACCAGGTCCGGTGTAAAATACATAGACAGGATATTCCAACAGAATAATAAAGAATGGAATAACAGAAGAAGATCACCAAGTATAGGGGATTCCGCGTATACAGGTTATTCCAACAGAATAAATAAGAATGGAATAATATAAGGATTTCACCAAGTATAGGGTATGCCGCATATACAAAGTTATGTATAGGGTATGCCACTTTTACAAAGTTATTCAATGTAATAATAATGAATGGAATAATGAAGTTCTCTTCATGAATAAGAAAGAATAACACCCCTTACGGGTACAACAAATAATACCCCTTACCGTAAAAGACACTGGATATCAAAGTAGTGAAGTACCAGAATACTCTTCTTCTTTCTCTCTATAGATTTTCTCTCTATAGCTTCTCTCTATAATTTCTCTCTCTAGAGTTTCAATTGAATTAAGTAAGAAAATAATGAAGGAATGAGCTTCTATTTATAGGAAAATAGAATGCATAGTAATTAATCCATGAACGGTCCAGATTGATTTACTTTAATCTGACGGTCCATATTTAAAGCAAAATCTTTTAAATAAAATATCATATATTCTATTTATATAAAAACATTTTACTATGCAAACACTATGCAACACTATGCAAAACACTATGCAACACTATGCATAATAAAATATAATATATTCTATTTATAGAATAACTTTAATAAAGTATTCATTTTTATATAAAAGATGTTTCGCTTTTTTATTACGTTAATAATACGAATAAAACAAAACGTCATTATCGCTATAATAATTCATATTATTAATCGACAATAATGGAATCAAACTGAGTGACTTCTCACATAAGCATCAATAATCAATACCGTGTGCTACTATGCAACCACACGTATTACTGTAATTTTACTATCGAGTAGTTCAACAGTATCAACGGTAAAACTTCCACCGTTATTTCAATAAAAAATATTTTGTCGTTTTCTCAATCCGACTAATAATTACATTGTAGGGGTCCACCAATGATTGAGCCGTTGTACGAATATTCCCTGCTAAACCGAATATTCCCCGACCAATCGAATATAATATAACCACTTGTATACTTTGCAAAATTTATAAATACTACCCACAACTATAATATTATCTTAAATTCACACCATAATATTAAAAAATTATTTCGACAAAATTTAAATCTTTATTGATAAAATCTGGGGTCTCACAAGTGTACACGATAACCTTGGTTCCACTGAGATAGGAACGAAACTTATCAAAAGCATATACCACTGCCAGAAGCTCTTTCTCAGTGGTGGTGTAGTGAAGCTGAGCATCAGTAAATGTCTTACTAGCATAGTAAATCGTGTGAAACACTTTGACCCTCCTTTGGCCCTACACTGCTCCAATTGCAAAATCACTAGCATCACACATAAGCTCAAATGGAAAGGTCTAGTCAGGAGCTACTACTATAGGAGATGAGATGAGTCTTTCCTTTAATAATTTAAACGCTCTTAAGAAGGCTTCGTCAAACAGGAAAGACACGTCCTTTTCTAATAAACTACGTATAGAGTGGCTTGGTTATTTTTGAAAAGTCTGGGATAAACCATCTGTAGAACCCCGCATGCCCCAGAAAACTTCTTACCCCTTTCACTGATGTTGGCAGTGGCAGATTATCAATAACATCGATTTTGGCCCTATCTAATTTAATACCACAAGCAGATACCATGTGCCCCAGGATAATGCCCTCTCTTACCCTGAAGTGGCACTTCTCCCAATTCAACACTAGGTTTGTCTCTACGCATCTTTTTAGGACGACAATCAGATTTTGTAGAAAGCTTTCGAAAGAGCTCCCAAAGATAAAAAAATTAACCATTAAGACCTCAGTGTCTTTTCCACCATATCTGAAAAGATGGACATCATGCAACGCTGGAACATTGCAAGAGTGTTACACACCCCAAAGGACATTTTCCTTAAGGTAAAGGTCTCGTAGGGGCATGCAAACGTAGTTTTCTCCTGATCTTCAGGAGCTATAGTAATTTGATTGTAGACAGAATATCCATCAAGGAGGCAATAAAATTTATGCCCAGCGAGTCTGTCGAGCATCTGATCAATAAAGGGCATAGGAAAATGATCCTTACGGGTGGACTTGTTTAACTTCCTATAGTCCATACATACCCTCCATCCAGTAACTGTTCTGGTGGGAATAAGCTCGTTATTCTCGTTGGACACTACTGTAATGTCGCCCTTTTTTGGCACGCATTGAATGGGACTAACCCAGGGACTGTCTGAGATGGGGTAGATAATGCCCACATCTAGCAACTTGATAATTTCTTTTCGGACCATCTCTTTTATAATGGGGTTCAACCGCCTCTGATGTTCAATGGATGGCTTAGACCCTTCCTCGAGTAGGATTTTATGAATGCGAAAAGATGGACTGATCCCTTTAATATCTGCAATCGACCACCCCAAGGTCATTTTATACCATCTGAGCACTTGAAGCAGTTTCTCTTCCTGAGCCATATCCAAAGATGTAGAAATAATAATAGGCAAGGTGGATGACTCCCCTAAATAGGCATACCTCAAATGGTTTTGCAAGGGCTTGAGATTAAGGACAGACGGTTCTATGATTGAAGGTTTTGCCTTGGAAGTGGATGCTTCTTGATCATTCAGAGATTTAAATGGTCACTGGAACTGTTTCGATCTCTGGGGTGCATCTAACCACTTAGCACATTTAAGATGAGTAGGCTCTTCCATGTTACTAGCACCTGTCAGTGTAGCCTCAAGTGAGTCAGACATGCTATTTTCAGAAAATACTTCTTGCACTGATTTGAATAATCACATTATTCTAGAAGAAATCTTTAGAGGCATTTGGATATTTTGGGGACCTGAACACATTGAATGTTACCTCCTGGTCCTGAACTCTCATAGTTAATTCCCCATTTTGCACATCTATTAGCTTCCTCCCCGTTGCCAATAATGGTCTACCGAGTATAATCGGGAGCTCCCTGTCTTCCTCGAAGTCAAGGATAATAAATTCCACAAGGAAAATGAACTTGTCCACCTTAACAAGAACATCTTCAACTATCCCCTTCGGGTAAAGAAGAGATATGTCAGCCAGTTGCAGGGCCACACTAGTAGGTTTGGCTTTATTTAACCCCATCTTTTTATAGATTGACAAATGCATCAGATTAATACTAGTCCATAAATCACATAGGGCTTTGCCTATGAACTGGTCCCTTATTGTGCATGGTATAGTGAAACTCCCAGGATCTTTCAGTTTTGGTGGAAGCTTGTTTTGTAAGATGGCACTACATTCTTCTGTTAGTGCAACTGTCTCATAATCCTCAATCTTCCACTTTTTAGACAAAATGTCCTTCATAAATTTGTTGTAGCTAGGCATTTGCTCCAACGCCTCTGCAAACAAAATATTTATATTAAGCTTCTTAATCATTTCTAAAAATATAGAAAATTGTTTATCGAGCTTCTATTTCTGCATGCGCTGGGGGAATGGTAACTGTTGGATAGGGGACTAGACTTGTTCACTATAGGGATTGGTTCTGTTTGTTCATCCTATGAAATCTCTTCTCCCCCAGACTTATCACCAATTGACTCCACATTTGGTTCCTTTTCAGCCACTTCCTCTTACATTGTAGAAGGCTCTCCATAGTTTTCATTTATTATCCTTCCATTTCGGAGTGTAACTCCTTTGAATTACTCCTTTCCATCCCATTTTTGGTTGACATCAATGTCACTCAGTAATGTGCCCTGAAGATGACTTTTTAAAGTAGTGGCCAATTGTCCCATTTGGACTTCAAGGTTTCGGATGGAGGCATCTTGATTATTGCTCCTCGTTTCATTTTCAGCAATATATCGTGAAAAGAGATCTTCCAAACTGGGTTTTCTTTCCTATTGAGGTGGGGGTTGGTAAGAATTTTGTGGTTGCTGGTGGTACTGATTCTGAGCTTGGAAATTAGGAGGTTTAAATTGTTAGGTCTGGTGGTGGATTGTTGTGCTTGGTTCCTATTGGTGTTGCCTCAGGAGAAATTTGGATGATTTCTCAATCCCAGATGGTAGTGAGTAGGAAGATTTCCATTTTGATGTCGCCCATAGTTCAAAACACATTGGACTAATTAAAGGCTTATGGCGCACTGATCAGTTGGGTGGCTTCCTGCACACAATTTACATGGCATGGCGCACTGATTGCACTCTCATAGTGTTGAGTCTTTTAGTTAGCGCTGCAACCTGTACAGCTAATGTCGTGACTGAGTCAACCTCATACACCCCTGCTACTCTCCTAGAGGCTTGCCTATCATTTGGCCATTGATAATTGTTGGAAGCCATTATTTCCACTAAGTCATATCCTTCTACATGATGTTTTGACATGAAGGCCCCACTAGATGAGGCATCTATACTCGAACGAGTAGACCCGGATAAACCATTATAAAATGTCTAAATGGGAAGCCATTCTAGCAATCCATGGTGGGGACATCTTCTCAGTAAATCCTTGAATCACTCCCATGATTCAAATTGGATGAAGGATGTAATGCCATGCTTGAGCCTGACTATTTTAGCAGGCGGAAAGAACTTCACCACGAACTTTTGACCCAAGTCAGCCCATGTGGTGATGGAGCCTGGCGGAAGTGAATGCAGCCAACTCTTGGCCTTGTCCCTCAGAGTGAATGGGAATAGTCAGAGTCTGATGGCATCGTTAGACATTCTGTTGCATTTAAACGTATCACAGATCTCCAAGATATTGATCAAATGATCATTCGGGTCATCATTTGGCAATCCCCTGAAATGAACATTATTTTGGATCATTTGAATGGTGCCTTACTTGATCTCGAAGTTGTTAGCTTGGATAGCAGGCCTGAGAATGCTCGCTTGCAAATCTGCAATATGGGGCATGGCATACTCCCTTAAAGATTTTTGAATCTCTTCAACTATAATAACAGGAGTATGTATGTCCCGAGCTTTTACTCTTCACAGTCGTCTGTAGGTTCTGTCTACCTTAGGACCGAGAGGTATTATATTCTGACCCCTTCGAGGTGGCATACACAATTGAGACTACCTAAGAAGGAGATAAAATAGATATATCAGTTTAAATTAAGATCGTATTGACTTATCGTTCATATTGATAAACAAATAATACAAAGTCCCCGGCAACGACGCCAAAAACTTGTTGGTTATTTTCACAATCAATAAAACACGGACAATTATACACGGTCAACATGTAATATATGATAAGTTAAGTGTCGTACCCACGAGGACAAAGTGTTAGGTGCTAGTCAAATACTAAAATTGGTTCAATACAGTCTTATCTAAACAAGTAATTAAAGATGGTGTGTTAAACTATATGCTTAAAAATAGTAAAAATAAGAGAATGAGTTGTATAAGAAAGTTAAGCTAGGATCACAACTCCCCTAATACTTCGCCTAATCTCCTAACTCTCCACAATAAAAACAAATCAAAGGAATGGCCAACCGAGAACAATAATTACACATAAGCCTTTTTTGAAAGTCAAATGCACATCCCTAGCTAGATGAATCACAATATTTCTATGGTAAAAATAACTAGACTAGGGTCATTAAGCTTAATCTTACAGGCTATACAAGGCAAATAGAGATATTTCTATCCTATTATACAAATTATGCACACATTCCCATAGGCATTGTCATAACAAGTGTTCTTATATTTTAGGGTTAGACATTAATATCCAATTTTTAATATCCATTAATATCTATATCAATTTCTTTGTCAAGCAATCAATAAAATAAGCATGAAATACAACAACCCATTCTAAAATAATTCATTAATATAAATAGGAGAGAAAGTTAATTAAGCTAAACAATAGGTTACATTACAATCCTAGAAATGGAATTACTTCATAACTATGGTACTAATACACATTTTCAAAGTGTTCAAATGAATGAAAGATTTGGATAAAGAAAACTCCTTTTGTGAAGTGTTCTGGCTCTAAGTCTTCTCTTCTCTGCGTAGATGTCGAGATGTGAAGGATGCAATGGACTTTTCTTCCTTGAAGATTAACTTATATCTCTTCTATGCTAAGAAACTCTAAAATAACCCTAATCTATGCTCTAGAGAAGTTGGAGGCTGCTACTTAATGATAAGATATGTATTCCTTAGCTTTTTAGGTCATTAAGACCTAATCTATGCCTGGGCACCAGAGCCAGTGCTGCAACGCCAAGTTTAAGCCTTGGAACGATGTTGTAGGTCTTGTCAAGACAAAAGAATAGGAGATGGCGCTTACAACGCTTGGTTTGTAAAGGAACTGGGCATCGCAAAGGTCTTTGAGATGTTGTCGAGTTGGTCAGTGATGATGAAGCAGTCAGCCGCTTTTAAACCCGAAGTGGCGCTTATAATCTTTGGTATGGATAAAATGATATTTTTGCCCATGCAAAGCTGGAAATGACCTAATAAGCCCTGTAACACAAAGATTAAGCAAAATAATAATAAAATAATATTAAATCTATATAAATAATGAAGAACAGGCAGCCTCTTAAGTCATAGAGGATCCGATTCATGGGTATAAATTCCATTCATCCAACATTTGCCTATTCATCTGCTATATGAACTTAAGATTGGGGGATTGGTGCAATATCGATGGATGTATCTGTGACAACCCGAATTTTCATAAGTTATTAAAATAGAAATTTAATAACTAAAATTCTTATTATGAGGTGTATATATTTTGAATTATGTGATTTGGTGTGCAGAGAATTATATATTCATATGCTGGAGAATGTGAGATTTAATAGTTAATTAAACTATTAAATAAATTAAATAATATTAGTTAATTGGATTAAGTTGAAATTATGTTATAAGATAATATAATTTTAATTATTATGCCTTATGGGCAATGGAAATTATTATGAGTTAAGTTTTCAGAATTGTGTTAATAATTCACTTAATTAAAATAATAAATTAATACAATTATAATTGATTTAATAAAGTGAGAATGTAATATATTGCATGAAAATGTAAATGTTAGTATAATGCTAGTAAAATATTTATTAAGTACATTTAATATTTTAGTTGGAAATTGTATGGAATAAAATGAATATTTATGGTATTAAATAAATATTTGATGGAATAGTTTATTTAAGTGTGATAAAATAGATGTGATTTATACATATTTTATTACGCGAGTATATATCATGATAATCTAATTTAATTAAATAATTAAATTAGAGGAGTGAAAATTTGTTAAATAAAGTTATGATGGTTGAATAGAAATTATAATTTGACTGATAAGGTCAATTTTATTTCCTAAGAAATTAAAGGTACATAATCTAGTTTATAATTCTAGTTTATGTGTTCTTGAGTTTTATTAAAATTGGAGTTTTGGTTAATGAATTTGTGGGTTACGATGTTATATATTGTAACGCCCCGAAATCCAGTCTATCTTCACACCTGGATTCCGTACGTCACGAGTAGATCCTTCATCCAACATACATCATTATATACCAAAATATAACAACATACACTCTTAAATCCCAGGTTCTGGAAACCTTATAACCTTTTTCATTACAAATATGAATAAATACATTATTCATTTCATCTTACAAGAGTGACTTTTATCCGCCACCAAGGATACATAACAGTTCCTTAAACTAGTCTAGAGTTCAATTCATCTTTCTAAATTACAAGTCTTCACTTGATCTTCTCGCTACCTTCACATTCTGAATGACAATTCATCTGGAGACCATCAGCTTGATCTTTACGGGATCCTTAAGTTCTTCTAACCTTGTTCGCTAAAAATTGTTTTTCATTTAAAGCAAGTGTGAACATTCAATTGCCCAGCAAGTTATAACAGTTGAACAAACAACTTCAGAATTAAAACATTTCTTTAAAACTTCTATAACCGAACAAAGGTTATCAAGCAGCTTCAATAATAGGAATAGTCTCGATTCCTATCATCCTAAATCATCAATCATTTTTACTTTGAAATACTTTCATCCCGCTACCTTTTTCATACACATTCTGTCTTGCTAGAATCATTAGCATAGACTTAACAACAACGGTTCATGTATAAACAGAACATACTTATATTGAACAACTCAATCACAGAATAGTAAATTTCATAGAAACACTGAAGTGTTCAAATTGTGGCTCAAAGCCTCATACATTCTACCACCTTGTACATACATCGCACATATGCACATAGACAAGATTTCTCACGTACAACATCTGAGAAGTTTAAGAAACTAACATTCACGTAATATGAATGAAGTTAGGAAACTTGCCTTACGCCCAGCTACAATATACGCTGAACTGCTTATCTCAATTCCTATATAACACATAAGGAGAAAACATAAACACCAATTAGTCATATATTAAACTTACGCATTGGTTTACTTAGCTTTACTTCTTAGGGTTCGCGTTCTTGCAATATAAGTTTACGCGACTAACTTCCTTTACTAGTTTACGGGTTTGTGATATACGGAGATGTCTTACTCATATGTTCATCATCTTGGATGATTTATATTCTTATCTTATTCGAACCATTAAACTTAATGTTCGTTAAAGTCAATTTCTTATTCTTTACGGCTTTCTGGCGACAAAATGTCATACCTTAGGATTCATTCCTTATCGACTCACATTCGGCTTTCATTAATCTTATTACCGTTTGTTAAGGTTTTCGTGATACTTCATATCTTATTAACACTTTTGTTATCCATTACATGAACCCCATGTTCATTACCATCGTCGCTCAACCTCTAAGGTATCACAATCATAGCATTCCATACCGTTCTTTCATCATGACTACGGTCCCCGGATATCGGTTACGTAACCCCCGTTTATATTCTTTATCTTTTAGTCTCGCTTAATCTTTACGTTCAACCTTTACTAAAGGTTTAACTACCTTACATAAGTGTTATGTTACGTGATCTACATGTTCCTATTTCTTTCTTGCACATCCCCCAGAACTTGAGACATAAAATCTCATTTACTGGCATCACACACGTCTGCCGGCTTACTCTGGTTGCGCCCTTCCTTTTTTCTCTTCTTGGCTGCGACCTACTCTCTCTCTCTCTCTTCCCGGGTCAAGCGTTGAACCCTTTGAACCCTTTGTTATCTGCAATCGAGGTGCCACTCTCTAGGAGTTTATGGCCGAGCTTCATGGCTGTGGCCACTTCTCAAACCTCGATTCGGCCATTTGTGGCGCCGAGCTTAAACCCTAGAAAATTTGCTAAGTCTTGAATCAAGTTTTAGACGCTTACTTCGTGATCTCATAACTCCTTCGTTATAACTCAGAACGAGGCCGTTCTAAAGCCATTCTCTTTCTTATCTTATGTACTTTAATACCCATCCAGCAGAAATTCAATATAAATCTGTTAATGTGCCATTCGATTGGCTTGATTTTCACCCTTTGTTCATTTTACGTTTTTAACGCTCTTCGTTCGTTCGTCCGTAATTCGGTCATCCGAACTCGAAACTCGCTCGTTCTTGAGTCCATGACTCACATTTTCTATGTTCTCTTAGTTTCTTATGAAACCCTACACGTTAGGGTTCATTGACTAACTTTCTAATTCTCATTTGACTTTTACGAAATTTTCGCCATAACTTCATTATAGCTAAGTTTTAATTCGTTCTTCATGAACGTTTCTACCGATCATAACCAAGCAGTATGCAACTAACTTATACGCGATGGTTTTAAACTTGTCCATCAACAACAATTAAACTACGATGGTTTTAAATTTGTCCATCAACAACGTTCTTCGTGCTCTTCGTATTCTTCGTTCGTTCTTCATTAAAATCGATATTTTGGATTATGATTTCACTTGTTATTGGAATTTGATGTTATAGAACACCATTCCTTACTTATTTCACCTACTTATTCATATAATCCACTCGGATCGTTCAAATTTGCTACGAATCTTATACTTCCTTAAGAAATTTATAAACTAAATTTCTAAGTTCTTATTTCTTCTTTTCTCATGATTTCAACCATATGAACTCATCTCTCACCTTATCTACTTCTAATCTTCATTAATTTATGTTTTAAACATATTAAACTTAAAGAAAATTCTATTAGAAGCTAGGTTTTAGATTACCTCTTCTTCTTATTTTTCTCTCGCTAGACAACGCCGACGATTTGCAAGCTTTTCTATTTCACGATCACCCTTGATCCGAGCATCCATACTCATGTTCTTTCTTCTCCTCCCCATCCGACTTCTCTCTCTCTCTCTCTCTCTCTCTCTCTCTCTCTCAAGTGTGGGAGAATTTTCAAAATCCTCAAAATATGAAATTAAGCTTCCTATTTATAGATTTTCAAAGCTAGGGGCAAAATGACACCTCCTCCAACACTTAGCCACCAAGTAAACTTGGCCTCCACCCTTACTTGGTGGCCAAGTGGCCGCCTCTCTTGACCCATGGGTCACCCCATGGGTTGCCCCATTAGTTATTACCCATCCGTTTACCCATCGGTTCGATCCGCGATTTCTTTTCTTGGTTTAGGCCTTAACCCTAATTCTTATTGGGCCTATCTTGGGCTTGATTTCACAAAGCGTTGGGCTTGACATAATCCAAGTCCAATTAGATTCTACAAAGTCCATGAACTCAAAGTTCATTAAGACTTATCGTATTCTACGCATCTCATTCTCGTATTCTCGTATTTTCTTCGTATATAGTTCGTACGATATTCGTATTATACGTTGTACTAATCTTCTTATTATACTCATATAATAACTAGTATTATACTCGTATTTCTCACGCATAATAACCCTAAAGATTATACGTGATCATAAAATTCTCGGAACTCACTTTACCTAACCCTTAGGTTTTGAGTCCGTAGGCGAAAACTTCGTTTTTGCAATAACTGAAATATTATTGAATATTCCATCACTTGTCAATATTTTACATAATCAATAACTTCTCGGAATTTCAAAATAAATCTCCGAGCAGAAACGGATGAATAGTGCCTATTTCGTCTTTTTCCCCAAAAAATATTTTGTTCCCGGAAAACTTTTATTTTCTTCTTGAAAATTCTTATTCGCTCAATCTAGCTCGTAGCCAGAATACTCCCGACTTATAATCATCCTAGGTTATAGAACGATTAACAAACACATAGCACATAATAGTATTAATAAAAATTAGTTTTATTAATAACTAATTCTTTAAACCTAATTCTGGACAACACAAATTTCCGGGTTGTCACATATATGTTATTAGATATTTATAATTTGATAATGGTCATCTAGAAACAAATTTTCAGAAACCAAATTCATGTATTTATACTAAAGAAGAGGAATTTAGGTTTTGATGTAATATGTGTTTTGGTGTACTTTGGGACTAAAGTTGATAATGAATTCGTGATGGAAACTTTAAATTGATGGATGATTTTTGTTCTCCTCTATAAAACAAAAATAACGCAACTTGAACGGATCGAATTGGTTAAGAAACGAATTCGTGGTGAATGATTTCGCTTAACATGTTGAAAATAGGAAAATTTAGTATAAAAAAATTAGAATTAGTATAATCAAGTCCCACATCAACTAAATTGAGAACTTTACCCACTGTTAAACCTATAAATAGAAGGGCTTTACCCTTTGTTTCATTTACCAATGATAAGGCCTCCAATTTTGAGAAAGACTTTGTTGTGGGAGGACTTTTTATAAAGACCTCCTTAGTTACATTTTGGCGTGGAAGTGCGCAGTCAGTTTATGGAACTCGTATTTTCAGGTATGTTTCTTATTTAATCTTTGGTAATGTTATTATTTTAAATATTGTATTTAGTTTGTTAGTTAAAGTTTGAATTTTGGAAGTTTAGTTAGTTTTGTTAGTAAAACTAGTTAGTTTACTATGTTTATTTTAGCTTGGAATTGATATGTAAATGAGTTCTAATGATGGTAATTAAAGATATGAAGCCGAGACCTTAGACGAGTCTAATTATGTTAAATACAACTTATTTTTAAAGAAAGTTGGGTTGGAACGAGTCGAGGCGAGTTTTGGATGTCAAAACGAGAACTCAAAAAAACTAGTGGACTGCTAATCCAAAAATGAACATTCGGGTTAGCTAGATTGTTTAGAAAGTTCTGGACTTTTAATATTTTATAGTACCCTGAATAAGCTTTCCATAGACTCTGGAACGGACTAATTCCAACTTCGGGGAAAAGAGTTATGAACATTCAAAATAGTCGCGTCAAAACTATCTAACCAACTCGGGGCAGTCACCTTGAACTAATTTTATGGAATTCTGTGTTTAGAATTTGGAAATGGTCAAAGAATAAAATTTGTAGTCCCGTAAGTTAGCTTCGTGTGGGCTCACGAATCGCTCAAAAATGTTTTGAAACGGATAAGTTATGACTGTTTTAGCGAGTAAGGGTAAAGCTGGGAAAGAATGAAAAATAGTTTTGAACGCCCCTTTTTGAATACTATTTTGGACTGTCTATCTTATCCGAAATGGGTGTCCAATAACTTTTAATAATAGGTTAATATGATGTTTACAACATATCCAAAGTTGGATGTCATCGGACTTATGAGATATAGAGTAAAGTTTACATTACAACTACTATACGTTGCTATTTGACTAATAGTTGACGTGTATGATTATATAATTATGTAGGGCACGTGAAGTACAGATAACTGTAAGCTGTTAAACTGTTATTGGTAAACAACGATCAAGGCAAGTCTTTTGTTTCCTATTTTCTACGTGAACTTGATAAACTGTTTTAAATTGCATGATATGTTATATGTGTTGTAAGCGAGCATGATATGTTATACATGTTGTAATCATGAAATGTTAAAGTCAATTTATGACTACATTATTTTGGTTAAATAATGATGATAAAGTAAGGAACTCAATCTTTATATTTGCTATGTGAATTAAAGCATGGTTACTTTAATTATTATGATATGTATGTTGAGCATATTATTATGTGCTATGTGCATGAAAACTGTTAGAATTTGCTGAGCTGTCGAGTTCACTCTTGCAAATAATAATTTTTGCAGGTCAAGATTTCAAGGTAATGATACGTGCTAAGTGAATTATAGAGATCCATATTCACGAAGATTACTTATGTTTTATGAGAAATGTATTTAATATATTGAATGTAACATGTTGTTGAATTGTAAGTTGATTTATCCGGTGTATATAGATATCTATTTATGATGTAAGACTTTGTATAATCATTTTGTTGTAACGATTCATGATATAAATTTGAATCGAAGAGATGTAATGTAAATGTTGCAATTTAGGGAAATACAGAAGGAAATGTATAAAATTTTTAAATATTCCGCATTTTTAGGGATTTTAATATCGAATAATGATGTAAAGACATATTAAAGTTGTATTGTTAACAATCGAGAAGGAGAATATTATTGTATGAATTTTGGGATCGTTACAATTGGTATCAAAGCTGATAGGTTAGAAACCATAGGTAAGAGTACCTTAGGCTATAACCTTAGAGAAGAGTGGTGAAGATAATGAACGAATAAGCTCAAATAAAGTTTGAATAATAAGAAGTAATTTAAGAAATTTTTAAAAAAGAGAATAAAACATGCGTAAGAGGATGAAAAGAAAAATCTCACATAGTTGTAAGGAATATGAATTTGGGGTTACCCAACTCTAATAATAAGGATGTAAGGTGATAATAAATACAATGTATATAAGAAGAGAATGATAAAGAAGTTAAGAATAGAAAGTTATATTTAAGTATGGTACAATTGTACTCTTTAATAGTTGATGTATGGTATCTGGGATAAACGATTCCTTCATAGAGCGGAGGTATATACGGACTAACAACTCGGAACCTAGATTGTTGGTTGTTTGTGGGAAACCACTCATGGTACCATATTGAAACTGTTAGAGACTCGATGTGTACCAAGTATAGAAAATGGATACGTATGATGAAAATGTGGAACTCGAATGAAATGTTGAGCAATGTAAATGAAGTTAGAAATTCTTAAAGGAAGAATTGTTATATAAATAAGAAAATTCAAAGAAGAATCTTGAAGAGATATAAAGATAAGAAATGGGAGTTACCTAACTCCAATAGCCAAGATAACGAATAATGATGAATAGACAAAGCCTGTAAGATTAAAAGCATAAATGAAATTGTAAATGATGAAAAAGGAAAGAAAGAGGATCGTAAAACAAAACGATCACGAGTTAAGAAAATAATTTTAAGGGAGATGATAATAGAATAAGATCACGATGATATAGTACAAGATAAACTCACGAGGAGTTATATATAATGTGATACGAGGAATTCGTATTGAGCAAGGTAAGAGCAAGTTATGAGTAAGGTAATTTTAGGAGGGATTTCAATTGAGGACACATATGGTGACTAAGTTGTACAAACCTTTGTATGGGCAGAGATTTTGTGCATGTACTTAGTTTATCACATTGATAATCATTCGAATGTCGGTGTCGTGCTATCAATGTATATGTGGTGAAAAGGTGATTCTTTTCTCATGTGTATATTTGATAGTTAGAAACTATTAAGATTAGTCAAATATTATTAGGATTAGGTGTGGTTCTTAAAACTAATGCATATGGTAAGTTCGTGACTCATAATAATAAGGTATGTTTTGAACCCCTCAGCGAATGGACGCCTATGGTCTGACTAGGATAAGTTCTTAAACTCATATTATTGTGGCAAGTTCCTGAACTTCCAATGTGCAGTAAGTTTGATGAACTAGGGTATAATTAAGTGTGAATGGAGTATTGAGGATGATAGGAATAGATAGACTTATTAAGAAATGGATCATTATAGAAAGTGGAGTTGATGGTTGAAGCACATGTATTCCAAATCTTCTAGCTATGCTAAACTTCAAAATTTTTGACATAAAGCTAAATTTGCACTATGTGCTTTTTAAAAATGAATTTTTATTCTCAATGCATGGTGACAAATGTGTATGTGTGGACTTTGGGACACTGACACATCGTTACCTGTTGAGATATGATATCATTAAAACTGATTTTTAAAGATTTTTAAACTGTTTAAAGAATAGTCTATGCTAATTGTTTCGGCTAGACAAAAATGATTTTAAAATATCAAAATGTATTTTATATCATTAATGCATCATGTAACCTGGTGCAAAGATGATAAAAACGATGGAGATATCAATGCAGAATTACTTAGTCTTGGATGTGATCTAAGTATCGTCAGCCCACTATGGTATGATGATATAGTATGACAAAGTCACAAAATGACGAAATCCTCAAATAGGTTGTAAACACAGTACGGTATCATGACGTTATAAAATTATTTTTAGAATTTTAAAGATAAGTAATTGCCAACAGGGTTTGGCCATACGTGTTTCGATTGAAATTGAATTATTGGTATGAGTATAAGCTATTTGATTCAGCTAGACCAACGTTTTATGAAATTCAAAGTGTTCTTTGAAATTTTCCCGAACCAAATTCTTTTGGTGCAGATTCAGATGTTGAGAAGCTGAGGTGAACAACCCTTTTATAGGGGATTATATTACGCGAAAGCGTTAAGATGTTTGTGCACAATACATTGTACGAAGGGTTGATCCCCCTAAGTACGAGGAGTCTCTATAGTCTTATGACTGTTAAAGTTTAAGTTAAAAGATTACTTATAACTATGGACATAGTGAACAACCCTGTTCCAGGGGATAATTTACGCATAGCGTTTAAATGTTTGTGCATAATACATCATATGAAGGGCTTAACACCCTAAGTACGAGAGTTCCTATAGTCTAATGACTGTTAAGGTTTAAGTTGAAAGAGTACTTATAACCGTGGACGTAGTTCAAGGTCTTATGACCCCTCAGCATGATTTGGAATCTTTTAAATTCCTGAGTTATTCATACTACTTCCCAATTATTGAGCAATTGTGGAAGATTCTTGTTATTCTAAAAGGCGAATGTGGTAAGGATGATATTCCTTAGAAAGAATTAAGTTGTAGAATGCGACACTGAATGATGAATATATTGAATAAATGAGAAAAGAAATTTTGAAATGAGAAGGAGATGAGTTATCAAAGAATAATGTTAAACTTTTAATAGAAAAGTTTAATAATTGTAGAAAGATCTTTGTGGAAAGAAGTGATTATAGAACCTAATGAATGAATAAAGTATTAACGTAAAATCTATTTTGATAGATTGAATGAATAAAGATTAATAGATAAAATTTTGAGGACGAAATTCTTAGAAGAAATGGTGAATGCAATATCCTGAGTGTTTATGATAACGATCTTTAGAAAAGGAAATGAATGGGTTAAAGAATATATAATACTCAAAATATAATTGAGCTCAAGTGAAAGTTATGAAATAAAACCTAGAATTTGTTGAAGTAATGAATGTAATAAGAAATATAAAACCTATATTAAGGTAATGTGTTGAAGATACTCAACGATAAATTTTGAATAGAGATTTGGTGAAAATCGAGTAAGGGAGGTTTCTTTGATTCCGAGGACGGAATCCTTATAAGGAAAGAAGGATGTGAAAACCCGAATTTTCATAAGTTATTAAAATAGGAATTTAATAATTAAAATTCTTATTATTAGGTGTATATATTTTGAATTATGTGATTTGGTGTGAAGAGAATTATATATTCATATGTTGGAGAATGTGATATTTAATAGTTAATTGAACTATTAAAGAAATTAAATAATTTTAAGTAATTGAATTAAGTTAAAATTATGTTACGAGATAATATAATTTTAAATGTTATGTCTTATGGACAATGGAAATTATTATGAGTTAAGTTTCAGTAAATAGTGTGAATAATTCACTTAATTAAAATAGTGAATTAATACAAGTATAATTGATTTAATAAAGTGAAAATGTAATATATTGCATGAAAATGTAATTGTTAGTATAATGCGAGTAAAATATTTATTAAGTACTTTAAATATTTTAGTTGGAAGGCTATATGGAATAAAATGAATATTTATGGTATTAAATAAATTTTTGATGGGATAGTTTATTTAAGTGTGATAAAATAGATGTGATTTATACATATTTTATTACTTGAGTATAATAGTGATATTCTAATTTAATTAAATAATTAAATTAGAGGAGTGATAATTTGTTAAATAGAGTTATGATGGTTGAATAGAAATTATAATTTAACTAATAAGGTCAATTTTATTTCCTAAGAAATTAAAGGTACATAATCTAGTTTATAATTCTAGTTTATGTGTTCTTGAGTTTTATTAAAATTGGAGTTTTGGTTAATGAATTTGTGGGTTACGATGTTATATATGTTATTAGATATTTATAATTTGATATTGGTCATCTAGAAAAAAAAATCAAAAATCAAATTCATGTATTTTATACTAAAGAAGTGGAATTTAGGCTTTGATTGTAATGTGTGTTTTGGTGTACTTTGGGACTAAAGTTGATGATGAATTCTTGATGGAAACTTTAAATTGTTGGATGATTGCTGTTCTCCTCTATAAAATGAAAAAAACGCAACTTGAATGGATTGAATTGGTTAAGAAACGAATTCGTGGTGAATGATTTCGCTTAACATGTTAAAAATAGGAAAAATTAGTATAAACAAATTAGAATGAGTATAAATCAAGTCCCACATCAACTAAATTGAGAACTTTACCCTTTGCTAAACCTATAAATAGAAGGGCTTTACCCTTTGTTTCATTCACCAATGATAAGGCCTCCAATTTTGAGAAAGACTTTGTTGTGGGAGGACTTTTTATAAAGACCTCCTTAGTTAAATTTTGGCGTAGTAGTGCGTAGTCAGTTTGTGGAACTCGTATTTTCGGGTATGTTTCTTATTTAATTTTTGGTAATGTAATTATTTTAAATATTGTGTTTAGTTTGTTAGTTAAAGTTTAAATTTTGGAAGTTTAGTTAGTTTTGTTTGTAAAACTAGTTAGTTTATTATGTTTATTTTGGCTTGAAATTGATTATGTAACTGAGTTCTAATGATGGTAATTAGAGATATGAAGCTGAGACCTTAGACGAGTCTAATTATGTTAAATAAAACTTATTTGTAAAGAAAGTTGGGTTGGAACGAGTCGATGAGAGTTTTGGATGTCAAAACGAGAAGTCCGAAAAACTAGTGGACTGTTGATCCAAAAATGAAAATTTGGGGTTTGCTATATTGTTTAGAAAATTCTAGGCTTTTGGTATGTTATATAACACTGAATAAGCTTTCAATAGACTCTGGAACGGACTAATTCCGACTTCGGAGCAAAGAGTTATGACCATTCAAAGTAGTCGCGTCAAAACTGTATAACCAACTCGGGGCAGTCACCTTGAACTAATTTTATGGAATTCTGTGTTTAGAATTTAGAAATGGTCAAAGAATAAAATTTGTAGTCCCGTAAGTTAGCTTCGTGTGGGCTCACGAATCGCTCAAAAATGTTTTGAAACGGATAAGTTATGACTGTTTTAGCGAGTAAGGGTAAAGCTGGGAAAGAATGAAAAATAGTTTTGAACGCCCCTTTTTGAATACTATTTTGGACTATCTATCTTATCCAAAATGGGTGTCCAATAACTTTTAATAATAGGTTAATATGATGTTTACAACATATCCAAAGTTGGATGTCATCGGACTTATGAGATATAGAGTAAAGTTTACATTACAACTACTATACGTTGCTATTTGACTAATAGTTGACGTGTATGATTATATAATTATGTAGGGCACGTGAAGTACAGATAACTGTAAGCTGTTAAACTGTTATTGGTAAACAACGATCAAGGCAAGTCTTTTGTTTCCTATTTTCTACGTGAACTTGATAAACTGTTTTAAATTGCATGATATGTTATATGTGTTGTAAGCGAGCATGATATATTATACATGTTGTAATCATGAAATGTTAAAGTCAATTTATGACTACATTATTTTGGTTAAATAATGATGATAAAGTAAGGAACTCAATCTTTATATTTTCTATGTGAATTAAAGCATGGTTACTTTAATTATTATGATATGTATGTTGAGCATATTATTATGTGCTATGTGATGCACTAAAACTGTTAGAACTTGCTGAGCTGTCGAGCTCACTCTTGAAAACAATATTTTTTGTAGGTCAAGATTTCAAGGTAAGGATACGTGCTAAGTGAATTATAGAGATCCATATTCACGAATATTACTTATGTTTTATGAGAAATGTATTTAATATATTGAATATAACATGTTGTTGAATTATAAGTTGAGTTATCCGGTGTATATGGATATCTATTTATGATGTAAGACTTTGTATAGTCATTTTGTTGTAACGATTCATGATATAAATTTGAATCAAAGAGATTTAATGTAAAGGTTGCGATTTAGGGCAATACATAAAGAAATGTATAAAATTTTTAAATATTCTGCATTTTTAGGGATTTTAATATCGAATAATGATGTAAAGATATATTAAAGTTGTATTGTTAACGATCGAGAAGCAGAATATTATTGTATGAATTTTGTGGTCGTTACAGTATCCTTTTGAGAGGTAATATCACCTACATTGTGTAATATTTATCATCTTTATAATTAATTTAGTCGATACTGTCATATTTCAAGTATATGCGTCGATTAAAGTAGAAAGTTAAAAATAAAGCTTGTGTAAAGGGTTCTATTGCTGAACATTATACGGAGAAAGAACGTGTTTACTTCTGCTCATTTTACTTTGACGATGCTGTCTCAATGAAGCACAACTTTTTAAGTCGGGCTGAGGTCGTCGATCCCCTATCTTGTGCTGATGAGTTAGATGTATTCACTTATCCGGCTAAACCATTTGGAAATGAGACGAAGACTTGTCTAACCGATAAAGATTTGAAGATTGTATTTACATACATGCTTCTAAATATGCCTGAAGTATCGTTGTACGACCATACACGCCATATGCCTACAACATCTACCGACTGGCTATAGGCAATTTAGCCAGTACGATGCCAACTTTATGGTGATAGTGTTGTGCGAGTTTCACGTAAGTCGAATTACATATATTAAATCAAAAATTTAGTCTTAGATATTTAAATATTGTTCAAATAATTATTAATACGTAAGTTATGTCCGTTTGATAGAGGTATTATAGATATGAGGCCGGCATCACTGACGTGAATGGTGACACTGTTATTATTACACACATTTTGAAGAATAATGTCGGCTGGCTATACTAGATGCGACAGAAGGCAGCCCGGGCAGTTGAAGAATTGCCAGGGACTACTATACGAGATCATCAGCTGTCGGTAGTATCAGATGTAGCATGGGTTGTCATGTGTACGTAATGGGATGATGTGACGCCCCCAAATTCGGGTACTTGAAACCCGAACTCGATGCTGCACGATACCATTTCTATGAGTGGAATAATACTAATAATAATAACAATAATATAAATATCAAACTTAATTTACATATATCAAAGTCTAAATCCCAGGTACGCGACCTTTAAACATTCATTACATCATAGATAATAATTATCATTGCCTTAATAAACTTTAACTATTACACAGAATATTATAAATCTCATTCGAACAACTTTCCTTTCCCCTTGTTCTTGCCTGAGCCTTCGGGTTGATCATACTTAACTGAAAATATTTAATTTTAAGCAAGGGTGAGCATTTGAGTGCCCAACAAGTAATTACAATTATAAACATTAGCTGAAAGGTTTAAATGTTTTCTTTGTACTACCCTTCTACAACCAGTCAATAGTTGTGAAGTAATCTGAACCGATAATAATAGCATAACAATTCTATAGTGCAATTCGGAGAAATGAAATGAGAAACATGCCAAACTTCCTGCCAAACTTTTCTCATTTCAAAGCCTAACTCTGCTCATTTTCCATATGGGTGGAGGCCACCCTTTGAAATTAACAATCTTTGCATGCAACATGTTCTACAAAACAAATGGCCTAACAACTCATTTTCCACTCATTTCTTCCTTATTTGAGGGCCCACAAAATTAGTCACCACCATTTTGCTGACAATTATTCAAGCCACCAAAAAAAGAATACAAAGCATTCACATATCCGCCCCTTTTATCACATGTATATATATATATTTATATAATACTATTATTTCAATAATTATAATATATTTAAATGAATATTTTATCGAAGAAATAATTATAATTCCACAGAAAATATGCCAAACCTTCAACAATTATTTCATGCTAAAAATTCCTTCATTTAAATCAAAATTGAACCAATATCCACCACATAATAATTAATATTATAAGCTCACAATATCAACAACCAGATCATTCCCAGGAAAGAGGGGGCTTTCCGATAAGGATTTATCCTTATCAAGCGCCAAATATGATTAGATGACCAAACCCCTTTTCTCGACAGAATTTTCTAGACATTGTCAATAATGCTAACTAATAATATGAATAATTGTGTCGCATCAATTATTGATTTAATAATATAAAATATTTTGCAGATGAAACTGTGACAATAATTGATTCAATAATATGAGATACTGTGCAACAATTACTGTGACAATTATTGAATAAAACTGAGTGACTTCTCACGTAAGCATCAATAATCAAAGATATTGTACAATACTGTATGCTACTATGCAACCACGCGTATTACTGTACTTTTATCAACGAGTATTTCAATAGTTAATGGTAAATTTTTTGCCGTTATTTTTATAAAAAGATAATTTTGTCATTTTCTAACTCCGACAATAATTCTGTTGTGCGGTCCACCAATGATTGTGTCGTCATACGAATATTCTCTGACCAAACGAATATTTTATAACAACTTGCTTATTTTGCAAAATTTATAAATATTACCTACAACTATAACATTATAACAAATTCACACCTTAATATTCAAAAATAATATTTAAAGAAAAATTCATCTTTATTCATAAAAGTTGGGGTTTATAGTTTTACCCATATGGTGATCCATCAGTTCGATCCGCGGTTTGGTTTCTTGGTTTGGGCTTAGAATTAATTCGTGTTGGGCATATCTTGGCTTGATTTAATAACACATTGGGCTTGACATAATCCAAGTCCAATTAGAAATGACAAAGTCCAATTACTAAAGTCCATTAAGAACTAATCGTATTCTACTCGTATAATTCTCGTACTTTCTTCGTAAACTATTCGTACGATATTCGTATAATACGTCGTAATAATCCTCATACTATACTCGTATAATAACTAGTATCATACTCGTATTTCTCATGTATAATAACCATAATCATTATACATTGTCATTTAATTCTTGGAACTCACTTTTTCTAACCCTTAGGTTTTAAGTCCATACGCGAAAACTTCATTTGTCATAACTTAAATATTATTGAATATTCTATCTCATCTTAAAATCTTATCATTATGCGTTTCTCAGAAATTCATACTTAATCTCCGAGCAGAAACGGATGAATAGTGTTTTTACAGAAATTTCTTGGAAAACTTTTATTTTTTTTGAAATTGGAAATTCAATCCTAGCACAATTAATCCTAACCACATCCACAGACATTCTAGGTCATAGAATGACCTCTAAACAGCTTTACATAAATAAACAATTAAATTAATTCTAATCAAATAAAATTTAATGACATAAAGTCCGATTTTTCTAAATGCGTTACATTCCCCCCCTTGATAAAAATCCCAAAATCTCGATACAATTACATAAACAAATGAGGAAAATTTTCCTACCATTTTACTCTCGAGTTCCCACGTTGCTTCTTTGGCATTGTGGTTCTTCCAAATTACCTTCACCGAAGGTATTATCTTATTTCTCAAGACTTGTTCCTTCCTATCAACAATCTGAATTGGAAGTTCTTCATACGTCAAGTCTTTTTCTATTTGAATAGATTCATACTCTATTACTTGTTTGTAGTCTGGTTTATAAGGATGCAATACTGACACGTGAAACACATTGTGTATTCGTTCCATCTCTAGAGGTAAAGCTACTTCATAAGCTACCTCTCCTACCCTTCTTAAAATTTCAAAAAGTCCTATAAACCTTGGACTCAACTTCCATTTCTTTCCAAAACGTATCTTCCATTTCCAAGGTAATACCTTCAGAAAGACATACGACCCTACCTCAAACTCCCTCTTTTCACGGTGAGGATCTTTATACTTCTTTTATCTATCTTGAGCCGCTACCAATCGAGTACGTATTAACTTTACCATGTCTGCCATTTGTTGTACCATCTCAAGTCCCAACATCCGACGTTCACCTTCTTCATTCCAGAACAGTGGAGTTCTGCACTTCCTCCCATACAACGCTTCGTAAGGCGGCATGCCTATACTAGCGTGAAAACTATTGTTGTAAGCAAATTCCACCAAAAGTAGATGTTCATCCTAACTCCCCTTGAAATCCATAACGCAAGATTCTAACATATCTTCTAACGTTTGAATTGTCTATTCACTTTGTCCATCCGTCTGAGGATGATATGTTGTACTTAACCTCAACTGCATTCCCAGTTACTCTTATAAACTTCTCCAAAAATTTGATGTGAATCGTGGATCACGATCTGACACAATCGAAACCGTTACTCCGTGTCTTGAAATAATTTCTTTGACATAAAGTTTAGACAATTGCTCTAGGTTATACCTAACTCCTATTTGGTAGAAGTGAGCCAATTTTGTCAACCGATCTACTATTACCGAAATAGCATCGTATCCCTTCCTTGTCATTGGAAGTCCCACCACAAAGTCCATTGTGATATGCTCCCATTTCCACTCTGGAATCTCTAGTGATTGCAATAATCCACTCGTTCGTTGGTGTTCAGCCTTAACTTTTTGACAAGTTAAGCACTTACTAACCTATTCTGTTATCTCTCTCTTCATGTTTGGCCACCCAAAGTTCTGTCGAAGGTCTTGATGCATCTTAGTACTACCTGGATGTATCGAGCACCTCGAACTATGGGCATCACTCATTATCTCTTCTTTTAATTCAGAATTATCTGGAACCCAAATTCTTCCTTCAAAATGAAGTAATCCTTTTTTATCAATGTTATACTTAGTCTTCTCTTCATCCTCCATCCTTTTCTTCATTCGTTTGCACTCCTCATTATCTAGTTGTACTTCCTTAACTCGTTCCACTATTGTTGGTTGAGTCTCCATTGTGAATAACATCTCTACCGCTTCACTCGGTAATTTAACTTCTAGCTCCATTCTTGTCATCTCTGTAATTAAGTCATTCTGAGTCGTTAATATTGATGTCTTGTCCCTACCCTTCCTACTTAACGCGTCGGAAACTATATTTGCCTTTCCTAGATGATATAAGATATCACAGTTATAATCTTTTATTAATTCTAACCACCTTCTCTGCCTCATATTCAACTCTTTCTGTGTGAAGATATATTTCAGGCTTTTATTGTCCGTGTATATCTCACACTTCTCCCCGTATAAATAATGTCTCCATATTTTTAAGTTAAAAACTATTACTGCCAATTATAGGTCATGAGTAGGATAGACCTTCTCATAATCCTTTAACTGGTGTGACGCATACGCAATGACATTGCCATGCTGCATGACCACGCAACTAAGTCCTTTATGCGAATCATCGCTATAAACTAAAAAATTCCCTGTATCATCTGGTAGAGATAATACAAGTGCCTCACTTAACCTCCTTTTTAGTTCCTGAAAACTATTTTCACACTTCTCAGTTCACACATACTTTACTTACTTCCTCGTCAAATTCGTCAATGGAGTAGCTATTTTAGAAAAGTCCTGGATGAACCTTCTATAGTATCTCGTTAACCCCAGAAAACTCCGAACCTCGGTTGTCATTTTTGGTTGTTCCCAATTATTAACTGCTTCCACCTTCGTTGGATCCACAAAAATGCCATCTTTATCAATAACATGTCCTAAAAACTGCACTCTTTCAAGCCAAAATTCACACTTAGAGAATTTCGCATACAACTTCTCCCTCCGTAGTGTTTCCAACACTATTCTCAAATGTTCAACATGATCTTCTGGCGTCTTAAAACAGACTAGAATATCGTCAAGAACACTACGACAAACTTGTCCAAATATTGTTTGAACACTCTGTTCATCGTATCCATAAATGCGGCTGGCGAGTTAGTCAACCCAAACGACATAACCAGAAACTCGTAATGACCATAACGAGTTTTGAATGTCATTTTAGGTACATCCCCCCTGCCCTACTTTCAACTGATGGTAACCCGTACGCAAATCTATCTTACAAAAATACTTTGCCCCTTTCAACTGATCAAATAGATCATCGATCCTGGGAAATGGGTATTTATTCTTAATCGTTAACTTGTTGAACTCTCGATAATCGACACAAAGTCCTAACGACCCATCCTTCTTTTTTACAAACAATACGGGTGCTCCCCATGGAGACACACTTGGTTGAATGTACTTCATGTCTAATAGTTCTTGTAATTGAACCATTAACTCCTTAATATCTACCGGCACCATCCTATATGGTGCCCTAGAAACTAGTGTCGTACCCGATAACAAATCAATCACAAATTCGACCTTCCTATTCGGCGGAATACCTGGTAACTCATCTGAAAATAAATCAATGAACTCTTGTACTATAGGAATCTGTTCCAATGATGATTCCACTCTCTAGGTATCCACAATATGGCACATTTACCCTATACACCCCTTCCTCAACATCTTCTTAGCTTGTGTCATGGTTAGACAACAAGAGCGTCCCGATGATTTACTATCGTAGAACACTACCTTGAGTTTCTTAGAAATCCGAAGGTTCACACTCTTCATATGACAATCTATTATAGCTCTATGGTTAATCAACCAATCCATACCGAGAATTATATCAAATTCTCTTAACCTTATCGGTATAAGATCTACCAATAGTTTGTTACCTCTAACATCTATGAAATAATTCATGTGAATGTGTTCAATAGGAATTATCTCTTCATTCGCTACCTTTACGTATAAATATAATTCTAATATTTTCGGGAATAAACCTAATCGCTTAGCAAATTCACATGCTATAAAAGAACAAATAGCACCCGAATCAAACAACACATAAGCATTTATTTCATTGACTGGAATGATACCTACTACTACATCCACTGATACAACCGCATCTTGGACAGTTATATTAAAAGTATGGGTCGTGGGTCTACCCGGTGGTGTAGGTCCAGTAATGGCTAACTTACCACCACTAGCACCCTTGTTACCCTCCGACCCCTTCTTTGGACAATTTCTTGCCATGTGGTCCGTTGACCCACAAACAAAATAGCCCTGGTTCTTCTTAGGGTTAGGACAATTGGGTGATATATGACCCTCCTACCCACAGTTGTAACAAACTGACTTCCCTTTAAGGCAGACTCCTAGATGAGCCTTTCCGTATGTTTTACATGCTTTGATTCTACGCTTAGAATCCCCTTATTTTACTCCAGTATTCTCGGAGTTAAAACTCTTCTTCTTAGGCATGCTTCCACTGCCACTAGCTCCATCCGCCTTGGATCCTCCCTCTCCTTGCTCTTATCTTTCTCTCTTTGTGGTATTGGATCAAAGCCTTACTACCACCCTCAGCAAAAATTGCTTTCTCCAGAATGGTTACATATGAAGCACTCTGGAACAGAGAAATCCTACTATAGAGCCAGGGTTTCAGTCCCTGCTCAAACCTACAAGCCTTCATCTCCTTAGTTTCCACTTAATGTGGAGCAAATCTTGCCAATTCATTGAATTTGGACGCATACTGGGGAATCGTCATCTCCCTTTGCTTAAGTTCTAAGAACTTAATCTCCATTCTCCCCTTCATGATTGTAGGAAAATAGTTCTCAAAGAAAACCTTCTTGAACTGTTCCCACGTTACAACATCGATTATATCCCCACCGTGGTGAGCCTCCCGCCAGAAGTTGGCTTCTCCTTTCATTATATAGGTTGCAAACAAAGTCTTTTGCACCTTGCCTATGTTGTAATTACAAACGCCTTCTCAATTTCCTTCACCCATGTATGGGCCTCTATTAGGTCAGTGGTTCCTTTGAACTCCGGCGGACCTACGCTCTTAAATTCGTTTAAGGTAGTCGTTCTGGCTACAACCGGTTTGATTAAATGCAGACGTTAATAAATTAACAAACTCTTGCATAGGGTTGTTCTGACCACCTTGGTTATCATTATGGGATTCAACTTCCTGATTACGTTGTCTTCTTCTTGGCGACATTTTTCTGATTAAATAAATAAAGTTTTATTGTTAACTATTTGCTTACTTAGTTAGTTCTCGACAAATAACAACTCATACCACAACAAAGCACATTAAATAAAAACATCCTTATATTAATATGCTTCTTCATAATTCAACTATTTACAGATTGATTCCGTAGCCAAAGCTATTACATTCATATCTCGTGATTGAATTCCACCAAAAATTGGGATTTACAAAAAGACTACCCTTTAGTTATACAAAAGAGGGTTTTGCGTCACTACACTACATATTAACGCCGTAGACTTCTAATACTGCATAAAAGCATTCTCATGCTTCTCATTTGCAAGAATCAACAGAATATCTCGACTAATAGTATGACGAGTTTGCTCCAACTCAATGGAATAAAAAGCAATTTTCAGCTTGAAATCCTCATGAGCACTCTCATGGATGTAAGACATCCATTCTATCTTCTGGTTCCTCTCCCCCAGTTCTTTACGAAGCTCAACGACCTCATTCTTAAAATCCATTTCCTTATCCTTCATGTGCACCTTCTCATCATGCTCTATCTCAAAATCTGCTTCTGCAGATTCCTTAGCTTCATGGAGGTCACTAACCTCCTCCCTCAAGTTCTGTACAATAGTGCGCAGTTGCACATTCCGGTCAAGCACCGTAGATACAATGCCCTCATTACATCTAGAGGTGTTGGCTCTAGTGCAGGTACCACCGTATTAAACGATGCTACCTCCATATCGTCATCCACTTTGACCACCATATTGAAATACAACACCGATCCCAAATTTTCCATGTCCCCCTCGGAATAGACCTCCTCTGGTTCAGACTCTTCTAGGTTCACCATTGGTACCCCCACCACTGACACTGGTACTAGCTCTATCCAATCTACTGACTCTTCACTCATCACGTGTATATCCCTATACATGAAGCTATCGATGGACATCTACAATAACACATAACATGTTGATTAGTACATAATATGTAACGATCCAAATTCCAGTCTATCTTCACACCCGGATTCCGTGCATCACGAGTACATCTCCTTCCAAACATACATCATTATACAGTTAAATATAACAACATACATTCTCAAATCCCAGGTTCTAATACCTTATAACCTCGTTCATTATAAAAAAAATAATTATTATATTATTCTTTACATCTTACAAGAGTGACTTTTATCCGCCACCAAGGATACATAACAATTCATTAAACTAATCTATAGTTCAATGAAACTATTCTACATTACAAGTCTTAGCTTGATCTTCACGCTCATTCACATACTGAATGGCACTTCATCTGGATACAGATCAGCTTGATCTTTACGGGATCCTTAATTTCTTTCTAACATCTTTCACTGAAAATGTTTTTCATTTAAAGGAAGTGTGAGCGTTCAATTGCCCAGCAAGTCATAGCAGTTGAATAAACAACTTCAAGAATTTAAACATTCTTTTAAAACTTCAATAACCAAACAAAGGTTATGAAGCAGCTTGAATAATAGGAATAATCTCGATTCTTATCATTTTAAAACATTAGTCACATTTATTTTGAAATACTTTCATTCTTCTACTTTTTTCATACACATCATGTCCGGCTAGAATCATTAACACGGACTTAACAATAACGGTTCATGTAAAAATAAAACATGCTCATATTGAACAGTTCAATCACAGAACATTTTATCTCATAGAAACACCGAAGTGTTAAAAATCGTGGCACAAGGCCTCATACATTCTACCACCTTGTACAAATATTACACATTTGCACATAGACAAAACTTCTCATGTTCAACATCTGAGAAATTTAAGAAACTAGCATTCATTTAAATATGAATGAAGTTAGGAAACTTGCCTTACCCGCAGCTACAACTTAAAGTTTACGATGAACTGCTCATTCCAATTCCTATATAGCACATAAGGAAATAACACATACACCAATTAGTCATATACTTGACTTATGCATTGGTTTACTTAACTTTACTTCTTAGGGTTCGTGTTCTTACAATCTAAGTTTACGTAATCAACTTTTTTTACCGATTTACGTCGTTACGACATACGGAGATGTCTTACTTATATACGATCATCATCTTTTATGATTTACATTCTTATCTTCTCCTTAAAACTCTTCTAAGACTCAGCACACATCACATCTCTACTAGTAGTCCATATGGTACTCTGAGTGGTTTCCCACAAACAACTAACAAAAAAGTTCCCATCTCATCTACACTGTCTTTCACAGTGAGTTAGATCGGTTGCCAGTTTCGTATACACCTCCGCTCTCAGAAGGAATTGTTTAGCCCAGCTCCCATATGTCAACAATCAAAGATTACGATTGTACCACAACCTAAATTTAACTTAACTTATCCGAACCATTAAACTATAATGTTCGTTAAGTGAATTTCTCATTCCTTATGGCTTTTTGGCAACTAAATGCCATACCTCAGGATTCATTCTTTATCGTCTAAGTCATACAGCCTTTTGTATACTTAAAATGATCATTCAATATTAATTCTACGCATTCATAGCGTTAAGCATTTTATGTTACCTTATTCATATCTTAGAATGTCTAGTTTATTAGACTCGGAACATTATCCAAGTTATAATTACTAACTCGGCTTCTTAACGTTATACGTCATTGTCTTTACTACAATTACTTCACCATTCACAGGTTTAATCATCATTCTTCATTACCTTATGGTCAAACCATACACGGTGTGTAGGTTCTACCCATTTAATATTCGCGTACACTCAATCCTCACGTTGGCTAAAGTGTTTAACGCTTACTTTCATTCTAGCATTCTCTATCCGACTTACTTTCGGACTTTCATTATTCTTATTACCGTTCGTTACGGCTTTCTTGATAAATCATATCTTACTTACTACCTTTGTTAACGTCGAAGTCATATAATTAATGTATACTTAGAATTTTCGTACAACGCGAATACGATTCACGAGGATCGTTTACGTATTTTGCGTTCACGTTGCTCATCTCTTAATCTCTCGTTCAACCCTTACTCAAGGTTTTAATCTCTTTCAATCGTTATCCATCCCATAAACCCCATGTTCATTATTCTTTCTTAATGTCGAAGCCATACGTTTCGTTGTATACTAAGACCGATCATTCATCGCCACTGTGTTACATTTACATTCTTTATCTTTTAATCTCGTTTAATCTTTACATTCAACCTTTACTAAAGGTTTAAATCACTTGATTAAGTGTTACATTACGTGAATTACATGTTCTTTATCTTTCCTTACACTTCCCCCATGATTTGAGCAATTAAAAGCTCATCACTGGGTTTTATCCTGCATCAGCGCTGCAGAGCCACTTAGTAGTGCTTGATTTCCCAGGTTGGCATTGTGGCTTCAGCTCCCAAGGCTTAACTGGCGCTGCGGCGCCAGGCATAAAACCTTGAAAAAAATTTCAAAGTCTTAAACTAGTTTGAGACGCTTACTTTATAATCTCATAACTTCTTCGTTATAACTCGGAACGAGGTCGTTCCATAGCCATTCTCTTCCTTATCTTACGTACTTCAACTTCCCTTTGACAAAAATTCATTTTGAATCCGCTAACTTGCCATTCAATTGGCTTAATCTTCATCATTCGTTCATATTACGTTAGTAACGTTAATCATTCATTCGTCTGTAATTCGGTCATTCGAACTCGGAACTCATTCATTCTTGAGTCCATAACACATGTTTTCTACGTTCTCTTACATTATTTTGAAACCCTATGCCTTCGGGTTCATTTATATACTTTCTATTTTGCATTTGTCTTTTACGAAATTTTTGCCATAACTTCGATATAGCTACGTTTAATCTGTTCTTCATGAACGTTTCTACCATTCCTAACCAAGCAATAAGCAACTAACTTATATGCGATGGTTTTAAACTTGTCCATCAAAAACAAGTTATACTATAATGGTTTTAAATTTATCCATCAACAACGTTCTTTGTGTTCTTCACGTGTTCTTCACGATCTTCGTTTGTTCTTCATTTTTAATCCATATTTTGATTATGATTTCACTTTTTCTTGGAATTTGATGTTATGAAACACCATTCCTTATATATGTCACCAAATCGTTCATATGATTCATTCAAATTATTCAAATTAATTACAAAACTTATACTTCCTTAAGAAATTTATAAAATAAACTTATAATTCTTATTTCTTTATTTTCTCATGATTTCAACCATATGAAATCATTCTTAACATCGTCTTCTTCTCCTATCTTCATTAAGCTATGTTTTTAACATAGAAAACTTAAAGAAAAATTACTTAGAAGTTAGGTTTTGGATTACCTTTCTTCTTTAATCTTCTCCCGTTGGACAAAGCTTGCACTCGGCTAGCTTTTCTTCTTCCTTTTCCTCCTAATCCTGTAACGCCCGAGAATTTCGAATTTTCAATGAATTAAATTTTTATTTGATTATGTGGATTAAATGAATTTAATTGAGTAATTATGTGAGTAAGATGTTCGAAGGTCTTTTTATGACCTAGAATGTGCCGATGTGGTTAGTATTATGGCTTTGTGCTAGAATTAATTGTTGTGAATTATCAAGACGAAAACGAAGGTTTTTCGAGAATGTTTACGTAAAAACACTATTCATCCAATTTCGTTCGAAGCTAGGTTTTGAGATTCTGAGAAATGCGTAATGATAGAATACGAAGATAGTATGGAATATTCAATAATAAATCTGTTATGGCAAACGAAGTTTTTGTCTGCGAACTTAAAACCTAAGGGTTGAGTATATTGATTTCTGAGAAAGAAATAAAACGCGTGGAAGTAATTTCGTTAGGGTTAAGGCATGTGTTATACAATTAAGATACTATTTAGTATCTATGTATAATATGATGAGTTAATATGAAGTACAATACGATTATCTTACTAGTATTATACGGAAAGAATTCCGGAATTATACGTAGGGAATACGAGTTGTATTCTAGAATTTAGTTAAGACTTAATGTTAATTCATTTGGGTTGGATTATGTTTAGTCTAATCAATTGAATGAGCAAGCCCAAGGGATTAAATAATAAGCCCAAGTCAAGGCCCAATATTAGATTGGTTAAGCCCAATGCTAGAAAACCGAACCGTGGATCGAACCGATGGGTCACCGAATGGGTAAAACCCATGGGGCAACCCATGGGCATGGTGGGCCGGCCACTTGGTGTGCAAGCCAAGCATATCACTTGGTCACCAAGTACTTTACTTGGTGACAAAGTGGTAAATAAGTAAGGAGGTTGAGAATTGGACCATTTTGCCCTCATTTGGTATTCTATAAATAGAAAGCTAGAGTTGGATTTTTGTTGTTTTACAAAGCTTGTCCAAATATAGTGATAGAGAGAAAGAGCTAGAAACATTAAATCCTTCTACTTCCAAGCAAACCAATAGGCGTTTATCAAGAATGTGAATTACTTCAAAGGTAAATTCTTATAAACCGTAATCTTCATCTTTTTCGATTTCTTTCTCGTAGATGAGTGGAGTGTGTTTATTGAGGAGATATAAGGATGCCTATTAATGATCAAATCATTGATAGGTCATGACCAAATAGAAATCATAAGTGTTTACATTAGTTAAAAACCATAAGCGTCTTGAACGTTAACTTAGTTATTAACGAACGTTTTAAAAACCGTTATAGCTAAGGGATGTGCCTGTTGTTTGGGTCGGATGACTATGATGAATCAATGGAGTTTTCCATGTGAATTGGCTTAGAGAACATTAGTAACGAAGTATTGGCGAATTGTACGGAAATAGACGTTAAACGTAGAAAGCCCAGATTAAAGGTCAAAAGTTGACGTGGGACTTGAGAACGTTGGTTTCCAATGTCAACATGTGAGATAAGGTAATTAAGAGTCGTTGGCGAAAGAATCGTCGCATTCCAACTTATAACGAAGAAAACGAGTATTGACGGACGAAAACGTTAAAAGAACGCTTAAAAATGTACTTAAAAGTGAATTCTGAGTTAACGAATTCGGAAATATGAAATTCTTATACGAACGCGTAAAGGATGTAATTCCTGACTAGTAAGATTTCGAATGGATCAATTCGGATATAAAACAAACAAATTAGGAAGTCGGGAGTTTCTTTATGAAACCAAACAGTTTTGGCCAACTGGTGCACAGGTTCGGCGCCGCAGCGCCAAACCAAGTGTTTTCTGCCACGCCGCAGTGCCATATATGGCTGAGAGAAAATGAAAACGTCTGGAGACTCGTGCCGCAGCGTGAGAGTTTGTACATGGACTCAATGGCAAATGCCGAGTCCGCAAAACCTCTCTGGAGAGTGACGCCGCAAAGACCACTAGAATACATAGGATGTCATGACAATACCGCAGATGAAAAATGTTGACCAAGTTAGTTTTTGTTCCATTTTCAATGAAGAGTTAAAGCAAGACAATGAAGGTACTTAATGTACATGATAAGACTTACCTTAAATCACTTATAAGGTGTTAATGTAAGAAGTTCTAGTAAGGTTTAATAGAAATTAAACGAAGAACATAAAGACGTAATAAGTGAACCATGAATGACGTTCAACATTGTTAAGGACGTAAGAACGTTAATGAAATATAACGAAGTATAGAAAGTTGAATTGACTTTAATAACGAAGTTAATTCAAATAAAACATAGAAGAGAAAGAAGTTGGTTAGAACCGTAAAGTTAGTTTATTTGATAACTAATTACAGCGTGCTATGTGAATGTATCATGTAGATCCTATAAAGACTGAGAATATTTGAAATATATATTCGAAGACGCTTGAAGGCAAGTCTTTCTTAACGCTTGCCTAACCTTCGTGTTAGCCAAGTTTTTACGCGATGCATGATAAACAATGCATGAATGGTATTAAGGAAAGAGTCGATGCCTGTTTTATCCTGGCTAGACAAGTATTGAAGAATAGATTGAATTGTTTACAAGTTTGTTGATATAGAACTGTTAAGGGTATCCTATGCCAAGTATTTGGTACGGATGTAAAGGTAAGTTTGTCTATGTACAAACAAAAGTATTTTTCATTGATTATTCGATGGGCACGCGAGGTGGCCAAATGTTGAACGTAAATACGTTTAACGTAAGAGTGTTGATCAACATAGAGTACAATAAGCTGATCACCTAGAAGTGCTCGTAAGTAAAGACGGGTGGATGGCCTTAGTGCCGGATATCCTTTTCAAGTATGAAAATGAAAAGAGTATGTTCATGGTCTATTGACCGGTTCATCATTCCTAAGCTATTATATATGCTCTGGAATTGTTATAGGAGAAGTATTAGTCAAATGTTTCATAATGCTTCATAGATAATTGTTCAGATATGGAAATAAAGCATGTATTTATTGATGTGATATTCACATAATTCGTTGTTAAGACTTGTTGAGCTAGTTATGCTCATTCTTGCTTAAGATGGATTCGTTACAAATGTAATACAAAGATAGTAATTACACTCATTTTGTTGTTATTTCAATGAAATGATTGAATGAAATATAGTATCGTGGAGCACCATCTGTCGGGTTGGAAGATACCCGGATTTGGGGGCGTCACAAATTCGAACTCTCTCTCTCTCTCTCTCAAGTGTTGGTGATTTTCAAAATCGCCAATAAATGAGCTAAGGCTCTCCTTTTATAGAAAACCAAGGCTAGGGAAAAAAATAGTTATTTCGCCCCCAAAGTTACTATTCACACCTCCTTACTAAATCTCCTTACTATTCATGAAGCTTCTTTGGGAAACTTCGTGCTTCCATTTTTCGGGATTCGTCCGACAGTTCAAAAAACTTCGATTCTCAGAATCCAAATATTTTTTGATATTTCGTCTTTCCTTTATAAATTAACTTTTACACATTCTTCGGAACTCCAAAAAACTGAAAAACACTTTTTGATGTTAAGCGTTTTCCTTCACGTTTTCCCCTAACGTTGTTAAACGAATGAAAAGTACATAACTATACTTTTTATCATTTTTATTTTGTCCGAGTTTTGTACGTTTTTTGAGAAAAACTTTTATCGGCTTACTTAACTTTTCACGATATATTATCGTCAAATCATTCGACGGAAAGTCATTTCGACATACCGAACTCTCAGAAAGGCTTAGGTTATTCAAACCTTAACCCTTAGGTTTTGTTAGGTGAATAATGCATATTTCGTCTTTTTCCTTGGAATATTTTTATTCCCGAAAAATTTTTATTTTCATCTTGAAAATTATTACTCGTTCAGTCTAGCTTGTAGCCAAAATCCTCTCATCTTATAATCATCCTAGGTTCTAGAACGATTAATAAACACATAGCACATAATATTATTAATAAAATTTATTTTATTAATAACTAATTATTTAAACTTATATTTTGGACAATCCGATTTTCCGGGTTGTCGCATTCTTCCCCCCTTATAAAAATTCCATCCTCTGAATTTCTTAAAACCACACCTATACACGGGTCCTCACATTCACCCCTTCTTCACATAATTTCGTCCTCAAAATTTTATCTTACTCTTCTTCTCAACTTCTCTTCAAAGAAGTTTTAATCTTTGAAACATTCCCTTACCTTCATAACTTATCAAGAGTTATGAAGTAGAATGAATAACGAGGAACATAAGAATCGACCATGAACTTTTACTAGGTTTAACAGCATTTCACTGTTAACCCTTCTATCATGGTCAGTTTATAAGCACCAAGAAAGTAAACTAACTCTTCCATACGTAGGTGATCAATCCATCGTATAACCCAATTTGGGGTGTGTTCACCTCAGTCTTAATCATTCAGCACCAAAATAATTTAGTTTGGCATAACTTCTTCAAAGAAAGCTCGATTTTCTTTTAAACATGACATACCATTTTTCTCAGCCAAATCAAATAGCTTAGACCATACCAATAAATTGGACATCAACTTAAAACATTTATCTAGTCAAATCAATTGACATCGACTACTTCTTTAAATTATTTCACAATACATCAAAATATTTTATGACATTATGATACCGTACTTTTCACAGTACGTTGAGGACTTCGTCAATTTATGACTTCGTTATTATACATCATACCATATCGGGTTGTTGATCATAAGATCACATCCAACACTCGGTTCAATTGCATTAATAACTTCATCCTTTTACCATCTTTGCATCAAATGCACTATTGATATCAAATTCATTTTGATATTTTAAATCAATTTATGTCTAGCCAAAATAATTAGCATAGACATATAAAGAATAGCTCTTTTCAAAACGCACACATAGGCACGATTTCAATAAATTTCGAAATCTAGCATAGCTAGATGACTTGGAACATCCTATTTCTCCATCTTCCTTCATTGTCTTACTTGCGAATACATACATTCTCAAATCTTAGGTTCTAATACCTTATAACCTCGTTCATTACAAATAATGATAATTACATTATTCTTTACATCTTACAAGATTGACTTTTATCCGTCACCAAGGATACATAAGAGTTCATTGAACTAATCTATAGTTCAATGAAACTATTTTACATTACAAGTCTTGGCTTGATCTTTACACTAATTCACATACTGAATGACACTTCATCTGAATACCGGTCAACTTGATCTTTACGGGATCCTTAAGTTCTTTCTAACATCGTTCGCTGAAAATGTTTTTCATTTAAAAGAAGTGTGAGCATTCAATTGCCCAACAAGTCGTAGCAGTTGTGTGAGACCCCAAATTTTATGTTATGAATAATGATTTTGATTTCTCAAAATATTTTTTTAAATATTATGGTTTGGATTTGATATAATGTTATAGTTGTGGGTAATATTTATAAATTTTGCAATGTATGCAAGTTGTTATAAAATATTCGTTTGGTCGGGGAATATTCTTTTTGTCGGGGAATATCCGTACGACGACACAATCATTGGTAGACCCCACAACGGAAGTATTATCGTAGTTAGAAAATGATAGAATTATCTTTTTATAAAAATAACGGCGGAAGTTTTACTGTTAAAACTATTGAACTACTCGGTAGTAAAAGTACAGTAATATGCGTGGTTGCATAGTAGCACACAGTATTGATTATTGATGCTTACGTAAGAAGTCACCATTATACTCAATTATTGCTCTGAAGAATGTTGCATCATCATATATCTCATATTATTGATTCAATTATTGTCACAGTATCATCTGCATAATATTTATTATTATTAAATCAATAATTGAGAGGGCAAAGTTATTCATATTATTATTTGTAATATTGACAATGTCTAGAAGTTCTATCAAGGAGAGGTTTGGTCACCTAATTGCGCGCTAATAAGGAGAAATCCTTATCGAAAAGCCCCCTCTTTCTTGGGAACAACCTGGTTGTTAAATATTGTACGTTATAATATTAATGATGAATACGTTTGTGTTGGTTAAAGATGCAATTGATAGTTTCATTGTGTGGGAATTATTAGTGTTAGTAGAAATCGATATTTATTTTGATAATAATTGATGTATGGAGGTTATATTGACCAATCAGGTATTCGGGGCACTTTTCGTGTCGGAGTACTAGTCACGGGTTACTATTCATAGGTTACTATTCACTTGGTTACTATTCACTATAGTATTGTTCACTCGGGTATTTGGGACACTTTTCGTGTCAGAGTACTATTCACGGGTTACTATTCACCTAGTTACTATTCACTCTAGTATTGTTCACTCGGGTATTTGGGACACTTTTTGTGTCGGAGTACTATTCCTGAAGTACTATTCACGAGGTACTATTCACCCAAAAAATATATTTCATTTCGGTCCAAATCATTTTTGGGTACAATATTATTCCATGAGGAGATGTGATAATTTTTCAGACTATTGGTTGAAGTTATAATAGTAAATCAATATGGATCGTTGGTTGAAGATATAATAGTAAATCAATATGGACCGCTGGTGGAAAGTTATAATAGTAAATCAATATGGATCTCTGGTTTAAAGTTTTAACAGTAAATTAGTATGAACCATTGCTTTAAGTTTTAATAGTAAATCAATATGGACTGTCTGTTTAAAAGTAAATCAATCTGTACCGTTCATGAATTAGTTAATATTCAGTCCATTCTCCTATAAATAGAAGCTCATTCCTTCATTATTTCTTATGAATTCACTGAAACTCTAGAGAGAGAAACTATAGAGAGAAAGAAGAAAAGTATTCTGCTACTTCACTACTCCAGTATTTAGTTTTTCTAAGGTAAGGGATATTATTTGTTGTACTCGTAAGGGGTATTATTCTTTCGTATTCATGAAGAGAGTTATTTTCTTTTAATACTCGTAAGGGTTGTTATTCCATTCTTTATTATTATGTTGGAATAACCTGTTTATGTGAAGTACCGCATACATGGTGAAATTCTTCTGTTATTCCATTCTTTATTATTCTGTTGCAATAACCTGTCTGTGCGGTCTATTGCATGCATGGTGAATTCTTATGTTATTCCATTCTTTATTATTCTGTTGGAATAACCTGTCTATGTGGATTACCACATGCATGGTGAATGATCCTTCGTATTCATTCCTTATTAAATTGTGGAAATGATCTGTCTACGTGGATTACCGCATGGTGGACGAAAATCTATTTGCAGTTTCATATATTCTATTATACTCAGTTGGTTAAAGCTTTGGCTTCTATACTCCATGAAATTAGTGGAATATCCTTGATATTTGCGCTTCATCTAGTATCTTTTCATGGAAATATTCTTATGAGCATTCTTGAGTTTTACTCTACAAAATAGTATCATGTTGTCAATTTGGACGTTCTTGGTTCCTGGATAAATTAATTTATAAATCATTAAAATTTATTCTTGAACTTGTTTTAGTGAATTATTATGTCATTGTCATCATCCTCATACTTATATTGTGATGAAAGTTATCTTTGGCTTACGTGCATAGATGGACTTGGTATGATTATGACCAAAGATTATTTAGTATAATCATGACCGTAATGTGACGAATGATGTGGTAAAAGTTCTCATTGGCCTGTAATTCATTGATGGACAATTGTTTGTATGATTATGACTATGGATTATTCGGTATAATCATGACCATTGATGATTATATGAATATCCTTGGACGTGATGTAAGGATGATTCGATATTATTATTAAGCTGAGTCTCAGCGATAAAGTTGATGAAAGACTTATTAAATCATAGAAGATAGTAGATTTTATGCTCTACTTGACTCTTCTAATGGATTGTTTGTTCCGCTGCAGTTAAACTTGTTGTCTATTATATTTTATCAGTTTAACATTGTTGAAGGCTAATGATAATTTATTCTGCATTATCTTAGTCATAATATTTCTTACTGGGCTAGTTACCCTTTCTTTCACTGTTCTCTTCAGGAAATGAGAATATAGCCGAGACTAGTCAGGGAATGGATTGACAGTCCAGATGATAGTACTAGTAGTCCTCACTATTCTGTGAAATAGTGTGATAATAAATGTATTGAGGACTTATTTTGAGTTTGAATACTGTCTAGAAGACAATATTTGTATTAAAACTCACAGCTCATGTTGTATATTTAAGTTTTTATTTGTATTCAGTATCTTATATCTGGCGACCCAAGATGGGTGATGTATACCTGTTTTGAGGGCTTCACAAATTGAATAAACAACTTCAAGAATTTAAACATTCTTTTAAAACTTCAATAACCGAACAAAGGTTATGAATGTGACGAACGAGATTTTGTAATTTAATTTGAATATTTATTGAATTAAATAAATATTTTTCGATAATTTAATTATTGGATTAAATAATTAATTGATGAAATTATCGTAGATTAATTTAATTATATGTGTTATATTTATTAAATTAATGTGGAGAATTTTTATTATTCAAAGTATGTATTTATGTGAGCTTATTGAATTAAATGAAATATTTAATAAGCATAATGTTATTTTAATTATTTAATAATTAATTAGAGATTTAATAATTTGACATAATTAATAAATGAGAAATTTAATTATATGGCTATATGAATTAATGAGAAATTATCATATTTTATTTAAATTAAATTACATAAGATATTTGATTTATTGTGTAATTAGGTGTGACATAATTTAAACTATATTATAATAGGTTAATTAAATTAAATGGGAATGTGTGACGGCCCCGAATCCGATGTCCCAAATCACCGCGAATTCGGTTCGATCATTCTATACAACTATTACTATTTTTGCAGAAGATATAAACATAAATTGTTTATACATTAAACTTACATACTTTTCTCCAAGGTCGAGTAACCTTAACTTAATCACAATCATAACTTATTTAACTTACAATAACATTAATATACAATACTATTACAAATTTAATCGCACACATTAACTTTACGCTGGAATTGTCTTTAACCTTTCCTTGTATCCGACGTATTCGCCTTAATCTGCAATGTTTATCATGATATAACAAGGGTGAGCATAAGATTGCCCAGCAAGTTTAAGTTCAATAATTTAACGATATATCATGATTGAAAGAATTTGAATTATAAGCTGGCTATAATTCAAAAAAATAATTGTGAACTAGCAGGAACAAACTTTTGACTGAAAAAGTATATAATATGAACAATTATATCTGGACTAAAGGGTAATGAAGGTGATCAGCCTTTCATACCTGATTTATACATGCAATATGTACAGAGTAAAATTCTACCATGGCAATCAGCAATGATTAACCATAAGCATATCTGAATGAAACAACTCTTAGTAGAGTTAACTAAAAACAAACTTCCCTGCACCGTTGATTACCGCTACACAATTTATAACGCTTTATCCGAAGACATAATATTAGTAATATAGATCTCCAATATTAGAATAATATCATCACAATATAATACTATTATATATATAGATATACATAGAATAATCTAAACACATAACACATAACCCTATCAGTCTATAACACATATAAGACTCGGTATCAAGTCAAACTATTGCAGTCTAAGTTGAACCCGACACAAATCTTGTAACATTCCAGAATTTTAAAGTGTAATATTAAATATTTATTGATTTATATAAGTATTTAATGGATATGTTTATTGTTGAATAAATAATTATTCAATTTATGTTGATGTGGTTTAGTTAATTATTTGTTGAATAAATAATTAAGGAGCTAAGAAAATTAATTGTTATGAGATTATATACCAATTTAATTTAATAAGTAAGCTAGAGAGCTTATAGTGATTTAAATAAATTATAATATTTTAAATGGGAAATTGTAAAATATTAGTTGGTGGAATAAAATTACAATTATAAAAAAAATTATAGTTATGTGATATTAAATTATGTGCTAAAGTAATTTAATAGATTAATGTTTTAATTGATTAAATAATTAAATAAAAGTGTGACTAATAACCTTGCTATAAAGGAGTTATTAAAATAAATTAAAGGACTTTAATTTAGTTTTTGCCAAACATATCTTATTGCATAATAAGTCTTTATTCTAATGATGTTTTAGCAAACAAGGTATAAGGATTAATCCATTTGTTTTAGTTAGACTTACCAAACAAGGTGTAAGGATTAAAGAGTTATTTTATTAGCTTAACCAAACAAGCCTTATGACTTTTGATTTTCAAAATTTTATAACTGATGTCAGTTAAAATCCTATACTTAATATCTATATTATTATTATTATTATACGTTATATGATAATACATAAACTAGAGTTGGGAGAAGAGAGAAGGAGAAGAATAACAAAGAGAAAATTTGAGAAAACTCTAGAGAAAAAGTGAGTGATTCTAACAGGTTTTTGAGAAAGGAATTGGAGAGAAGAAGCTTGAGAATAACCATCATCTTCTTAATCAAAGGTAGGAGCTTAATCTTTTCTTTAAGAAGTTAGTTTTCTTTTTCTTCCAAAAAGTTCTCTGTGAAATTTTATAAAAGATAAATTGATGGTGTTTATGGTTATATAATAAATTATTGATTATAAAATGAATACATGAGTTTATATATATGATTATAGAGAAACTAGTTCATGTATGTATGTGTTTTGTGAAGAAAATCATATTACAAAGTTGTTTACATGAAAATATATATTAATATGGCTTAATTTAAAATAGAAATTAAGGGTTAATTAGTTGTTAAATTGATAAATTGATTATGGAAATTGATAGAGTATGTATAATTATAACTATGATGTTTTGAAATTTCTGTTTTGATTGAAAAACAAAATCACAGTGTTGATTTTCATTAAAAATGTCAACAATGTAGTTTTTGCCAAAAACATTGAAATTGGGTGTTGTAAATTTGATGTTTATGTTATTTTATAAGTAGAAACATGTTAGAAGTCTTCACAATATGTTTATATGAAGTCTATATGTGTATTACATGTTAATCAGTCTATTAGATTCGAGCTTTTAGGCCAATTTGGCTTTTATTCATGCTGTTACCGAGCTTAGTCGCCGAGTTCTAGACTCTGGCAGGCAGTCATGACTCTAAAGACAAATCTCGTGTCACAGCGCCATCGCTATACCAGCAGTCGCTTAACTCAAGAACGTGTACGAACCACGTTGTAAACTATGGCGCCATGAACACGAAAGTTAGCGTAATGTTTCGACCTTTTTGTTTAAGTGTGCAAAGCTTGAAAATAAAGGTTATGTGTTAATAATATGAATGCTAAATAATGATTTCAGTAGTATTAAACTATGAATAAGCATGTATCAAGTGTTAACTAGTATTAACATAGTCTGATTATGTGAATGGGTAATTCAACCTACATGATGTATGTATTGTTTATATAGATATACAATGTTGGTAATGACTAACTATGTCAATATGGCATATGTATAGGGTATTGATTCAAGTTGTAAGGTTTAGCTTGTGCTAAAGACAAGTTTTCTAACTCTATTTTTATAATTGAGCAAGTTCTTTAACTCAAAACTTCATTGTGCGAGTTTAATTTCATTTGGTACATTATTGTTTTTAAATTCAATTACAATTGTTGTAAGTTGCTACTTCTACACTTTCGTAGAGCTAGATTGCCTATTATTGAGTAAGTCATTGTATCTAATTACTCATGACGATGCAAGTTTTCTAATCTGTTATCTTGTTAATTCAAGTACTGTTTTCAATTCGATTATAATATAATACTGTAAGTTATTCTGGAGCAAGTTATTCTTGTATTTAACTTGTTGTTTAGCATGCACAACTATATATATATTAATGTCGAACATTTCTATCGTTCAACTTACTATGCATGCTTAGTATTCAATTCTAATTAACCTTGGCTTAGTATTGTTCAAGCAAGGTATGTTATAGTTATTCAAATGGTATGCTATTAGATTATTCCTAAAGCATGACTTTAGTTCACTATGATTGATTCAATCACGATTATTCTATAATATAGTGTTATTGGTTTTATTCAACTACTCCTTAGTTGATGTCCGTTGAATTCCAAATTACCTTGAAAGCTTATCCAAACCAAACTTACTTTGGTGCGGACTTGTATTCTAAATACTGAGATGAACAACTCTTTTAATATAGGTTTACGCTTAGCGTTGAAATGGTTGTGCACAATACATTGTACGTAAGGGTTGATCCCCTAAGCACGTGGAGTCCTTATAGTCTCATGATCGTTAAAGTTAAAGTTGAAAGATTACTTATAACTGTGGATATGATTCGTGGTCATTAGACCCTCAAAAATTGAATGTTATAATTTTCGAGAAAGTTAATAGAATATATTGTTCGATTCTATTGAGCCTAATATTGGTAATTGATGTAAAAGTTTAAAGATTTACTTATTGTTATTTCAAGTGGGCCTTGTTTGCTCACTCTTGCTCAGTAAAATTTTTCTTCTGCCTAAGGTTGAAACGGGTGACGTACTAGCAACTAGTAAAAGGCAAAAGGAAGATGAATAAATATTGAAGACTTGTAATAGTTTTGATAGTTTACTTTCAGACTTTGGTTTAAAGATTGTAATGAAGTTTATTTAAATTTCCACATTTGAATGATTGTTGTTAAAGGTTAGATAACTTGGGAGATTTTTATTTGAGTTTAATCCTGTATGGGCAGGTTTTTATTATTCAATTTTATTATAATTAGGTAGTTAGAAATGAATCGTTTGATTAAGTGAACACCAAATCTTGAGGAAATGAAGTACCAGGATTTAGGGGTGTCACAAATCTGACATCCCGACGGTCTAATCGGACTTAGTCTAAGTTCAATTAAACTCTGCCTAATACTTAACAATTATCTCAGATAGTTTTATTATCAGTCAACATATTTTTCAAAGTCTCGTAATAATTTTTAAGTAATTATTACTATTTATCATGAATTTTCCATTATAAATATCGTATTTAAATGAATTAAATACCACATAATTCTTTTATCATTAATATTTATTTATTATCAAATATTAATGAAGTACATGTCATAATATTATAATATATTTATAATATTATTAAGTATTTTAATATTTTAAAATCACCTTTATATGATTTTTAAAGCAGCTTAAATTCATTATCCGATAATCACTTTTAATATTTAAATATTAACATTTTCATGATAAAATATCAAAAGTTATATTTTATAACTTCAAATATTTTTATAACCCTCAAATCATTTTTATATGATTTTTAAATTATTAATTCTATTTTTCTATAATTTATTTAATATATTTATTAAATAAACTAATTAGCATTAATATTGATTAATTAATGAAATTCATCACAAAATATTAAAAGTCCTTTGAAAATATCTTTAAATATTTTCTTATACCATAATATTATTTTTAATGATTTTCATGTATTAAAATTATTTTTAAATAATTTATTTAATATTATAATTAAATAAATTAAATACTATTTATATTCCAAAAATATTAAATATTTATGAAATATACTCAAAATAATTAAAAACTATTTTCAGACTTTAAAATAATTTTTTGAAATTTATTTTGTTTTTTTAATAATTAAAAACCATTTTTATCTATTTATTAATTAAAATAAATAATTTCTAAAACTAACTGCTGCTAAAGGGGCCTATAGCGACAGACCCGTCGCTCTAGGTGTTCTTGAGCCTGTTCTTCATCAACCCAAAAACGCATAGCCAGTTCTCGGGTAGCTTATTTGACCTTAATTAAAACAGTGTTCGTGATTATTTCTGGTAAACTAAAGGGGTTACAATTGTAGTACGGATGTAATACTACATTAACAAACAAATTTCATGGTCATAACATATATCAACTGAGAGAATCAAGCCTCCAAAAGTTATGACAACACTGTTCTTCATTTCTGGGTTTTCCAGAAAATGAAGAACAGTCGAGGGAACTAGTTTTCGATCGTCATAACTTGTATCCTGTAACTTGTTTGGGTGAAATATTGGTTCAATATAGTAGACCAAATGTCAGGGTACAGTAATATATCATCATATCAATATAACAACAACACAGTAAAGAAATAAAGGTCGGTCAACATATTGTCAGAAAATCGGTTCTTTAAGATCTGGGTTACCCAGATTCTTCATCCGGCGAGTAGGTCAACGGTTGTTTGACCGTGATTTTTTAAGTTTCTGCTCGTGATCTGCTTATTCTAAGGACTAGGATATGTAGTGCACATGACAGGCTACACAGATCAAACAACAACTTGGCCAAAACACATGTCAGAAGCAAGATCAGAGGCTTTGAAAGTCTTGTCATACATCCTGGGGAAATTCTAGGTTACCCAGAAATGTTTTCTGTGATCGGTCAACGACCTTTGACTGCCTATAACAAGTGATCTAGAAATGATATGTCCTTGATTCCAGTTCCAGAAGGTAGTCCACATGGCATACAATAGATTCAAAACATAAAACACAGAAAACATCTAACACACACGGATCTAGAGGCACTGACATATGACTGTCAAGCCTTAAAATTAGGGTTCTTGGTCAGTTTTGAAAACTTAATTTTTGTGCCTCTAGATGTTATGGATCCATGATCCAACAACCTAGATCATTAATAGACACCCTCTAACACATATCTAACCAACAAATAACAACATCTAACATCAGATCGAAGGATTTCGAAAATTAGGGTTTATACCTTTCTAGCTTTGATCTTGGTTTTCTGACTTTTGATTCTGATATTGAGAGACTATGAACTGATTATGGCTCACCTTCTCTCTCTCTCTCTCTCACTCTAAATCTCGAAAATGAAAGAGAGGATGGGTTTGGAGAATAAGAAAAGTCAAGTGGCCTTTCTCTTTCTAATCTTTATATTATGCATGATACAATGTATGGTGTCTAGCAAATTGGCTGAGATATAATAGATATAAGTCACATGAGTTGGTGTGGTTGGTGAACAACTTACATATGGCAATAATTACAAGTTATGTCCAATTATGCAACAAAGGGCATTTTGGTCTTTTCATTTTTTTATTTAAAGGCAAATTGGATAATTGCTTTAACCCTTAGGGTTTGAACCCTTAGGGTTTAAGGTTTGAACCCTTAGGGTTTAGGGTTTAAACCCTTTAGGTTTTAAAAATAAATTCTAGAATTTCCAAATTAGGTTTTCAAAATCGAAAATTAATATTTCTAAATTATAATTAGAATTTTAAAATTTCCTAATCATAATTTAAATCTTGCTAATTAGGATTAATATTTCCTAATTAAAATTGCTAATTTAGCAATTAGGGTCAAAATTGGTCATTAGGGTTTACAACCCAAAAATTAGGGTTTCTAATAGAAAAATAATTTTCTAATTTAGAAATTAGATTTCGTAATTAGATTAGGATTTTCTAATTACTTAACTTAAAAATTTGGATTAATGTTTCCTAATTAACATTAAAATTATTAAACGAACAATTAGGTTTTCCCTAATTATAAATTAGTGTTTCTAATCCCAAAATTAGGGTTTAAAAATTTGAAATTAGGGTTTGCTAAATAATTAAGCTTTACTGTAAGACCCCAACTTTTATGAATAAAGATGAATTTTCTATAAATATCATTTTTGAATATTATGGAATGATTTTGATATAATGTTATAGTTGTGGGTAATATTTATAAATTTTGCAAAGTACGCAAGTTGTTATATAATATTCGATTGGTCGGGGAATATTCGTTTTAACAGTGAATATTCGTACAACGACACAACTATTGGTGGACCCCACGACGGAATTATTGTCGGATTGAGAAAACGACAAAAATATTTTATGAAAATAACGGCGGAAGTTTTACCGTTAACTGTTGAAACACCCGGTGTTAAAAGTACAAGAATAATGGCGTAGTCGCACAAAAGAGCTTTACCAGATTGATTATTGATGCTTACGTGAGAAGTCACTCAGTTTTGTTCAATTATTGTTACAGTAATTGCTGCATAGTATCTAACGTTATTTGATTCAATTATTGTCAATATTTTGTAATCAATAATTGAGATGACAAAGTTATTAATATTATTATTTGCAATATTAACGATGTCTAGAAGTTCTGTTAAGGAGAGGTTTGGTCACCTAATTGCGTGCCAATGGGGAGAAATCCTTATTGGAAAGCCCCCTCTTTCCTAGGAACGACCTGGTCGATTAATATTGTGATTTATAATAATGATGATGAGGTTTGTTTTATTAGTATTATTAATGTAATAAAACAGAAAAGCTTTTTATATAAAACAGAATACTTTCATAAAGTTATTCGTTTTATTAGACTAATAGTAAAATCTTTTTATATAAAACAGAATACTTTTATAAAGTTATTTGTTTTATTAGACAATAATTAGAATATATTATATTTTATTATGCATAGTGTTTGCATAGTGCCTGTATAGTGTTTGCATAGTGTCTGCATAGTATTTGTATAGTAAAATCTTTTATAAAGTTATTCATTTTATTAGATTATAAATAGAAAATATTATATTTTATTGTAAACCAATCTAGACCGTCCGTTTAAAGTAAATCAATCTGGACCGTTTATGAATTAGTTATTATGCAGTCCATTCTTCTATAAAGAGAAGCTCATTCATTCATTATTTCTTACGAATTCACTGAAACTCTAGAGAGAGAAACTATAGAGAGAGTTCTTCTTCTATAATCTTAAGCGTATTCCATTAGAGTTTAAGAAAGCTTTGAGCGTAGTGCAAGTTTTGTTTGAGTATATCCTCGCCCTACCGGTCAAAATACTCTTCTTTTACGGTAAGGAATATTATTGATTGTACTCGTTAGGGGTATTCCTTCTTTCTTATTGGTGAAATTCTTTTGTTATTCCATTCTTTATTATTTTGTTGGAATAACCTGTATACGCGGGATACCCTATACTTGGTGAAATTCTTATGTTATTCCGTTGTTTATTATTCTGTTGGAACATCCTGTCTGTGCGTTTACGCATGACCTGGTTCCATTATTTATTATTCTGTTGGAATATCTTGTCGATGTGTTTACGCATGACCTGGTTCCATTATTTATTATTCTGTTAGAATAACCTATTTGTGCGGTCTATCGCATGCCTGGTGATTTCTTTTGTTATTCCATTCTTTATTATACTCAGTTGGTTAAAGTTTTGACTTCTATACTCCATGAAATTAGTGGAGTATCCTTGATATTTGCGCTTCATCTAGTATCTTTTCATGAAAATATTCTTCTGAGCATTCTTGAGTGTTACTCTACAAAGAAGTATCATGTCTACAATTTGGACATTATTAGTCCCTGGATATATTAATTCTTGAACTTGTTTTATTGAATTCTTATATCATTGTCATCATCCTCATGTTTATATTATGTTGAAAGTCATCTGTGGCCTATAGTGCATAGATGGACTTGGTATGATTATGACCTGAGTTTATTCGGTGTAATCATGACCGTAATGTTACAAATGATGTGGAAAAAGTCCTCATTGACCCGTAGTGCATTGATGGACAGTTGTTGGCATGATCATGACCATTGATGAATACACGAATATTCTTGGCCCGTAGTGCATGGACAATTTGTGGTCGTGATACTAATGAATATCCTTGGTCAGTAGTTGGGGATGATGATGGATTATTTATTAAATTCGAGTCTCGGCGATAAAAGTCATGAAAACCTTTTAAATCATAGAAGATAGTAGATTTTATTCTCTACTTGACTCTTCTAATGGATTGCTTTGTTCACCGCAGATTAAACTTGATGTTTATTATATTTTATCAGTTTAACACTATTGAAGGCTAATGATAATTTATTCTGCATTATCTTAGTCATAATATTTCTTACTGGGCTAGTTGAGCTCACCCTTTTACTTTCATTGTTCTCTTGTGAAATCGTAGCGTAGCGAGGGGACTAGTCGGGGAACAGAGTGATGGTCCAGATAATAGCATTAGTAGTCCTCACTATTCTATGAAATAGTGTGGTAATAAATGTAATGAGGACCCCATTGAGTTTGTATATTGTCTAGATGTCAATATTTGTATTAAAACTCATAGCATATGTTTAGTCGTATTTTACACGACTGTTGTATAATTAAGTTGTATTTGAATTTTGTACCATGTATTTGGCGACTCAGAATAGGTGATGTATACCGATTTTGGGGGCGTCATAGTTGGTATCAAAGCTTAGGGATATGATCCCTGGCTAAGATATGAGAATAGAACTAGGAGGGGAGATACGGAGAATTCATTTGCTAGTATGACCTACCTAAGTTTATTTGGTATTTAATTGGTCGGTCAGAATATAGGGATAATATGTTACATGTCAATTAACCTTTGTTTTGTGGCAGTATCTGAAAATGACATCCGAGAATATTGAGAATAGCAATAGAGCACAGGCGACCGTTGATTTACCACATATCAATAATCAGGATAATGTGCATTAGGAAAGCGACAATCCTCATACAAACAACAACACTGACCAAATGATGAATGATGGAATGTTCAGAGGCTTTATGCAACTCATGCAACAGCAGGCGAGAGCGACTCCTGTCCAAAATGTTGGTGGAAACACTGAAAACTCTCGGACGGTCACCGCTAAACAGTTCAAGGAGCTGGGACCACCGAAGTTTATTGGAGAGCCAAAACCACTTAAGGCGGAAGCATGGATAAAGCAGATTACCAAGATATTTGATGTCTTAGGATGCTCCGAGGAGCAAAAGGTTCCCTTTGTCGCCTTTTATGTCATGAGGAGAGGCGATTCTTGGTGGAATCGGTAGAAAGCATACTCAACTCCGCCTGATGAAGATGTCTTGGGAGAAGTTCCAAGAACTATTCAACGACAAGTACTTTCCTGAAAGTATTCGTCACATAAAAGAGGCAGAGTTTATCAAGTTGGAGCAGAATAATATTACCGTATCGCAGTACAAAGCCAAGTTTGCCGAGTTGTCTCGGTTTGCGTCCCACTTGGTGGATAATGAAGAGAGAATGACGCAGATTTTTTTAAGAGGTTTAAAGCCGGAGATACGTCAACATCTTATTTCTCATAAACTGTGTTTGTATTCAGATGTTGAAAATAGGGCTCAATTAGTAGAGCGCGATAACGAGTCAACGCAACCAAAAGAGAGTAGCCGGTAAAATGATAATACTAGTGAGAGCAGTCATCGAAGCGATGACAACAAGCGTGGAGGGAATCAACAAGCCAGAAGTGGTAACCACTTCAGTGGTTCAGTGGTAATCAGGGCCAAAATAATAAGAATGGTTATTTCAAGAAGAGGAGATTCAACAATGATGGAAAGACGTCAGCACCAGCACCCGTTGTTAAGGAAGGAGAACGACCACCTATCATATGCTTCAAATGCGGAGAGGAGGGACACATCAGTCCAAACTGCATGATGCCGTCCAAAGCATGTTATAATTGTGGAAGAGAAGGTCACTTAGCCCAATTTTGTCATTCACCAAAGACAAGTTCAGCTAGGATGGAGGCACCAAAGGCCGTCCTAGAAAAGTCAAAGCCGGTAGTGCAAGGGAGAGCGTTTGTTTTGACCTCCCAGAAAGCAAAGAACCCGAATGAGGTCATCACGGGTAAGCTTATCATAAACTCTAGCGAAGTCTATACTTTATTTGATACCGGTTCTACCCCTTCTTTTATTTCTCCTACTTGCGCTCAATGATTAAATTTGACTCCAGAGAAATTAAACTTTGACTTATCTGTGGAAACTCCGTTGGGAGAAACTTTCATTACATTCACTGTTTATAAGTCTTGTTTGGTTCAAATCGTTACCCTCACATTACCTGTCGATCTTATTTCATTGAAAATACTTGCATTTGATGTGATTCTAGGGATTGATTGGTTAACTACTCATCATGCTAAAATTGATTGTTTTCGTAAGGTTGCTAGCTTTCATATTCCTAATCAACCTATTATGCGAATTCAAGCGACCAAACCATTAAAATCAATCACGGTCATCTCAAGCCATAAAGCTATTCGTTTATTGAAATACGGATGTCAAGCTTTCTTAGCTAATGTCACGGATCTAAACAAAAATACGTCAGTATTGAATGATATTTCTATTGTTAATAAATTACCTGACGTATTCCCTGAAGAACTTCATGGCCTACCCCCAGAGCGTGAAATTGAATTTTGTATCGACCTTGAACACGGTACAAAACCCATTTCCAAAACCCCATATCGAATGGCTCCTATTGAACTTCAGGAGTTAAAGACCCAATTGCTAGACATTGGTTTCATTCATCCTAGTACGTCTCCTTGGGGTGCTCCTGTTCTATTCGTGAAGAAGAAAGATGGGAGTATGCGACTTTGTATTGATTATCGGGAGTTGAATCATGTCACCATCAAAAATAGGTACCCATTGCCACGTATTGATGACCTATTTGACCAGTTGCAAGGAGCCAAATTCTTTTCAAAGATTGATCTTCATTCTAGATATCACCAATTGAAGATTAGAATCGATGACATTCCAAAGAGGGCTTTCAGAACTCGGTACGGGCATTATGAATTCCTAGTCATGCCCTTTGGATTGACTAATGCTCCTGCTGCCTTCATGGAAATGATGAACTGAGTATTCAAGGAATATTTGGATCACTTTGTGGTCGTCTTTATTGATGACATCCTTATTTATTCCAAAAGCCGTGAAGATCATGAGCAACACTTGAGGCTGACACTCCAAAAGCTTCGTGAATACAAGCTTTATGCCAAGTTAAAGAAATATGAGTTCTGGCTTGAGGAAGTAGCATTTCTTGGGCATGTAGTATCAAGTCATGGAATATCTATTAACCCGGCAAAGATTGAAGCTATTCAAAGCTGGGAGCAACCTAAATCAGTGACCGAAGTATATAGCTTTCTCGGCTTAGCTGGTTATTATCGGAGATTCGTGGAAGGATTTTCTCGAATAACTACTCCATTAACTCAGCTGACTCGAAAAGATACAAAGTTTGGTTGGAGCGAAGAATGTGAGAAGAGTTTTCAAGAACTCAAGAGGAGACTCATTTCAAAGACCTGTTCGACAATACCATCCGCCGGAGGGATTTGTCATCTATGATGATGCTTCGGGCAAAGGGTTGGGATGTGTTCTCATGCAACATGGGAAAGTCATAGCCTATGCCTCAAGACAACTCAAAGAATATGAGAGGAATTATCCTACTCATGACCTAGAGTTAGCAGCTGTTCTCTTTGCACTTAAAATTTGGAGACATTACTTGTATGGGGAGAAGGTGGAGATTTTTTTCGGATCATAAAAGCCTCAAATATTTCTTCACTCAAAAGGAACTCAACATGCGACAATGACGTTGGCTTGAACTATTGAAAGATTATGATCATACCATCCAATACCATCCTGGAAAAGCTAACGTGGTAGCTGACGCATTGAGTAGAAGATCATATGCAAGTACGAGTGCGATATTGTCAACACAAAGGCCCATTTTGTGTGACTTGCAAAGGATGGAGATAGAGTTAAAGACTCCAAAGACCCATGTGATGATGACGAATATACGAGTAGAACTGACTTTAATTGATAAAGTTAAAGCTGCTCAAGCTACAGACCTGGAGCTGATGCGTATGAGGAAGAAAGTGCAAGAAGGTGTTATGCCGGAAGCAAGAATCGATGAAGAAGGAATACTTGAGTCAACTCCGGACTTTTATGTTCCTAACAACCCTGATTTAAAGTATAAAATCATGATGGAGGCACACAACACACCGTTTGCAATCCATCCTCGGAGTACCAAAATGTATCATGATATTAAATCATACATTTTGGTGGAGCAATATAAAGAGAGAGATAGCGATGTTTATCTCAAGGTGTCTAACTTGTCAACGCGAGTTAAAGCGGAGCATCAAGTACCAAAAGGTCCATTGCAACCACTTGAAATTCCGGAATGGAAGTGGGAGCACATTACCATAGATTTTCAGCACGGTCTTCCTAAGGTTTCTCAAGGTATAGATGCGATTTGAGTCATTGTTGATAGATTGACCAAGTCCGCTCATTTCTTACCGATACGAGAAACTTATACACTTGAACGTCTTGCTCAGTATGTACATAAACGAGATTGTAAGGCTGCATGGTATGCCGGTATCCATAGTTTCGATCGAGACCCAAGATTCACCGAGATTTTGGGTTAGTTTTGTAAAGCTATTAGCACGATTTACGATTTAGCTAAGCATATCATCCTCGCATGACGGCAGGCAAATCGGAGAGGACTATTAAAACTCTTAAAGATTTATTAAGACTCTGTGTCCTTGACTTCAAGGGAAGTTGGGATAAGTTCTTACCATTAGTGGAGTTTTCCTACAACAATAGTTATCAAACAAGTATTGGCATGGCTCCATTTGAGGTGTTGTATGGAAGAAAGTGTCGTTCTCCAGTATGCTGGGATGAGGTGGGTGAAGCAACGTTGTTGGGACCGGAGTTGGTACGTATGACTACGGAAAAGATTCAAACGATCCGACAACGTATAAAAACCTCACCAGATCGACTAAAGAGTTATGTTGATCTTCATCGAAAGGACGTGGAATTCGATATAGGAGATCATGTGTTGTTACGTGTTGCTCCATGGAAAGGAGTTACGAGATTTGGAAAGAGAGGATGTGACTCCCCCAAATCCGGGTACTTCGATTCCACAGGATTTGGTGTTCACTATACAAATATCATCTATCTATCTACCCATAATAAATACAAACCATGCAATAGATAGAAATAAAATCTTCCCTTTATAGGGTTACAACATCTGAATCATAAACATAATCCCAGGTTAAACTAACCTTAAACATCCTGTATGTAAAATATAAACAATAAGTCTTAAACAACATCATTAACTCAAGTCTAACATAAATACATCATCAAATAAAATAACAAGTCTTCATCACTTGCTAACTTTGCCCTTGCCTTTACTAGTGGAAGGTTCATCGGTTCTTTCGTTCTTAACTACAATGTTATTAATAACCAAGAGTGAGCACTATTGCCCACAAGTATAACAATGAAATAATAGTATAATAGCATGCGAGTGAATCAAAGACATTTGAATAAAAGCTCAACTTTTCAATCAAGAATGAATAACAAGAATCAAAAGAATTCTGAGAGTCATAAGACCTTGAACTATGTCCTAGGTTATCAAGGGTTATACTTGAAACCTTTAACAGTCATAAGACTATGCACCTTTCTTCTCGTACTTAGGGGGATCAGCCCTTAGTACCATACTGTGCACAATATCTTAACGCTAACGTATAAGTAAATCCCTTTACAGGGTTGTTCATCTCAGTTTAACATTCGAGTCCGCACCAAAGGAAGTTTGGTTTGGATAATTCAATAAGAGTTCTGAAATTTAGAACTATCATCAACTATGGACTAGTTGAATCAATAAGGTTCACTAGTCTAACAAGGTTCAACAATAATGATATTCAAATCTGAATAATAATCTCAAGAAGTATACAATAGAACGATTATTGTATAACAAAATCATACTTTGAAAAGATAATCAATCTTTAATATAATAATTCGACTTGAATAATAGTAATGATAATTTACTCGAGGTAAATAATAAACTTGAACAATAATGACAAGTAGGGTTAGGAAACTTGCCTCGTGCGTAGATTACACTTTAACTAAGCACGTTCTGTGAATTTAATCCTACATACCATTCACATTCACAATACTAGTTAATTATAACTTAACTAATCATCAACGATTATTCTTTTGTCTAAACTTTGGTTATGACTATACTTAGTCAAATTATCACTTTTGCTATCACATCATATCACTTCATGAATAATAATTTAATTATGTATTCCATAACTCAATCCACATCCAATTATGTTATTTACATGTTAAACATCTATTTTATCATCACATTATACTTCTAACATGTTTACATGTTTATTACATTAAGTTACTAACACATTGCTAGACTTAATTAATTAAAAATTACATTCTTGAACTTTCTTGAGAGTGGCGCTGCGGTGCCACTGTTACACTTGGTCTTCACGCTGCGGCGCGATGGCACTGCAACTCGAGACATGGCATTGCTGCAGCGGTAGGCTATATGCCATGATGTGCGTACTGACACAAAATGGCGATTCGCATGAAAAATCGCAGAACATGCCAATTTCTCACAATTTCTTATTTTCTACTCGAAATTAGACATACCCATACGATGTAATTCATGCATAAACATAACCCAACATTTATAGAATGGTTTTAACCCATTAAACACTTAATTACAGAATTAAAGCATGCAATTTCACTGACTTTGATGTTCTTGAAGGTTTTGAAAATAAAACTTGAAAATTGTCACTACGGATTCGTTATAACACCGAATCCGTTCATTTAAACTTTGGTCTCTTCGTATCAACATGCATAAGAAAATATGAGTGTAACATTTAGGGATAATATATGATCAACACATGAAATATCACGTATAAGGCCATATGGCCAAAACCCAAACTCTGTAAGTTTTTGAAAAACATATACGACATGTGTTTTCATGAAACTGATGATATGGTTTACATAATATATATAATTAAATACGATGTTGTGACGCCCCCAAATCCGGGTATCTTCCAACCCGACAGATGGTGATACACGGTGCTACAGTTCACATAAACATTCAATTGAAATGCCTCAAAAGAACGGATATGTCTTATATATATATCAAAAGAATATTTACATACCCCGGGCTCTTTATAACCAATACATTGTCTTTGTCATAATATCAATATTATTCCTTACAAAACCTATACTATTACATAAGCAATCTACGGGTTCGCCTTTGCCTTCCCTTTATCCTGCTTAGGATCCATCGATTAAGTTTCGTCTTAATCGCACTCATATGGTTCAAGCAAGAATGAGCTTAACTAGCTCAGCAAGTACAACAATTGTAGTAAAATAGCATGCTTGAAACATAGGAATAGTATATCTTCAATAACTGGACAATAGTTACGAAGTACTATTGAGAATTCAAAATAGCACTTATTTTTATTCAAAACGTTTTACAACCACAATATTCAGTAAAACATCAATTCTGGTTCAAGACCGTAAGCATTTCATAAGTACTTTGAAAAGGACATCCCGGCACGAAGTCCGTAAGTCCGGTATAGCTTACGAGCACGTCTAGGTGATCAGCCTATAGTACTCTATGTTGATCAACACTGCATTCATTAAACGTGTATACGTATAAGTTGTGGCAACCTCATGTGCCTGTCGTTTGACGACAAAACAATTTGAGCATACACAATCTACCTTTGAAAAACCACAACAATATTAGTTCGGTAAATCCTTATCAACACTTGATAGAATAACATAGCATACGTCTAGCCGAAAGTATTGGCTTTGACATTCCTCAAATACTAACTCATGTGAAGAATACATGAATCTCAAAGACTTGCCCAGATCGAACTGGAACAAGGGTTAGAGTACTTGCCTTTAGCATCTGCTACAAATTATAACACGTGCACGGTACGTCTTTAAGGTCTCTACATTAAATGATAGCATAACATAGAGCATTAGGTCATGAATGATCATACATGGTTCCTAAAGAATCTTACCCTACTTCTCAATCTAAATACGTATTAGATTTGTTATTATAGGTTCCGGCTTTTCATTACGTCCTTCCTATATTCATAAGTAATTGAATTAACTTAACTCTAAGTGTTCATGCTTAAGACTTAATTATGTCTTAAAAATGTTTCTTTTATGATTTTTGATTAGTGTTCATTCATTACTAATCATGTTCAACATGTAAACATTCATTACTATCTAGGTTATGAAGTTACATTGCATGAAAGGTGGTTATTATACTTGGTGTCGTATCATGCATCACCTATTGTTGCCTGTGAAATCGACGGACTCGTACTGGCATTTGAGTCCCTTTTCATATCGTCGCATGCCATGAGCTTGAGTTTGTGAGGGGACTAGGCCACTTTGGCGCTATAACCTTGGGTTAAAATGGTTTGAGTCGATGTGCGGCGGACTCTTTGCCACTGAAATGTTTGACAGATTTTTTCAAAAGTTGAGATTTCCGGACTCGTAACTTCTTCGTTATAAGTCCGAATTGGCTCGTTCAAGAGCCTACGGGTCACAAATTACATACTCTATGTGTTCATTCAAGAATTTTATCTATCTTACTTCATTTGCTAAAATTTCACCTATTAGTCCATTTTAACAAAAACGATAAACGTTCGTGAACGTTCAACGCTCGTTTCTTAGTTCTAAGTCGGAATCCGGCCATTTTCGAGTCCGCAACTCTACAATGCCAATTATGACTTGTCTCCATCGAAAACCAATGTTTCTAATGTCAAACATAAAATACGACTTCTATTCCGAGAATTTCACGAATTCGACGACTATCGTCTAATCGTGTAAATTCCGGCGAAACCTCAATACTAATCATTCTAAGTGGATTTTAATCAACATGTAGACATTATAAGTTACTTATTACACCAACTTATCATCAAAGTAGGTTTTGACTTATTCTCATACGTTAATGACTTACTTAACTTATGAACTCAAATTCTCATGCTTATGACTTATTATGAACTTAAGTCCATTAATCAATGTTCTCATACTATATTGATCATATGACACACATATGACAAGTTGTGTACAAGGTTATCAACTTATTTAGGTTCAAGTTGCTTATTCATCTTATTCGAGCTTAAGTCAATTGCTTATCCATTTCTCTTATGTGCTTAACATCCAAGTTCATTAGTTACACTTCTCTTATCAACCTACCATGATAGAGATAGAAGAGACAAGAACAATTACCTTTGAAGATTACTTCTATTGCTTTGGAAATCTACAAATGATAAGTTAATCTCAAAGTACTTATTTGCTCTAATCTAACAAATAAGTTGTTTATGAGAGAGTTTTGTTGGATGAAATAACAAGCAACAAATGAAAAATGAGCTAACTATTTATAGAAGTCTATAAGCTAGGGTATAATGGTCAAAGCATCCCACCTCCTTAATTAACCTCCTTACTATTCATTACTTGTTGCCTACAACTCTTATCCCTTCCTTGGTCATTACTTAAAGTTCTTGCTCAATACTCCAAGTGCTTGGTTACCACTTCACCCATGGGTTTCCCCATGGATCTTGCTTTACCCATTGGATCATCCTTTGGGCTTAGTAGTTAACTATTATGGGCTTCATGTCATCACTATATGGGCTAAAGAATAATCTCACATAGGTTTACACCTTAGTCTTATTAGACTATATTTCATACAAAGTTACCTTAATTCATTTCATTAGGTTTTAATACCTATATTCCCAAATTAAGTCCGCATGCGAATTATTGCGTTTTCCATACTTAGATTATTATTACATAATCCATCTCGCCTTGAAATTCTAACGTTACGTATTTTTCGGAAGTTCAAAAATAATTCCCGAGCGATAATTGGTGAATAGTGTTTTTCGTAAACGTTCTCGGAAAATATTTATTTTCGTCTTTAACATTCAAACACTTTAATTCATTCACGTGGTTCAAATACTACGATCTTCCGATATTTCTAGGTTATAAAACGACATACCTCTTATTAACACATATAATAACAAATAATATTATTTTATTCATTATTAAATTCTTTCAAGTCTTTTACAAAGGATCCGAATTTCTCAGGCGTTACAGATGTGATATGTCATAACACATACACAACCCATAATCATTACTCCTATCCCAATTACAGAGGTTAAACCAAAAACTTTGAAAGCCATGTTCATGGAATTTAAATGACATAAAATAGAAATTGGGAAGGAGGAGATTACCCAAAGCGTAGTGTAGATTTTAATAAGAGATGAATATCAATTTCCCTCTGACTTCTCAACTAATACTCTGTATCTCTCTCTGTGAAAGCTCTCTAGACTTAGCAATAATAGAATGAATGAAGAAGACATCGATATAAGAACTGGCGCATTATGGTTGGATTAACCCGATCATGGGTAATCATCCATAACTCCCACTGAGGCCATGTTTGGCTAGTATAAAAGACTTATAACCAATTAATTTAATAAAACCTCTTATACTATAGTTTAAATCATGTCACACCCACTTGCACAATCATTCATATATCTTATTTAATATAAATAAAATATAATAACTTCTCATAATTTCACATAGTCATATAATTAATTTCTCATTAATAAATAATGTCAAATTATTAACTCTCTAATTATTAATTAAATAACATCATGCTTAATTAAATATTTCATTTAATTCAATAAGCTCACATAATTACATACTTGAATAATCTTAATTAAATATTTCATTTAATTCAATAAGCTCACATAATTACATAATTGAATAATAATTATTCTCCACATTAATTTAATAAATGTAACACATATAATTAAATTAATCTACCACAATTGCTTAATCTACCACAATTGCATCAAATAATTATTTAATCCAATAATTAAATCATCAAAAAATATTTATTTAATTCAATAAATATTAAAATTAAACTACAAAAATCTCGTTCGTTACATCTTTCCCCCATTAAAAGGATTTTGTCCCCAGAATCACGACTCAATAAATTCGACCCGTTACATTCTCCCCCCTTACAAAGATTTTGTCCCCAGAATCGCTTACAAATAATTAAGTAAATAAATGAGGGTAATTCTTCATCATATTCTCTTCGAGTTCCCACGTAGCTTCTTCAGCGTTGTGGTTCCTCCAAATTACCTTAACAGAAGGTATAACTTTATTTCTGAGAACTTGTTCTTTTAGGTCGACAATTTGGACAGGAATTTCTTCGTAAGATAAGTCTTTTTCAAAATGCAGGGGCTCATATTCAATTATATGCTTGTAATCGGCCTTGTAGGGTCGTAACACAGAAACATGGAAGACGTTGTGGACATTCTCGAGTGATGGAGTTAAGGCTACCTCGTACGCGACTTCTCCGATTCTACGCAATACTTCAAAGGGTCCAATAAATCTTGGGCTCAATTTTCCTTTCTTTCTGAACCTGATCTTCCATTTTGGGATTTCTAACGGTTGAAGCAATCCACTTGGTCTCTGATGTTCTGTTTTTACTTTCTGACAGGTCAGACACTTGGCAACACATTCTGCAACATCAAGTTTTAAATTCGGCCACCAGAAATGTTGTCAAAGATCTTGGTACATTTTGGTACTACCAGGGTGAATCGAATATCGTGAACTATGAGCCTCGCTCAAAATATCTTCCTTAATTCTCAGATTTGGGTACCCAAATTCTACTCTCAAACCGAGTATTCCTTCCTTATCCCTCTTAAATCTCTTTGTTCGGTTCCTTCAGATATCTTCTTTGTCACCTTTTTACATTCTTTGTCAAGTGAGCCTCCTTAACTTTATCCAAAGAGGGTTATCTGGGATTGCATCTGAAATAACTTCTCATCAATTTCCATAGGATACTTCACCTCTAACTCCAGTTTCTCCATTTCTACAATTAGCTCCTCCTGAGCAGTCAACATCGTCAATTTCTCACGACCCTTTCTACTTAAGGCGTCGGCAACTACATTTGATTTACCCAGATGGTATAAAATCTCACAGTTGTAATCCTTAATCAATTCCAACCATCTTCTTTGACGCATATTCAATTCCTTCTGAGTAAAAATATATTTCAGACTCTTGTGGTCCATATATTTTTCACACTTCTCCCCGTAGAGATAGTGCCTCCAAATTTTCAAAGCAAAAACAACTGTAGCTAACTCCAAGTCGTGGGTCAGATATCCCTTCTCGTAATCCTTCAATTTTCGTGATGCATACGCAATGACTTTGCCGTTTTGCATCAGCACACAACCAAGTCCTTTATGCGACGCATCACTATAAACAACAAAATTTCCTGTATCATCCGGAAGAGATAACACGGGTGCCATACTCAACCTCTTCTTCAATTCTTGAAAACTTTCCTCACACTTATCCGTCCAAACAAATTTCACAGCTTTTCGAGTTAAATTCGTTAGCGGAGTTGTGATCTTGGAAAAATCTTGATTGAATCTTCTATAATACCCTGCCAATCCAAGAAAACTTCGTACTTTCGATGGCGTCCTCGGCTGATCCCAGTTAATCATGGCTTCAACTTTTGATGGATCTATCGAAATTCCGTTTTTATCGATCACGTGACCAAGAAATTGTACTCGCTTGATCCAGAATTCGCATTTCGATAATTTAGCATACAACTTATCCCTTCTCAATACTTCCAACGTTAATCCTAAATGCTCTTCGTGTTCTTCTTTAGTTTTCGAATATACCAAAATATCGTCTATAAATACCACCATGAATTTGTCCAAAAACGGTTTGAACACACCGTTCATTAGTCCCATAAATGCTGCAGGAGCATTCGTTAGACCAAATGACATTATTAAAAATTTGTAGTGACCGTATCGCATTCTGAACGCTATCTTTGGTACATCCTCCAGCCTCAGTTGGTGATAACCACTCCTCAAGTCTATCTTGGAAAAATATCTTGCTCCCTTCAATTGATCAAACAGATCATCGATCCTTGCTAATGGATATCTATTTTTAATTGTGACCTTGTTCAGTTCTCTGTAGTCAATGCAGAGTCGCATCGATCCGTCCTTCTTTTTCACAAACAACACCGGTGCTCCCTACGGTGATCTGCTCGGTTGAATGTACTTCTTGTCCAGCAATTCTTGTAATTGTACCATTAATTCTTTTATCTCTACTGGTGCCATTTGGTATGGTGCCTTCGATATTAGAGCAGTTCCTGGTGCCAAATCGATTAGGAAATCTACTTCTCTATCTGGTGGAAGTCCTGGCAAATCGTCTGGAAATACATCGACGAAGTCCCTCCCAATCGGTATCTCTTTTACCTTCGGATTCTCTTTTCGACTGTCGACTATATAAGCTAAATATCCTACAGAGCCTTGTCTTAATAACTTCTTGGCCTGCATCATCGTCAGATAACTCGCTTGTCTAGGAGACTTGCTACCATAAAATACAACCTTTGATGCAGTCATAAGGTTAATACGCTTTTTTTGGCAATCAATTACAGCCCCGTAATTGAATAACCAGTCCATTCCCAAAATAACATTAAATTCCCCAAGTCAAATAGGGATAAGATCTACATTCATGATAATACCCTTAATATCCACTCTACAGTTCTTATGTACGTACTTAACAGGATTATTTCTCTATTCGCAATTTCTATGTTCATGGGGTAATCCAATTCATCCTTAGGCAAATCTAAATTCTTGGCAAAGTCATCGGATATAAAGGAACAAGTAGCACCCGAATCAAATAAAACATAAGCATTAATTTTATTGATCAGAATGATACGTGACACCACATCACGGGATTGAACTGCATCCTGCACCGTCATGTTGAAAGTCCTGGAAGTCGGTCGGTTTGTTGACGTGGGTCCGGTGATAGTTAAGGCATTTCCACTGTTGTTTCCCCGGTTTCCTCCTGATCCTGACCCTCCCGATCTATTCTTAGGACAATCTCTTGCCAGATGGTCCTTTGAACCACAAGTAAAGCAAGCACCCTTCTTTGGGTTAGGAGAGTTAGGTGCTATGTGGGCTTCCTGACCACAATTGTAGCACACTCTTTTTCCTTTCATACAAACTCCCAGATGGGCTTTCCCGCAGGTCGGGCATGCTTCGATTCGTTTCTTCTGACTTCCTTGCTTATTTCCCGATGATGAGTTGTCATTCCACCTTTTCTTCTGATTAAAATTTCCACTTCCTGTGCCACTTCCACTAACCTTATTATTTACTTCACCTTCACTCTTCTTCTTCTTCTGATCTTGATTGTACTTGGTCACCGCATCGGTTCCACCTTCAGCGAGGATGGCCTTCTCCAGTACTCCAGCAAACGTGTTTAGCTGAAACATTGATACCTTATTGTACACCCAAGGCTTTAGTCCTTCTTTGAATATTCTGACTTTTCTCTCGTCAGTGTGTACTTGGTACGGGGCGAACCTTGCTAACTCTTTGAATTTAGCTGCATAGTCAGGTACGCTCATATTTCCCTACTTCAACTCTAGAAATTGAACCTCCATCTAGTTCTATGAACTGGTCGGGAAATACATTTCGAAGAACATCTCTTTAAATCTCTCCCACGTAATTACACCTTCACCTCCTCGCACTTTGTTTGATTGCCACTAGTAGCTAGACGTTGCAAAAGCGGTCTTCTGGTCTTCTCTAACCCTAGCAACGTCGAAAACCTTCTCCATTTACATAACGCACATTTGAGCCTCGATTGGGTTCATGGAACCTTTGAACTCTGGCGGTCCCACCGCCTTGAAGTCTTTAAACGTTGTGTTTGGTGGAGCTTGAGCTTGATTATTCATGGCTCCAGTCAGTAAGTTCACCAACTGCTGAACGGGATTAGCATTGGCATTATTGTTATTATTGGTAGACTCTTCCTGAGCCAGTTGACGCTGTTGTCTTCTCCTTGGCGGCATATTTCTGTTAAATATACGCTTATTAGAACTTTATTTATTTCTCTAAATAGTTAAGGCATTTCTTAACATTTTAACATACTCATTTAACACATCATCTCAAACAACTTGATATATTTTCATTCAAATCAAAAGTTTTAACATTAAACGATACCATAACTGCTATTTACATCAACTATCCTAGAATAAAGAATCCACAGTATTAAAACATTCAAATATTCTTTCGTTAATAAACACGTCAAAATTTACATCTAAAAACTAATTAAGTTCTTTACATAATTATGCAAATCATATCACTACCGGTTAAGGTGCTGAATAACCTTGCTACGCTCCTCTTCTAAGATGTGATACATAGTCCTGCGATCCATCATGTACAATGGTAGTCCTTCGAACTGGATTGGGTACCTCAAAACTCGATATTGGGTCTCATTCATTACCTTGTTAAGTGTAGAGTATGTCTCTCCAATCTTCGCCTTCTTTGCACGACCATCATCTTCTGTACGATCAGCTCGACGTGATTCTCTTACCCATCCTTCCTCTGCTATTTTCAGTCTTTCGGAGGTTTCCTTCAGTTCCTTCTTCAGCTTCTCTATCTCCTCGGTCTTATCTTCGGTTTGACCCTTCTCATGGAGCAAATCCCATTCTACATTTTCCAATCGTGAGTGAAGACTTGAAATCTCCCTCTCCTCCTGCTCGAGAGTAGACTGCTGAATAGTCGCTCGCTCAGTCAAATCCTGAACCTCGTCTCGTAACTCTACGTTACGGTCGTATAACGTGTCATACATCTCAGCATCAACGGTGTACCGTGGTAACTCCTCTTCTTCCTCTTCCTCTTCCTCGTCAAATTCCTCCTCAGGATCTTCCTCAAGATCAGTCTCGGGCTCATGCTCCTGACCAACAATGGTGATCAATGGAGATGACTCCCTCTGTACCAGCTGTTCCCTAACGACATGAATGTCTCGGGGTTCCTCCTCTGTAGGTACTGTAGGTACTCGAGGTTCCTCCTCCCCTGCTCGACTAGTTACTTCAACGTCAGACATCCTGACAACAAAATTTCGAGTTTTAGTTACTAAGTCGTATTAGTGAGCACATAATTTAACACATAAGCACATAAAGTCTTTTATTATCTTTAATGAATTACAAAAATTCATTTCCTAGAACTCGATAAGAGTTTCCCATCACTATGTTCTTTCTATAAGGCTACTACCTAAGGTTGTTCCCCACCTAAGGTTCATAACCTCTGACTTTGATACTAACTTGTGACACCCCCAAATCCAGGGTACTTCGATTCCACGGATTTGGTGTTCATCAGATAAATACCATCTATCTATCTACCCATAATAAATGCAAACCATGCAATAGATAGAAATAAAATCTTCCCTTTATAGGGTTACAACATCTGAATCATAAACATAATCCCAGGTTAAACTAACCTTAAACATCTGTGCGGAAATATAAATAATAAGTCTTAAACAACATCATCAAATAAAATAACAAGTCTTCATCACTTGCTAACTTTGCCCTTGCCTTTACTAGTGGAAGGTTCATCGGTTCTTTCATTCTTAACTGTAATGTTATTAATAAGAAAGAGTGAGCACTATTGCCCACAAGTATAACAATGAAATAATATTATAATAACATGCGAGTGAATCAAAGACATCTGAATAAAAGCTCAACTTTTGAATCAAGAATGAATAACAAGAATCAAAAGAATTCTGAGGGTCACAAGACCTTGAACTATGTCCTAGGTTATCAAGGGTTATACTTGAAACCTTTAACAGTCATAAGACTATGGACCTTTCTTCTCGTACTTAGGGGGATCAGCCCTTATTACCATACTGTACACAATATCTTAACGCTAACGCATAAGTAAATCCCTTTACAGGGTTGTTCATCTCAGTTTGACATTCGAGTCCATACCAAAGGAAGTTTGGTTTGGATAATTCAATAAGAGTTCTGAAATTTAGAACTATCATCAACTATGGACTAGTTGAATCAATAAGGTTCACTAGTCTAACAAGGTTCAACAATAATGATATTCAAATCTGAATAATAATCTCAAGAAGTATACAATAGAACGATTATTGTATAACAAAATTATACTTTGAAAAGATAATCAATCTTTAATATAATAATTCGACTTGAATAATAGTAATGATAATTTACTCGAGGTAAATAATAAACTTGAACAATAATGACAAGTAGGGTTAGGAAACTTGCCTCGTGCGTAGATTACACTTTAACTAAGCACGTTCTTTGAATTTAATCCTACATACCATTCACATTCACAATACCAGTTAATTATAACTTAACAAATCATCAACGATTATTGTTTTGTCTAAACTTTGGTTATGACTATACTTAGTCAAATTATCACCTTTACTGTCACATAATATCACTTCATGAATAATAATTTAATTACGTATTCCATAACTCAATCCACATGCAATTATGTTATTTACATGTTAAACATCTATTTTATCATCACATTATACTTCTAACATGTTTACATGTTCATTACATTAAGTTACTAACACATTGCTGACTTAATTAATTAAAAATTACATTCTTGAACTTTCTGGAGAGTGGAAATTTGTACGCCATCGTTACACACTGGTCTTCGTCTTTCATGCATAGCGATGGCGCTTCATTTCGAGACATGGTAAACTGCATGTATGGGGTGGTGTCGCAAGACGGGAAATAGGCAAATGGCCGTATTTTGCATGGCATACGTGCATATACTGAGAAATGGCAATTCGCGAAAAATCGCATAACATGCCAATTTCTCCTAATTTCTTATTTTCTACTCGAAATTAGACATACCCATATGATGTAATTTATGCATAAACATAACCCAATATTTATAGAATGGTTTTAACCCATTAAACACTTAATTACAGAATTAAAGCATGCAATTTCACTGACTTTGATGTTCTTGAAGGTTTTGAAAATAAAACATGAAAATTGTCACTACAGATTCGTTATAACACCAAATCCGTTCATTTAAACGCTGGTCTCTTCGTATCAACATGCATAATAAAATACGAGTGTGAACTTTAGGGATTATATATGATCAACACATGAAATATCACGTATAAGGCCATATGGCCAAAACCGAAACTCTGTAAGTTTTTGAAAAACATATACGACATGTGTTTTCATGAAACTGATGATATGGTTTACATAATATATATAATTAAATACAATGTGATATGTCATAACACATACACAACCCATAATCTTTACTCCTATCCCAATTACAGAGGTTAAACCAAAAACTTTGAAAGCCATGTTCATGGAATTTAAATGACATAATATAGAAATTGGGACGGAGGAGATTACCCAAAGCGTAGTGTAGATTTTAATAAGAGATGAATATCAATTTCTCTCTGACTTCTCAACTAATACTCTGTATCTCTCTCTGTGAAAGCTCTCTAGACTTAGCAATAATAGAATGAATGAAGAAGACATCTATATAAGAACTGGCGCATTATGGTCAGTTAACCTAGTCATGGGTAACTGTCCATAACTCCTACTAATGCCATGTTTCGCTAGTATAAAAGACTTATACCCAATTAATTTAATAAAACCTCTTATACTATAGTTTAAATCATGTCACACCCACTTGCACAATAATTCATATATCTTATTTAATATAAATAAAATATAATAACTTCTCATAATTTCACATAGTCATATAATTAATTTCTCATTAATAAATAATGTCAAATTATTAACTCTCTAATTAATAATTAAATTAATTAAATAACATCATGCTTAATTAAATATTTCATTTAATTCAAGAAGCTCACATAATTACATACTTGAATAATCTTAATTAAATATTTCATTTAATTCAATAAGCTCACATAATTACATACTTGAATAATAATTATTCTCCACATTAATTTAATATATGTAACACATAATTAAATTAATCTACCACAATTGCATCAAATAATTATTTAATCCAATAATTAAATCATCGAAATATATTTATTTAATTCAATAAATATTAAAATTAAACTACAAAAATATCGTTCGTCACAGAGGAAAGCTCAATCATCGATTCATCGGCCCATTTTTAATCCTCGATCGAGTAGGAACTGTGGCCTATAGACTCGCTTTACCGTCAAGTATGTCTCGTGTTCATAACATTTTTCACATATCCATGTTACGTAAATATGTGGAAGACCCGAACCACATTTTTGAGTTAGAACCGAACGAAATAGCGGAAGATTTGACGTATGAAGAGGTTCTTATTCAAATCTTGGATAAGAAGGAACATATTCTACGCTCCAAGGTTATACCTCAAGTCAAAGTTTTGTGGAGGAACCACGATGTTGAGGAAATGACTTGAGAGTTAGAATCTGAAATGAAATTAAGGTATCCTTTGTTAGGTTTGTAATATTCATGAGCACAATCAACTTGCACAAATAAAGCGGAAACGTGTAAAAAACAGAGTTTAAAAAATTTTACAAACCATATACCCGGATCACCCTTTATGCAAAATTACTAATTAAACGAAAAATTGAAGAACAAGAATCATACACTTGAAGATCTGAGCTTCCTCAGGTACAAGTTCACCTCCAATCCTTTTCGCGTTCAACTTGAATCCACCGGGTTTGGTTCCTTCCTTTGATCAACGTTAGCCACCCAAGTGTTTGGCCTCTAGAGGTGATCCACCAAGGAAGAAGAAGGATTCAAGAAGATGGGTGGTTGGCTAAACCCTAGTTTTTCTATCTCTATAGAAAAGGAGCGTACTCTCCAACAATTGGAATAACGTATATTTGATATATGATATAAGACTCCTCTTATAAAGATATCAAGTAACCCTATTAAAAATAAGGTATTATTTATTTAATTAAACTCTTTTAATTAAATGGGCTCCCTAATCTTATTAGGGATAATTAATTAAACTCCTTTAACTAATTTTCCCTCCTAATCCTATTAGGAATAAATGAGAGTACTTATATTAAATTAATTCCTAAACTCTTTTAGAAATTAAAATAATAATAATTGTAATAATATTAATAAGACTCCTCTTATTAATTTATATTTAATATTTCTAAAATATTAAATAATAAATATTAAGCTATTTAATTTATTCTATCACCATAGATTAAATTAAATATACTTAACATATTACTACGATTATGCCATTAACTTCTTAAATAATTATTCTTCCTTTTATGGTGTGACCCTTTAGGTTCTCCATATTAACCGGTTGTGAATAAATCAATTAGAACAATTCTAATCTTATTTAAATAAATAAATTAAACTATTAATTTATTTAAATAAATAATATTTATTCTACAATAGGATAAGCCTCCCTAGCAATCAACGACTTTCCGGATAATATAGATTTCAACATTAATCATAAAAGAACCTTTGAGTAAATAGTTACCGTACAATTTAATCCTTCCACCATACAATGTCCCAATTAAATATAAGACATGGAATTCTTGTCAAGTCTTATTTTATTTAATTATATGTATTTCGACTCTTAAATGCACAACTCTAAATAATGCAAATTAGAAACTCCTTTCTAATTTCATTCGCTTTGCCAAGGACTCTTTGGGTTGTCATTTATCGAATCACATAGGACATTTCTCTTCTTTACTAGAAGTGGTAGATTCTTTATTGATCATACATTATCTCCATGTACAACTTATTATACCCAAGCATACCCTTTGATATACCCTAAGGGTCTTAAGGAATAAGTCAAAGTATAACTCATCATACACAAGATACTATGATGATCTCAAGTCTAAGGATCACTTGTACTACTATCACTACAGGAATTCCTATTGACAGGCAAATAAAACTCCACTAGGTATTCCTTAGCGAGCCATGTTCAGTGAACTTATTCTCTAATAAGCACCTACATACTTGCTTTAGTGTCTCCACACAAATGATCATGAGATCAATCATCCTCATCCAATGAGCAAGAAAGCAACGTATGTACCAATCTATCTGGATTTACTAATGCCCAATTTAGTAATCCAACGATTGGGAAATATTTTAGTTTTAAGCTTTCTAAGAATTTAGATCTCATTAGAATGATCATCATCATTATTCTAAAAGCATTGCTTAAAACTATGGGTTTATCACATATTATAAAACAGCAACATGCAGATAATTAAAAGCCTTTAATAAATTAATACTTTTTATTAATAAATGAATAAGATTGTTACAAAGTATATGCTTTATCATCAAACATGATTGGCTTGTATGCATACTACTTTCAATCTCCCACTTGCACTAAAGTCAATCGTCATGGTATCTCATACTCTTCTTCTCTAAGTGACGATTATCCTGCTGTTTGATAAGCTTCAGTAAATGGATATGTAATGTTGTTCTTGAGAGTCCACTATCTCTATAGTGATTTCCCATCTTTCAATGATTCCTATAATCAAATGAAAGTGCCACAACACATGTTTAGATCCAATATGAGACTTAGGAACTATTCCTAGTTCTATAATGAACTTTTCATCCAAACAATCAACTTGCAGCTTCATTTATAGCTATATACTTTGTCTTTATTACTAAACCAGAAACCTTTTGCTATTTGGAACCTTTCAAATTCACTGCACCACTATTCAAGGTAACTCTTTACCTTAAAGTGGATTTTCTGTCATCTTGGTCTGTCTGAAAAACTTGAGTCTGTAAAGTCCTCTAGTTTTGATTTAGACCCACCATGTATGATCACATCCTTAGTGCCGGTTAAGTACTTTAAGATGTTTTTTACTGTCTCACAGTGAACTTCTCCAGAATATGATTGATAAACATCAGGTCTCGTATATTTCATTGCATACATGATTGTAACTCATGCGATCTCTCTCTTTTCAGGAGTCTATGGGGACTATTAAGAGAGATACACTCCATGGCTCATCAACATGAGACATCCCATGGAGTTTGCTATGCTAAACGACTTTAGCATCAAATGAATATACGTTCCTTGGGTTACGCCGAGCATCTTTTTAAATCTATCTATATAGATTTTCATCCCCAATTAAGATACTCTTCCCAAATCATTCATGGAGGAATGTTTAGACAACTTTATCTTTACTGATTGTAGCATCGGTATGTCACTCCTTATCAGTAGTATATCAACATATAATACTAGGAATGTCACGACGCTCCCACTAACCCTTTTGTACACACTAGGTTCATTCTTGTTTTTGATAAAATCAAACTCTTTTGATTATCATATCAAAATGAATGTTCTATTTTTGAGAAGATTGCTTCAATCCATTTCTCTGAGTATCTACAACTCTTACCTCATCGTATGTAACTGGATCATCATCTTCTATGATACGTACCTCATCATCATCATCTATGATGAATCCATACATCCCCGGTATCTTCGGTACTATTCCAGATTTACGATTCGGTTGTGGTACAATATGTTTATCTACAAGTTCCTCTTATTTGACTTATAGTGTTTTGTGGTTCTTGAACTCTTCAAGATTCTATTATCCTCCCACTAGCCCCTTCAATGATAAACACCTTTATCTTAGAAGGTAGCATGTTTTGTAACAAACACCTTTTGCTAAGTAGGATTATAGAACATATACCCTAAACTTACTTTAGGATGTCCCACAAATCGACACTTGTCAAAACTTGCCCCAAGCTTATCCTTTGAAACCGTTTCACATAAGTTGGACAACCCCTTATCTTAACATACTTAAGATTAGGAATCCTCCCTGTCCATAACTTTTATGGAGTCTTAGGGTTGGATTTTGAGGTTACCTTTTCGTAGATATGTAGCCATTTCTAGGACATTACCCCAGAAGGATACTGGAATGTCGGTATAATCATTATGGACCGCACCATGTCCAACAAGGTACGATTTTTCCATTCAGATACATCAATAAATTATTGCATATTAGGATGTGTCCATTATGCGAAAACCATTTTAGATGATCTAGAAACTTATTGCATAAGTATTTATTCCTTGATCCGATCAAAGAATCCTAATACTTTGCCATCTTGTTTCACTTTTGAATTCTTTGAACCTTTCAAATAATTCACACTTGTATTTCAACAAATACATACATTCAACTCTTTGAATGATCATCTCCTTTTTGTTGTAATAATTTGTTTAATATGTAAAATTATTTTCACATAAGTCAAGTATACAAAATCCATTAAGTAATATTCCAGTTCTATACAAAACATTATTATTATAAATAGAACAACAATTGTTCTTAATTATAATACCAAAGATTTCATTGTCCAACAATAAAATGGAAATAATGTTTCTAACAAGAATTGGAATACAATAACAACTTATTGACTTAATAGATTTGCCCGTAGGCAATGCTAAACTATAAGTTTCTATGGTTAATGTGGCAACCATTGCTTCATTTCCCACACATAGGATTACTTATCTTTGTTTAGCTTTCTACTTCTGCTTGGTCCCTTCAAAAATCTATATTTATGATAACCAAAGCCGGTATCCAATACCCAAGTAGAACCTTGACTTAAAAAAAAAAAATTTAAATCATGAACAAATTTGTATTTGTAACCGAAACTTCACTAAGCTTCTTCGGTTAGCTCTCGCAAGATGCTTCTCAGCTTCTTTCCAAAGGTGTCTCGGCTTATTGCAGTGGAAGCAAACTTCTTTGCTATCCATATAAGTTTTGTTCTTATTATCCTTTGTTTAGGCCTTTCTGTTGACCTTCTTTGAATCGTTCTTCTTTTCAGAAGATCCTTTGGCCCTTACTAGTAAGACATGGTCTTTCTTGGTTGGAAAGTGACTCTCAACATTTTTTCAACATGTTAAGCAAATCAGTGAGACTGATATCTAGCTTGTTCATATGAAAATTTCACAACAATTATGAAAGGAGTCCGGGAGTGAGTGCAAGATCAAATCTTGGCTCAACTCTCCATCCATGACAAAACCTGTTGTCCTAATTGATCAATCAAATTGATAATGTTAAGGACTTTTATCCGTATCGTAGTGTCATCAGTCATTCTAGATCGGAAGAGCTCCTTAGATATCTGATATCTATCAGTCCTACTTTCCTCACCATCAACTACTTGATGTGCAGAAATATAGTAAGAGCATCCATAGTTTCATGTCGTATTCAAGCTCGTTACTCATGGATACTGAGCATGATGCATTAAAGCAATGTGCATCATCTTGCCACTTTCTAAAAGTAGCAATCTCTTCCTCAAAGGCATTATTCGCAACCATTGCGAGGATAGGCGCGATTAAGGACATAAGATAGCTTTTCAACCATGAGAACTATTCTCAAATTCCTTAACCAATCCGTTTAATTCGTTCCGGTTAAATAACATCTAATATGTTTCGCATGATAGTAATTTAGACATTGTAAAAATCTGTAAATAAATTTGTAATTAACAACATTTTAATATATATTCTTTTATTAATTACCAAAATAATTTAGGTCTTATTTTAAATTGGTATCTCCCACTATTTTCTTCAAACTATATTACCCTCAATATATAGTTCGGCAATATCTAATTAAATATATGCTAGTGAGAATAAGAATCCCATTTCAAATGTATATAGCTTGTGTGTGCACAACAAACTATATATAAATAAATAGGTAGACAACTCTTGTCAATTACATCAACTATGTAACTCCTTGTATTTTGCCTCTTAAATCATAATGGTCAAGTGTGTGCACATCCGAACTAACATGATTTAAGTTAAGTCAGACCCAACATTTTCATATAAGTGAAGAGAAAACTACAGCCCTTGTGTGTGCACAACAAAGCAGTAATGTTCAATTCCTTATAAACATCATGTGTAATAAAAAACAACATCTTAAATATTTAATACTTGCCTTGTGTGTGCACAACAAACTCATATTAAATATTCAATACTCTATTGTTTCTATCATCGCTAAAAGGCGGCGTTCGATATTCAAATATCTTTGAACGTTACAACTTAATATAAAATATTTGAGGGGTTTGTTATTAATTTGTCTCATCTTTGTTTAGGCATGTGCATACATATATATATATAAAATACGCGTCATATTAATAAACATGCGAAGCATGTTTGCATAATATATAATATATATATCATAAGCATGCATATATAGAATACTATATTCTACTTGGATTGATTATGGACTTTTATTCTAGTTTGGTTCACTAGAGCCACCAAGTGAACCAAAAGGTCAAACCCTAGGGGTACAAGAATTAATATTTAAATATAACTATTACATTTAAACCCGGGCTCCATTACAAACGGGTCTTCAAGCGCTCCTTGTTCCTTGATCTCCAATTCTTCAAAATAATTCTAACTATTCCTATTACTAAACAATTTAAAATAAATAGAAACCTTGATCGTGATCGAGGGAAGTACATAGAGAGGAGATAGAATTTACATTAAGAAAAATTAGAGAAGGCGAGGTACATGAGACCCCATTTAATAAAACTCATACATTCATGCATCCATCTAAAATAAAATCCAATCACATTGGTCGATAGTTCATAATCAATCTCATTTATTATCATACACATCATCATATGCATCAATAAATAATATTCATCTAATGAATAATAAACATTTAATATATATATTGATATCATTTAATGGGCAAATTTCGTTAGTACAAAATCTAATTTTGAATCAAAATAAACTCCTTTATTTTAATTCAAATTTAAATTAAAATAAAACTATTTTATTTTAATTTATCTAATTTTGAATAAAATAAACTATTTTATTTTAATCAAAATTTTTAATCAAAATAAACTTCTTTATTTTAATTAATTATGGAATCCAATTCCAAGTAAAAAATCCTTTATTTAAAGGAAACACTGATTCTTTTTCCTATTCACAAATAAACTCCTTTATTATGAATAATATGAAATCTTATTTCATATCTAAATAAACTCCTTTATTTAAGGAAATTAGAATTTCTTTCCTATTCACAAATAAACTATTTTATTTTGAATAATATGAAATCTTATTTCATATCTAAATAAACTCCTTTATTTAAGGAAAGATAAAATTCAATTTCAACTCCAATTAGTTATCATGGAATCCAATTAAAACTCTAATTAGTTAGCATGAAATTCAATTTTAAAATTAAAATAAACTTTTTATTTTAAAAATAAAATAATTAAATATATATATATATATATATATATATATATATATATATAAACCGTAACTTATAATAAATTAAGTATCACCTCAACCTACTTAATGATTCATGTAAATCGGTGATGATATATATATATATATATATATTTATATATATATAAAATATATAAACCGTATATATATATATATAATATATAATTAATCTTACTGAATGAATAAGGATTACATAGATGATATATATATATATATATAATATATATATATATATATATATATAATTTCATGTAACCTTTAAAAAGTAGAAATCATCGATAATCGAATATACTCATTATCGACTCCATGAAACATCACGCCACCAAGCGAAACACGGATAAGGCACAGCGAAATTCAGTTCACAAATTAACGCCTTTTTTTATATTAAATTTCATACAACAAAATTATGTCCAATTAAATTATTCTAAACACATATCAACATACATATTAAATCAAATAATTAATAATTCGCATAAAGGTTTGGCTCTGATACCACTGTTAGGTTTGTAATATTCATGAGCGCAATCAAATTGCATAAATAAAGCAGAAACGTGTAAAAAAAAGAGTTTAAAAAATTTTACAAACCATATACTCGGATCACCCTTTATGCACAATTATTAATTAAACAAAAAATTGAAGAACAAGAATCATACACTTGAAGATCCGAGCTTCCTCAGGTACAAGTTCACCTCCAATCCTTTTCGCGTTCAACTTGAATCCACCGGGTTTGGTTCCTTCCTTTGATCAACGTTAGCCACCCAAGTGTTTGGCCTCTAGAGGTGATCCACCAAGGAAGAAGAAGGATTCAAGAAGATGGGTGGTTGGCTAAACCCTAGTTTTTCTATCTCTATAGAAAAGAGCATACTCTCCAACAAATTGGAATAACGTATATTTGATATATGATATAAGACTCCTCTTATAAAGATATCAAGTAACCCACATTAAAAAATAAGGTATTATTTATTTAATTAAACTCTTTTAATTAAATGGGCTCCCTAATCTTATTAGGGATAATTAATTAAACTCCTTTAACTAATTTTCCTCCTAATCCTATTAAGAATAAATGAGAGTACTTATATTAAATTAATTCCTAAACTCTTATAGAAATTAAAATAATAATAATTGTAATAATATTAATAAGACTCCTCTTCTTAATTTATATTTAATATTTCTAAAATATTAAATAATAAATATTAAGCTATTTAATTTATTCTATTACCATAGATTAAATTAAATATACTTAACATATTACTACGATTATGCCATTATCTTCTTAAATAATTATTCTTCCTTTTATGGTGTGACCCTTTAGGTTCTCCATATTAAACCGGTTGTGAATAAATCAATTAGAACAATTCTAATCTTATTTAAATAAATAAATTAAACTATTAATTTATTTAAATAAATAATATTTATTCTACAATAGGGATAAGCCTCCATAGCGATCAACGACTTTCCAGATAATATAGATTTCAACATTAATCATAAAAGAACCTTTGAGTAAATAGTTCTAGTATAATTTAATCCTTCCACCATACAATGTCCCAATTAAATATAAGACATGGAATTCTTTGTCAAGTCTTATTTTATTTAATTATATGTATTTCGACTCTTAAATGCACAACTCTAAATAATGCAAATTAGAAACTCCTTTCTAATTTCATTACTCGCTTTGCCGAGGACTACTAGGTTGTCATTTATCGAATCACATAGGACATTTCTCTTCTTTTACTAGAAGTGGTAGATTCTTTATTGATCATACATTATCTCCATATATAACTTATTATACCCAAGCATACCCTTTGATATACCCTAAGGGTCTTAAGGAATAAGTCAAAGTATAACTCATCATACACAAGATACTATGATGATCTCAAGTCAAGGATCACTTGTACTACTATCACTACAGAATTCCTATGACAGCAAATAAAACTCCATTAGGTATTCCTTAGCGAGCCACGTTCAGTGAACTTATTCTCTAATAAGCACCTACATACTTGCTTTAGTGTCTCCACACAAATGATCATGAGATCAATCATCCTCATCCAATGAGCAAGCAACGTATATACCAATCTATCCAGATTTACTAATCCCCAATTTAGTAATCCAACGATTGGGAACTATTTTAGTTTTAAGCTTTCTAAGAATTTAGATCTCATTAGAATGATCATCATCGTTATTCTAAAAGCATTGCTTAAAACTATGGGTTTATCACATATTATAAAACAGCAACATGTAGATAATTAAAAGCGTTTAATAAATTAATACTTTTTATTAATAAATGAATAAGATTGTTACAAAGTATATGCTTTATCATCAAACATGATTGGCTTGTATGCATACTACTTTCATCCTTACCTCTTCGACATACCAGGTACGTACCCTAATTTTGAGGGCGAAATTTCATAAGAAGGGGATGTTGTAAGACCCCAACTTTTATGAATAAAGATGAATATTCTATAAATATCATTTTTGAATATTATGGAATGAATTTGATATAATGTTATAGTTGTGGGTAATATTTATAAATTTTGCAAAGTACGCAAGTTGTTATATAATATTCGATTGGTCGGGAAATATTCGTTTTAACAAGGAATATTCGTACAACGACACAATCATTGGTGGACCCCACGACAAAATTATTGTCGAATTGAGAAAACGACAAAAATACTTTATGAAAATAACGGCGGAAGTTTTACCGTTAATTGTTGAAACACCGGTGTTAAAAGTATAATGTCTGGCGTGAAGTTGCTTAAAGATGTACGTGTTATTGATTATTGATGCTTACGTGAGAAGTCACTCCGGTTTTGTTCAATTATTATTACGATAATTCTTTGATAGTATCTCACGTTATTTGATTCAATTATTGTCAATATTTTGTAATCAATAATTGAGATGACAAAGTTATTAATATTATTATTTGCAATATTAACGATGTCTCAGAAGTTACATCGAGAGAGGTTTGGTCACCTAATTGCGGCATGATGGGGAGAAATCCTTATTGGAAAGCCCCTCTTTCCTAGAGCGACACTGGTCGATTAATGTTGTGAATTATAATAATGATGATGAGTTTTGTTTTATTAGTATTATTAATGTAATAAAATGAAAAGCTTTTTATATAAAGCAGAATAATTTTATAAAGTTATTCGTTTTATTAGAGTAATAGTAAAATCTTTTTATATAAAAAAGAATACTTTTATAAAGTTATCTATTTTATTAGACAATAATTAGAATATATTATATTTTATTATGCATAGTATTTGCATAGTGCCTGCATAGTATTTGCATAGTAAAATCTTTTATAAAGTTATCCGTTTTATTAGATTATAAATAGAATATATTATATTTTATTGTAAACCAATCTGGACCGTCTATTTAAAGTAAATCAATCTGGACCGTTCATGAATTAGTTACTATGCAATCCATTCTTCTATAAATAGAAGCTCATTCATTAATTATTTCTTACGAATTCACTAAAACTCTAGAGAGAGAAACTAAAGAGAGAGTTCTTCTTCTATAATCTTGAGCGTATTCCTTTAGAGTATAAGAAAGCTTTGAGCGTAGTGCAAGTTTTCTTTGAGTATATCCTCGCCCTACCAGTCAAAATACTCTTCTTTTACGGTAAGGGATATTATTGGTTGTACTCGTTAGGGGTATTCCTTCGTTCTTATTGGTGAAATTCTTTTGTTATTCCATTCTTTATTATTCTGTTGGAATAACCTGTATATGCGGGATACCCTATACTTGGTGAAATTCTTCTGTTATTCCGTTGTTTATTATTACATTGGAACATCACATGCAATAGTTTACGCATGACCTTTGGTTCCGTTGTTTATTATTTTGTTGGAACATCATATGCGTGCATTTACGCGTATTTGATTCCAATATTTATTATTCTGTTGGAATATCTCGCTTCGGTGCGTTACGCGTGACTGGTTCCATTATTTATTATTACATTAGAATAACACATCATGCGGTCTATCGCATGCCTGGTGATTTCTTTTGTTATTCCATTCTTTATTATACTCAGTTGGTTAAAGTTTTGACTTCTATACTCCATGAAATTAGTGGAATATCTTTGATATTTGCGCTTTATCCAGTATCTTTTCATGGAAATATTCTTCGGAGCATTCTTGAGTGTTACTCTACAAAGAAGTATCATGTTGACAATTTGGACATTATTAGTCCCTGGATAAATTAATTCTTGAACTTTTTTTATTGAATTCTTATATCATTGTCATCATCCTCATGTTTATATTATGTTGAAAGTCATCTCGTGGCTGTAAAGTGCATAGATGGACTTGGTATGATTATGACCAGAATTATTCGATTGTAATCATGACCGTAATGTTACAAATGATGTAGAAAAAGTCCTCATTAACCTGTAGTGCATTGATAGACAGTTGTTGGCATGATCATGACCATTGATGAATACACGAATATCCTTGGCCCGTAGTGCATGGACAATTTGTGGTCGTGATACTAATGAATATCCTTGGCCGTAGTGCAGGGATGATGTGGATTATTTATTAAGCTGAGTCTCAGCGATAAAAGTCATGAAAAATCTTTTAAATCATAGAAGATAGTAGATTTTATTCTCTACTTGACTCTTCTAATGGATTACTTGTTGTTTGCAGATTAAACTTGATGTTTGTTATATTTTATCAGTTTAACACCGTTGAAGGCTAATGATAATTTATTCTGCATTATCTTAGTCATAATATTTCTTATTGGGCTAGTTGAGCTCACCCTTTTACTTTCATTGTTCTCTTCAGAAAATGAGAACGTAGTAGGGACTAGTCGGGGAATAGAGTGATGGTCCAGATAATAGCATTAGTAGTCCTCACTATTCTATGAAATAGTGTGATAATAAATGTAATGAGGACCCCATTGAGTTTGTATATTGTCTAGATGACAATATTTGTATTAAAACTCACAGCATATGTTTAGTCGTATTTTACACGACTGTTGTATAATTAAGTTGTATTTGAATTTTGTACCATGTATTTAGCGACTCAGAATAGGTGATGTATACCAATTTTGGGGGCGTCACATTTACCCTAATTAATATTATAATTAATAGCACTTGAGAATTATAATCATCCTTTAAGTTCCCAGATTAGGGTTTTAAATTTCCAAATTAGGGTTTTGGATTCTCGGAACTGAAATTAGGGTTTCCAGAACCGATTTCTAGGGTTTCTTGTTAATCGTATGAATTTTCTAACTGAACGTTGACTTTCTCAATATAATATTAGGGTTTGTTACAGATATCGTTTATCTGGTCAACCCTTGACCCTTAACCACATACTGTACACATATACAACCATATACACAGAACATATTCACGTATTCCCTTAATCCCGAATAATTCACCTAAATCCTTCACAGAATTTTGAAATCCTCAAAATTTCTTCTCAAAAATATCAAACGCATACACTTATTTTTATGTATAGGTTCTAATATTGAACCTTAAATCAATTAATTAAAAATTTATAAATATTCTAAATTCTAGGGTTGTCACAGAATGAGTTTCTAAGTATAGCCAAACGTGGCCTTATGAGGAGTTGGGAGCAGTTAAATCACGTATGGATTAACTGACCCCAACTGTGCACATAAATGATCAGTTTCCTTTTTACGTATTTTCATTGTTAGTAATAACTTTAGAGAATTTCAGAGAATTAGATAGAAACATTGAGAATACGTGTGACATTGTAGAAGAACGTGAAGAGTTAGAAGGATTGCTTTAGGGTAATATCTTCAACCTAGTTTTAATTTACGTCATTGAAGTTTTCATGAAAAATGGCTTTCAAGTCTCCGTAATTGATAAGAGTAATAATTGTATATATATAAATATATAATAATATGCCATCATAACATATTTTTATCATATATATATATATATATGTATGTTTTCATAACATCAATTGTATATAAATATGTCGTAATTAGATGTTTTGAAGTTACAAAATATGAAAGTTGTATATGGCCCTTATATACAAATTAAATGTGTTAATCATATGTTGTATCAAAAATTTACACTTGTATATGCTTATGTATGTTAAAACGACGAAAACAAACTTTGAATGGACAGATTCAGAGTTATAACGTACTGTAATGTCAATTTTTATGTTTTATCTTTAAAAACTTTCAAAATCATGAAGAACATGATATTACATGATTCGATTTTGGAAATTGTATGTTTTAACTTTTTAAAATCATGCTAGAAGGGTTGGATAGTAGTTATATGTGTATTACAGTGTTTGGGTATGCTTGTGAATAAATTAATTGGGTGTTTTGGCCATGTTCTGCATTTTTCATGAACTGCAGCTTCGAATCGTTCGCCACGCCGCAAAGACTCTATGCCTATGCAAACGCCATAGATGCCATCCACGTCATAGACGCCATAGACCAAGTTGCTTGGCCTTGATACCATACCACAGTATAACGCCAAGTATATTATATGGTGGAAAGTCTACGCCACTCTCTGATTTGTCCAAGAATGAGCATTTTAGTGGTTTTATTTTAGGGACTGTAATAGTAACCTAATCTAATGAACATAAAAATGTGTTAGTCATATAATGTGATGATTAAATAGATCCTTAACATGTCAATAAAGTAATTACATGTTTAATTAAATTGTTAAACGCATAGTTAGCTTGTCGTTCGGGTAGTGTAATATTATGTGAAAACAAGTGTGGTAATTTGACTAAGTATAGTCATAATCAGAGTTTAAACAAAGAGATTGAACTCGTGATGACTAGTTACGTTATAATTGACTAGTATTGTGAATGTAAATGGTATGTAGGATTAAATCGAGGAACGTGTATAGTTAACGTGTAACCTACCCACGAGGTAAGTTTCCTAACCCTACTCATTATCATTATACAAGTTTATAAACCTTACTTCTTTACATTGAGCAAATTCTAGACTTATGGTCTATATCGAGCAAGTTCTTGTTATTATTTATCAAGTTCAATATGTTATATTAATTATTATTAATCTTTTCAAATTATGAATTCTGTTATAAAAAAAACTTATTCCATTGTATACCTCTTGAGTTTATTATTCAATTTGAATATCAGTTATTGTTGAACCTTGTAAGACTAGCGAACCTTTATTGATTCGACTAGTTCATAGTTGATGAACGTTCTAAATTTCAGAACCCTTGTTCAATTTATCCAAACCAAACTTCCTTTGGTGCGGACTCTAATGTCAAACTGAGATGAACAACCCTGTATAGGGAATTACTTATGCTTTAGTGTTAAGATATTGTGCACAGTATGGTACTAAGGGCTAATCCCCCTAAGTACGAGTAGAAGAGTCCATAGTCTTATGACTGTTAAAGGTTTCAAGTATAACCCTTGATAATCTAGGACATAGTTCAAAGTCTTATGACCTTCAGAAGTTCTTTTGATTCTTGTTATTCATTCTTGATTCAAAAGTTGAGTTTCTTATTCTAGAAGTCTTTGATTCACTCGCATATTATTATATTGTTGTTACATTATTATATGCGTGGGCAATCGTGCTCACTCTTGCATAATAATAACATTGCAGTTAAGAACGAAAGGTCTGACGAGCCTTCTACTAGCAAAGGCAAGGGCAAGATTAACAAGTGATGAGGACTTGTTACTTATGTGTTTATGTATTTATGTTTCAGACTTATGTCAATGTTGTGTAAGACTATTATTTGTTTATGTTTCCGCATTTGAGAATTAAGGTTAGTTTGACCTGGGATTGATGTATTTATTTCAGATGATGTAACTCCTCAAGGAGAGGATTTATTTCTATCTATTTACGTTTTCATTTAATATGGGTAGATAGACATATGGTGTTTGTATAGTGAACACCAAATCACGTGGGAATTGAAGTACCTGGATTTGGGGGTGTCACAATGAAGCAGCTTGAATAATAGGAATAAACTCGATTCCTATCATTTTAAAACATTAGTCACATTCATTTTGAAATACTTTCATTCTTCTACCTTTTCCATACACATCATGTTCAGCTAGAATCATTAGCATAGACTTAACAATAACGGTTCATGTATAAACAAAACATGCTCATATTGAACAGTTCAATCACAGAACAATTCATCTCATAGAAACACCGAAGTGTTAAAAATTATGGCACAAGGCCTCATACATTCTACCACCTTGTACAAATATTACACATTTGCACACAGACAAATCTTCTCATGTTTGACATCTGAGAAAGTTTGAGAAACTAGCATTCATTTAAATATGAATGAAGTTAGGAAACTTGCCTTATGCACAACTACAGCTTAAAGTTTACGCTGAACTACTCATTCCAATTCCTTTATTGCACATAAGGAAATAACACATACACCAATTAGTCATATACTTGACTTACGCATTGGTTTACTTAACTTTACTTCTTAGGGTTCACGTTCTTGCAATCTAAGTTTACGCGATCAACTTTCTTTACAGGTTTATGGCGTTACGACATACGGATATGTCTTACTTATATGATCATAATCTTTAATGATTTACATTCTTATCTTCTCCTTATAACTCTTCTAGGACTCAGCACACATCGCGTCTCTGCTAATAGTCCATATGGTACTCTGAGTGGTTTCCCGCAAACAACCAACAAACAAGTTCCCGTCTCATCTACAATATCTTTCATAGTGAGTTAGATCGGTTGCCAGTTTCGTATATACCTCTGCTATCTGGAGGAATTGTTTAGCCTAGCTCCCATATGTCAACCATCAAAGATTACGATTGTACCACAACCTAAACTTAACTTAACTTATCCAAACCATTAAATTATCATGTTCGTTAAGTCAATTTCTCATTCCTCGTGGCTTTCTGACAACTAAATGACATACCTCAGGATTCATTCTTTATCATCTAATTCATACAATCTTTTGTATACTTAGAACGATCATTCAATATTAATTCTACACATTCATAGTGTTAAGCATTTTACGTTACCTTATTCAGATCATAGAATATTCGGTTCATTCAACTCAAAACGTTGTCCAAGTTATAATTATTAACTCGGCTTCTTAACGTTATACGTCATTATCTTTACTAAAATTACTTCACCATTCACAGGTTTAATCATCATTATTCATTACCTTATGGTCAAACCATACACGGTGTAAGACCCCAACTTTTTATAAATGAAATTTAATTTCCTCTATTTATTATTTTGAAATAGTAAGGGTTGAATTGATTAATGTGGTTAGTTATGGGTAAAATGCGCAAATATTTTAAAATAAGCAGGTGGTTATAAAATATTCATTGTTTTCGAGGAATATTCATTTGGTCGTGGAATATTATTCTTTGCTGGGGAATATTAAATGCGACGCGGTAGCGATCTTTTATGGGCCCCATAACTGAAAGCGATTGGATGAAGAAAACGACAAGTATAAGTTATTTATAAATAACTGGCGTAGTTATTTACAATTAACAACTTGTTGGAATACCGGTGGTTAAAACACAAGAATGTCTGGCGTTGTTGACAAGAGAGCTATACGGTATTGCACCAATTATTGATTCTTACGTGAAGGCACTACTCAATAATTATTACGATAATTCTTATTCAAGTATTTTATTTTATTGATTCAATAATTGCTGCGTTGATATTTTATATTATTGTTGTTCAATAATTGTCACTACTACGGTATTTTCCATTATCGAAGCAATAATTCATATTATCCGAATAATATTATTAGATAACATTATTGGCAATGTCTAGAAAGTTACGTCTAAGGAGAGGTTTGGTCACCTAATTGCGGCGCCAAGAAGGAGAAATTCTTATTGAAAGCCCCTCTTTCACCGGGGAATGACTGGTTGTCATAATTGTGATTACGTAATATTATTTGGGAATAATTAATTATTGATTTATATGATAAGAAAATATTTATTTGATGTGGATATAAATGATGGATTTATTTATGTGGTTATAAATGAAGGAATTAATGTTGAGGTATTTTATCAATATTTTTATCGGAATGAAGGTATTAAAAATTAAACCAAGATTTTTGAGATATATTGCGTGAGTTAAAATTTTTAATCCAACCGTTGGATCGTTTGTAATTTTGGATATGTTATACATATATAAGTTGAGTATATGTCCACAAATTTTGAGCAAATTAAAATGAGCGTATAATTTATTATGAATTTTAAGAGGTGGTGATTCTAAATTAGGTTATAAATGATTTTGGTGGAAAATTCTAGAATTGGTGGGCCCTACTTGTGGTTGGTGAAAAAATGTGCTGAATTTGAATTTCAAATGTGGTGGGTGGCAATAGTAGCAGTAAAAAGCCATCGTAGTAGTGGAGTCAAGTCTACGCTTTGATAACATTTTCCTATAAATAGAGGGCTAAGTTAGAATTGAAAATCACACCGAAACAAAGTTTTTTCTCTTTCTCTCTCTATATTATTGAGCGTATTTTGTGAGTTTTAGATACTTTGAGAGTTCTTTGTTCAAGGTACAAGTTTCATTCAAAGATCACTTGAGCCTTTCCTTCCGGAAGTCTTGATTTTTTGAGGTAAGGGATGTTATTTTCTCCTCAAATGATATTATTTCTTCAATATCATTATGCTGAAATATTGGTTGGAACTTTTTATCAAATTTGGAACTTTTTCATGTCGGGGTTACTATTCACGAGTTACTATTCACGAATTACTATTCATGAGTTACTATTCACGAGTTACTATTTACTTAGTACTATTCATGAAGCGTGAAGATGTTTTTTGTGGAATTTCTATCTTTTGGTGTTTGAGTTACTATTCACGATATCAAGACTATTCACGATATCTGACACTATTCACGAATACGACACTATTCACCGAAAAATGAAAATTTTTCTTTTCGTCTAAAATATCTATTCTGGATACTAGCTTTGATTGTATCCATGTTTTGATCATTCTTGAATTTTACACCACTATGATTATTTTGAGGTATTTTTGGATGTATAGATTAGGAGTTATGGATTTTATGAGAAAAGACTATTTTAAAAGTAACTATTTATAACTCCTTGCGGTTAACTCCAAAATTTATGAAATTTTATTGAGAGTACATCTATATAATATCGATTGTACTACTGTGTGAATTTCGAATTTTTGGATAAAAGTACAATTTATGATAAATGTTTAAATATTAAATTGGTTTTGGCCATATGAAAAATAGTAAATGAATTTTAAAATTTAGAGAAAAATATATGTTCAATATGGGACTATTTTATGCTAAATCCCAGAAAAGAAATATTTTTGGAACTGATTTGGTATTTTTCATGAAAATGTTCTAGTTATGAGTAAATGAATTAAATATGTTATGTGAAGTAAGAAAATTAGAAAATATGATTTTATGGTTTGAGAATCATATATGAGGTATATCTTGATTTTGATGAGGGTTTTGGTTATTGGTGATGAAATTTTATGAGTTTGGCATTTTATGATGATTAAATGCATTAATTAGTAAAGTGTAAACAATTTAATTAAATTGTTTATAAGTTTAAGAAATGATTAAAATATTATTATAATATTAATAATATTAGATTATGAGATTTCTAAGTGATTTATAACATTTGGATTAAGGTGTTATAAATATGGATATGAATTTTATTATGAAACTTTATCTTTTCATGTCGAGAGGTTATTATGCACGATACGGTGATCTTGTATCGAATACACGGGTACTATTCACAACAAATTGGTTTCTTCTCGACCAAATTATCGTTGATTTATGAATCTTACTCTTGAAATTAAAACCATGTTTTGATTATATTATTTTTATATAACATTTTATAACCCTAATGATGATATTTCTCTTTGACTTAAGTGTAAAGATGGGTAGATTATTGGTATGATCGTGACCATAGGTTTCTCTTTAGCTAGCGGTGCAAAAGTTGAATTGTTGGTGGTATGATCATGACCATTGAATTTACAATTGAATATTTTTAGCTTAAGTGCAAAGGTGGATTGATCAACATGGTTATAATTATTGTTATATAACTTACGAAATGATTATGTATTTCTTTGATATATTGAATATCTTTAGCACGTAGTGCAAAGATGAATTATTGATGAATATCTTTGGCTCGTAATGCAAAGATGACTGTTGTTGAATATCTTTGCTTTTGTAGTGCAAAAGATGAATTATTGATGAATATCTTTGGCTCGTAATGCAAAGATGACCTGTTGTTGAATATCTTTAGCTTTGTAGTGCAAAGATGAATTATTGATGAATATCTTTGCTCGTAATGCAAAGATGACTGTTGTTGAATATCTTTGCTTCAGTAGTGCAAAGATGAATTATTGATGAATATCTTTGGCTCGTAATGCAAAAGATGACTGTTGTTGAATATCTTTGCTTTTTGTAGTACAAAGATGAATTATTGATGAATATCTTTGGCTCGTAATGCAAAATGCAAAGATGACCGTTGTTGAATATCTTTGCACGTAGTGTAAAGATGCTGTTGATGAATATCTTTGGCCGTAGTGCAAAGATGAATTTATTAGTATGATTATGAGCGAGGCTGTGATTTGGTATAACCATGATCTTTGATGTTTGAGGTAAAGACGTGTGATGAAATTATCTTAAATCTCCGGATGAGAGAGGAATTTAGAACTACAATTATGATTATGATTTATACATGTGATTGTGGGATGAGGAATTGTTGATTGTTGTTACAGGATAAAACATTGTTGGTGGACTTTTAACATGGAGAAGATAATAGATTTTATGGTCTATTTGACTCTTCTAATGGATTGCTCGTTCATTTTAACTATGGTTGAAAAGTTTTATCATCTACCATATGTTTCTAAATCTTTGATTCATTCTTGATGAAGACTATTGATAATTTATTTATCTTTAGTCATAATATTCTTTCTTGAGCTAGTTTGTGCACACCCTTTTGTTTCACAATTCCTTTCGTAATAAAAGTGTATTTGGGTTGGTGGGGATAACAAGGGAATAGAGCGGTGGTCTATAGTTGTTGAGGTTCTCCTAAAGAGTATGAAAATAATTTTATTGAGGGCTTTAGTGTGTTGTATTTTATACATCATTTAATAGTTATTTTGGTGAATTAAATAGGGTGAGGCGAACCCAACTTTGGAAGGTGTTTTTGTCACTATCATACAAGATGTCTAATGACATACAAACTTCGTGTTATCATAAGACATGGTTGTGCTCATCCACTTCTTCGAGTATATTTACAAGCACTACCTATATAATCTTGGTGTTTGTTTGGAGTATAATACCCAATTAGAGGCAAAGTGGAGATAATGATATGTCAAGAGAAGACTCACCATTGGGAAGAATATGATAGTAATCTTTCGTTTTCTTTGGGGGGTCTATTAGATCAACCAAGGATAATTACGTGGCCATATGATATCTACCATAACCTAAAAGCATGGCCTCCCATATACGAAGGTTTCTTGAGCACTTCCCAAAGATTCTAATTTCTAAAAAGCAGGTTTTGACTATACCTTTATGTAAGGTGTCATTGTGACGTACTTCTGTTGGTATATATTTGTATCAAACTCATGACATATGTGTTGTTGTATTTTGCACGACAATTGTTGTAATAAAGTTGTAGTTGTTTTTCTGTACCATGTATTTGACGACTCAGAATGGGTTGGATGGAATGGACCTATTTTGGGGTCGTTACATATATGATAAGGAAAATATTCATTTTATGTGTATATAGATGGAGAAAATTTTAAAAGTGACAATTGTTGAAAATCGATATTTTATCTTTTCTGATAAAATAATTTATTATTATATTTTAATAATATAATAATGGTGATATTTTTACAATGAATGTGGTATATATGAGTAAATGAGGAGGAGGAGTATTTTTGTTGCAATAAATACTAAAAACATGTTAAACATGTTGGTGGACCCATTTCTTGACTGAAATGTGATTATAGCTTGTAAAATCGCTCGTTTATGGATTTTGATCAATTTCTGTTTGGAATTTGGAAAACCTTTCTTCTGCAAAGTTGTAGAGAATTGAATTTCTTATAAATATTTGCAAGATTCAAATTTTCTGATAAAAGGGCTATTTATTATGAATTATTGAAGTTCCGAAGTTCCGAAATAATTGATTTTTGAAAGTTTTAATTATTTATGTCAACAAAAACGTTTTTGGTGGGCTAATTTTGTTGTTAAACATGTGGGATTCCAGCATTCAAAGGTTGGCGTAGGAATATATATATATATATATATATATATATATAATATTAAATTAAATTTTCTGCTTTGGTGTTCTAAGCATTTTCCTATAAATAGGGTGCTTAGGTTAGAATTGAAAATCACACTAGAAACTGAAATCTTCTCTCTCTTTCTCTCTCTATATATCGAGCGTATTTTTGTCAGTATTTTAGTACTTTGAGTATTTCTATACGGTGCAAGTTCTTTCAGCACTATATCCAATTAGAAGTACTATCCTTTTGAGGTAAGGGATATTATTTTTTTAAAAATGATATTATTTCTTCAATATCATTATGCCGAAATATTGATTGGAACTTTTTCATGTCGGGGTTACTATTCATGTGTTACTATTCATGAGTTACTATTCACGAGTTACTATTTATGAGTTACTATTCACAAGTACTATTCACGAAGCATGGTGATTTTTTTTGTGAAATTTCTATCTTTTAGTGTCGGAGTAACTATTCACGTATACGGCTCTATTCACGAATACGGCACTATTCACAGAAAAATTAAATTTTCGTTTTTCGTCCAAAATATCTATTATGGATACTAACTTTGATTGTATCCATGTTTTGATCATTCTTGAATTTTACTCCACTATGATTATTTATGAGGTATTTTTGGACATGGAATAGCTGAAATACGAATCCTTAATATTCATTCTTTTGTTTCACTGGATTCATTTTTTTAAAAATATTTTTCATCATCCTCAGTCTTAAATGATGATATAACTGAATATCTTTGGCCTGTAGTGTAAAGATGAATGATTTCTGATGAATATCTTTGGCCCGTAGTGCAAAGATTAACAGGTGTTTAGATGAACATGACCAACTGATGAATATCTTTGGCCTATAGTGCAAAGATGAATATTTGATTCCAGATATATATTGATTGATGTTATAGGGATAAAATATTGACGATAAACTTTTAAATTCATATGTACAAGATAGTAGATTTTATTCTCTACTTAACTCTTCTAATGAATTATTATTTCCACTACGAATATTGATTTAAAACTTGTTGTCTATTGTATTCTATTAGATTTTTCCCTGTTGAAGACTAACGATAATTTGTTCTATATTATCTTGGTCATAATATTCTTTACTGGGCTAGTTGAGCTCACCCTTTTCCTTTTTGTTCCATTTTTCTTCTCAGGAGGCGAGAATGTAGCGAGTACTAGTCGAGGTATGGAATGAAGGTTTTAGAAAGTCGTTTTAGTAGTCCTCACCTTTTTTGTAAAATAATGTATCAATAATTGTACTGAGGACTTATTTGAGTGTGGATATTGTCTAGATGACAATATTTGTATTTAAACTCACAGTTTTTATGTTGTATTAATAAAGTTGTAGTTGTTTCTGTACCATATATTTTGACGACTCAGAATGGGTGTTGTATACCTATTTTGGGGGCGTCACACACAGTGTGTAGGTTCTACTCGTTGAATATTCGTGTACACTCAACCCTCACGTCGACTAAAGTGTTTAACGCTTACTTTCATTCTAACATTCTCTATCTGACTTACCTTCGGACTTTCATTATTCTTATTACTGTTCGTTACGGCTTTCTTGATAAATCATATCTTACTTACTACCTTCGTCAACGTCAAAGTTATATAACCAATGTATACTTAGAATGTTCGTCCAACGTGAATACGATTCACGAGGATCGTTTACGTATTATGTATTCACATTGCTCGTCTCTTAATCTCTTGTTCAACCCTTATTCAAGGTTTTAATTCCTTTAATTGTTATCCATCTCATTAACCCCATGTTTAGTATTCTTTCTTAATGTCGAAGCCATACAGTTCGTTGTATGCTAAGACCGATCATTCATCGCCACTGTGTTACGTTTACATTATTTGTCTTTTAATCTCGTTCAATCTTTACGTTCAACCTTTACTAAAGGTTTAAATCACTTGATTAAGTGTTACATTATGTGAATTACATGTTCATTATCTTTCCTTACACTTCCCCAAGGATTTGAGTAATTAAAAGCTCATCACTGGGTTTGGTCCTGCACCTGCGCTGCGGCACCGGTTCCTTCTCTCTTCCTCGCGCTATAGTGCCACTTAGCAGTGCTTGATTACCCGGGTTGGCGCTACGGTGCCGCCTCCCAAGGCTTAACTGGCGCTGCGGCGCCATGCATCAAACCTTGAAATAATTTTCTAAGTCTTAAGGTTTGAGACGCTTACTATACAATCTCATAACTCCTTCATTATAACTCAAAACGAGGTCGTTCCAGAGTCATTCTCTTCCTTATCTTACGTACTTCAACTTCCCTCGGACAGAAATTCATTCTAAATCCGCTAACTTTCCATTCAATTAGCTTAATCTTTGTCATTCGTTCATTTTACTTTATTAATGTTAATTGTTCATTCGTCTGTAATTTTGTCATCCGAACTCGGAACTCATTCGTTCTTGAGTCCACGACTCACGTTTTCTACGTTCTCTTACATTCTTATGAAACCCTATGCCTTCGGGTTCATTTACATACTTTCTATTTCACGTTTGTCTTTTACAAAATTTTCGCCATAACTTCGTTATAGCTAAGTTTAATACGTTCTTCATAAACGTTTCTACCATTCCTAACCAAGCAATAAACAACTAACTTATACACGATGGTTTTAAACTTCTCCATCAACAACATTCTTCGTGTTATTCGTGTGTTCTTCGCGTTCTTCGTTCGTTCTTCATTTTTAATCCATACTTTGATTATGATTTCACTTTTTCTTGGAATTTGATGTTATGAAACACGATTCCTTACTTATTTCACCAAATCATTCATATAATTCATTCAGATCGTTCAAATTCATTACGAAACTTATACTTCCTTAAGAAATTTATAAAATAAACTTCTAATTCTTATTTCTTCATTTTCTCATGATTTCAACCATATGAAATCATTCTTAACATCATCTTCTCCTATCTTCATTAAGCTATATTTTTAACATAGAAAACTTAAAGAAAAATTACTTAGAAGTTACGTTTTGGATTACCTTTTTTCATTAATCTTCTCCCGTTGGACAAAGCTTGCACTCGGCTAGCTTTTCCTCTTCTTTTTCCTTCTCATCCGAACTCTCTCTCAAGTGTTGGTGATTTTCAAAATCACCAACAAATAAGCGAAGGTTCTCCTTTTATAGAAAACCAAGGCTAGAGGCAAAATAGTCATTTCGCTCCCAAAGTTACTATTCACACCTCCTTACTAAACCTCTTTACTATTCACAAATTTTTCTTGGAAGCTTCATGCTTCCGTTTTGGGATTCATTCGACAGTTCGAAATACTTCGATTCTCGGAATCAAAATATTTTTGGATATTTCGTCTTTCCTTTACAAATTAACTTTTATGCATTCTTCGGAACTCTGAAAAACTGAAAAACATTTTTTGATGTTAAGCGTTTTCCTTCAAATTTTCCCCTAATGTAGTTAAACGAATGAAAAGTACATAACAATACTTTTCATCATTTTTATTTCGTCCGATTTCTGTACGTTTTTTGAGAAAAACTTTTTTCAGCTTACTTAACTTTTCATGATATATTATCGTCAAATCTTTCAACGGAATTTCATTTCGACATACCGAACTCTCGGAAAGGCTTAGATTATTCAAACCCTAACCCTTAGGTTTCGCTGGGTGAATAGTGCCTATTTTGTGTTTTTCCTTGGAATATTTTTATTCCCGGATAAAATTTATTTTTGTCTTGAAATTTATTACTCGTTCAGTCTAGCTCGTAGCCAGAATCCTCCCGTCTTATAATCATCTTAGGTTCTAGAACAATTAATAAACAAATAGCACACAATATTATTAATAAAAATTCATTTTATTAATAACTAATTCTTTAAACTTATATTATGGACAATCCAATTTTCTTGGTTGTCACATTCTTCCCCCCTTATAAAAATTCCGTCCTCGGAATTTCTTAAAGCCACACCTATACACGGGTCCTCACATAATACACAATAATATAAGCACAAATCACATTTAGTTTATTTAGGGTTAATTTCCATCTTTTAAATCTTTCGATAATGAGTTTCTTCAATACTTAATTAACTCATTCTACTAGAGTTCATTTACTTATAACTTCTCATTTACTAACTAGGTTATTAGCCTAAGGTTCTTCCCCCCTTAAGTTTTATAACCTAAAGCTTTGATACCAACCTGTGACGCCCCCAAATTCGGCTACTTTCAACCCACAGATATGGTGCTACACGGTACCCATAACTATACATTCATTCCATTGAAACAAAATCAAAATGATTGTATTTACTACATTCTTATTACAATAGTAATGAATCATTTCCCAGGTTCTGTTAACCAAATACATTATTTTCTTATCATAGTATAATTCATAAAAAATACTAGTCTATTACATGATAACTAATTATCCATCTTAGCCTTACCTTTATCTTTATGAGAACCCTCGGTTCGCTCGGCCTTAGCTGCAATCATATAATTCAAGCAAGAAGTGAGCATAACTAGCTTATCAAGTCTAGCAATATATAATATAAATACCGCGTCGAGAATTATATGATTATTCTTCAATAACTGAACAAATAGCTATGAAGTACTATGAAACATTGAATATCACTTTTCATTCTCATAAAACCATTCCAAAGTACATAGAGTAACTGTGAGAGCCCCAAATTCAGTTCCTAAATCACCACGGTTCTGGTTCAATAATTCTATCACTATTGCGAAAGATATAAACATAAATTGTTTATACAATAAACTTTACACACTTCTCCCCAAGGTCAAGTAACCTTAACTTAATACACAAAGTTCATAACTTATTTGACTTATAATAACGTTAAGATACAATACTATTACAAATCTAATTACACACATATACTAAAGCTGGAACTGTCTTTGACATTTCCTTATATCCGATGTATTCGTCTTAATCTGCAATATTTATCATGATATAGCAAGGGTGAGCATAAATTTGCCCAGCAAGTTTAAGTTCAATAATTTAACGATATATCATGATTGAAAGAATTTGAATAATAAACTGGCTATAATTCAACAATATAATTGCTAACTAGCAGGAACAAGTTTTCTGACTGAACAAGCATTTAATATGAACAAATATATCTGGATCGAATGTTAATGAAGGTGATCAGCCTTTCATAACTGATGAATACATGTCATACGCACATGGTGCAATTTAATAATTCGTAGACATGACAATCATAAATGATTAACCACAAGTATAATTGAATAATACAACTTGAGGTCGAGTTATGAAAGAACTTTTACGGCAGAGTTGACATCAATTCTGTGATTTAATAAGCTTTTTTGGAACCTAATATATAAATAATATTGATATACAAATTAGAATAATATCATCACAGTATTTAAAATAACCTAAACACATTATCACATAATCCCATCCGTCTATAACACGCATAAGACTTAACCTCAAGTTAAACTTTTACAATCTAAGTCGAGTTCCATACTATTCTGACATCCCGGCAGTCTAGTCAGATAACTCTGTCTAAACATTTAACCATTATTTAAGATAATTTATTAACAGTCAAAATATTTTTCGTAAGCTCGTAATAATTTTTAAATAATTATTATCATTTATCATAAAATTCAATCATTAATATCGTATTTATATAATATAAATACCACATAATTCCTTTATCATTAATATTTATTTAATATCAAATATTAATGAAAATCATCACATAATATAGTAATATATTTATAATATATCAAAGTATTTTTAATACCTTAAAATCATATTTATATGATTTTTAAAGCGATTAAATTCATTATCCAAGTAATTGCTACTAATATTAAAATATTAATATTTTCATTACAAAATATCAAAAGTTATATTTTATAACTTAAAATATTTTTATAATACTTAAATCATTTTATATGATTTATAAAATATTAATTCTATTTTTCCATAATTTATTTAATATATTTATTAAATAAATTAATTATCATTAATATTGATTAATTAATGAAATTCATCACAAAATATTAAAAGTCATTAAAAATAACTTCAAATATTTTCTTACACCATAATATAATTTTCCATGATTTTTTATGTATTAAAATCATTTTTAAATAATTTATTTAATATTATAATTATATAAATTAAAAACCATTTATATTTCAAAAATATTAAATATTTATGAAATATACTCAAAATAATAAAAACTAATTTTTAGACTTGAAAATAATTTTTAGGAATTTATTTTGTATTTTTAATAATTAAAAACTATTTTTATCAATTTATTAATTAAAATAATTAATTTTTCTAAGAAACTGTTGCTAAAGGGTGCCTATAGCGGCATGATTGTCGCTATAGGTGTTCTTCGTGTTCTTGGCCCAAGCCCAGATCTTCATAACCAGTTACCGGATGCCTACTTTAACCAACATTAAAGCAGTGTTCTTGTTGATTTTTGGATAGCTTATGGTGTTAGGATTGTAGTACTGATGTAATACTACAACCTCCAACTAATTGCATGACCATAAAACAACATAACAGTGAGTTATAAGCCTCATAAAAACTTGTCATACGTGTTCTTGTGCCCAGAATCTCCAACAGTGACAAGGGTCGCTTTTTGAGCCTTTAAACCTTTGCTTTCCAGACTTGGTTAATGTGTTATAAAGGTTCAATCATGTAGTATTAATGTCAGTGTACAATTGTATAACATTAAAGCATCATAACAACAACAAATAAGAGCGATCTAGACCAGTCAAACTAGAGGTCAAGAACTATTCTTTAACGAATTCTGGGTTTTCCAGAATTGGCCTAAGGCAGTTGGTCAACGCCGGTTTGACTGCTTATAACTTTGATTCTATGTGTTTTCTGGGTGAGATAAAGGCATTATTGTGTAGTCCTTATTCCAGACTACAACATGAAAATAACAACTTAGCCTACACATCAAACATCAGCAAAATTCATGGCTTGTAAAAATGTTGTCAATGATATCTGGGTTTTCTGGGTTACCCAGAAACCAGATTTCATGGCCGGTCAACACAGTTTGACTACTTATTTCTGGAGATCTAGACATGGTATGTCCATGATTCCAGTTCCAGATTGTAGTCCACATGGCATATAATAGATCCATAACATAAAACACACTAAACATCTAACACACAGATCTATGAGGTCTGACATATGACTGTTAGACAACTTTTCAAAGTTTTTCTAGATTATTCAAAACTTCAAAATCGTGCATCTAGATATTATAGATCCTTGATCTAATAACCCAGATCACTTATTAACACCCTCTAACACAACTTTAAACAACAAATCATAACATTAACATAAGATCACATGATTTAGGGTTTATACCTTTTCTACCTTTGATTCTTGATTTCTGATCATTGATCCTGTTCTTGGAAAGCTACATGATGTTCATGGCTTGGTTTCTCACTCTATCTTTCGAAAGTGAAGAGAGAGAAGGGACTTGGAGAGAATGCTAAGTAAAGTAAGTATTTCTTACTTTTTAAGTTATAAATTTTGATTCAATGTATCAATTGTTGCTAGGTGGCAAGATTTACTGATCTTGGATAGATATAATGCACATTGCATATCAATTAGGTTACCAACTCAATATTATAACTAGATTTACAAGCCACCTATTAAAGAATGTGATAAAAAGGGTATAATAGTCATTTTCACACAATTTTAATGGCATAATGGACATTGGATACAACCCTTAGGATTTAACCCATAGGGTTTAACCCTTAGGGTTAAAACCTAAGGTTCCCAAAATAAATTTCTAGAATTTTTAATTAGGTTTTAAAAAAATAAAAATTAATATTTCTAAATTATAATTAGGATTTTATAATTATATACAAATTTCCTAATCATAAACCAAGCTTGCTAATTAGGATTATTATTTCCTAATTAAAATTGCTAATTTAGTAATTAGGGTCAAAATGATATATTAGGGTTTATAACTCACGAATTAGGGTTTTAAATAGAAAAGTAATCTTTCTAATTTAGAAATTAGGTTTTCTAATTTGATTAGGGTTTTCTAATTACTAATAGCTTGAAAATTAGGATTAATATTTTCTAATTAACATAAAATTATTAAATTAACAATTAGGTTTTTCCCTAATTATAAATTAGGGTTTCTAATCCAGAAATTAGGATTTTCTAAATCAATTAGGGTTATGCCTAATTAGGTTATTATTAATAACGTTTAAACCTTATACTAGCATTTGCATTCCCAAATTAGGGTTTTCAACTTTCGAATTAGGGTTTCGAATTCTCGGAACTGAAATTAGGGTTTTCAAAACCGATTTCTAGGGTTTCTTATAAATCGTAAGAATTTTCTAACTGAACATTGATGTTCTTAATATACTATTAGGGTTGGCCACCGATATAGGTTATCTGGTCAACCCTTGACCCTTAACTAGATCATGTACACATATCATACCAAATACACAGAACATATTTACGTATACCCTTAATCCTGAATAATTCATCACATAAATTTTAAATCCATAGAATTCCTTATCGAAAATCTCAAATCCATGCATTCACTTATTTTCTGTCTAGGTTTATTTTTTAACCTTAATTCAATATTTTAATATTTTATAAATATTCAAAATCTTGGGTTGTCACATTCACCCCTTCTTCTAAAAATTTTGTCCACGAAATTTAACTTACACCATACATCGTTCATTCACATCATCACATGCTACCCAATACATTCCTCACAAGAGTAAAAATTTTGAAATTGTGCTGAGGGGTTATACAGACTATTGTTTGTCATTTTCACAAAGGTTTTATGGAAATTCATCCGCAAACCGTCTTAACTTACGGACATAGTGGGTAATTATCCCGATATGCCATGTACTTATTAAGTACTGCTTGTCGAATCTGTTTCTCGTCACTGCCAAAGGCACAAACATTTTACCTCAATCTTATCAGATTCCACACCAAAATAATTTGGTTCGGGAAAATTTCAAAGAATGCTTAGAATTTTCATAAACGTTGGTCTAGCTGAATCAAATAGCTTAGACTCATATCAATAATCAATTTCAATCGAATTACGAATGTGTATAGCCAAACGCCATTGGCAAATTAAATTTTTGAAAATATTTTTGAGAATGACGTCATAATACCTTACTGTATTAACAGTCCGTTGAGGATGCCGTCATTGTATGATTTTGTCATAACACATCATACAATAGTGGAATAATGATTTTTAGATCGAATTCACACTAATTATTCTTGTATTTATAACTCTATCAATTTTTTATTATCTCTGCACCAGGTTACATGGTACAGAAGTGATAAATAAAATATATTTTGGTATTTCAAATCATTATCGTCTAGCTGAAATAGGTAGCGTAGACTATTCTTTAAACCATTCAAAAATTCATTTTAAATTTGTTTTATTATCTCAACAGGTAACAATCATGTCGGTGGCCCGAAGTCCAGGCATACACAATGGTCACCAAGAGCTGATATATAAAAAAATTAAAATAAATTCATTTTCAAAAAGGCACATAGTGCGTATTTAGCTTGATGTAAAAATTTTTGAAAACTTACACAACTAGGAGATTTGAAAAACTTATGTCTTCACTAATAATCATTTGCTTACATAGTCTATCTATTTATATTATCCTTAATACTTCATTTACTCACAACTATACCCAATTCGTCAAACCACACTTTTGAGTTCATGAACTTGCCACAATCATATGAGTTTAAGAACTTGTTCTAGTCAGACCTTTGGCGTCCATTCGCTGAGGGGTTCATAAACATTTCATATAACTATGAATCAAGAATGTCACATAAGTATGAGTTTTAAGAACTCGTACTTAACCTTATATTCTCTACCTATAACCTATCTATTTGTTATACACATGAGAAAGGAATCATTCTCATAACATGCATATAGCAAATAGCGCGACACAACCATTTCAATGATTATCAGTCTCAGAAACTAAGTGGTTTTTACACCAAGTACAAATTCCCCGTCCATACAAAGAATCATACAACTCAGCTGCTGACATGAGTCCTCAATTGAAATCTTCCAGCTAATCTTAACTCCCTTCTCAATGCGAATTTCATTCAACTCGTATTCATAATCCTTTCCTGAATTCTTACCCATTCATAGACACACATCAATCTTGCTGTAAACTGTTCAATCATTCACTTGATCATTCTCCATACTATAACCTTATCAGATCATAGGGTGATCTTAACTTATATATTACGATTCATTTCTATACTATGATCGTTTTGTTTTTCGATCTTCTATCACTGTTCTTTTATAACCCGCTGAGATTCATCTTTGAATCTTACCAACACACTAACTCTATGTGAGTTAGATCTTATCTGTGACGCCCCCAAAATAGTACCCCATGAATAGTACTTCGAGAATAGTACCCCATGAATAGTACTTTGTGAATAGTACCCGTGAATAGTACTTTGTAAATAGTACCCCATGAATAGTACTTTGTGAATAGTACCATAAAAATGAATACTACTCATGGACAGTACTCCGGCATGAAAAGCTTAAAATTTAACAAGAATGTTTAGAAAATATCCTTGTGAAACGATACTAGATGAAGCGCAAATTTCAAGGATATTCTACTAATTTCACGGAGTATAGAAGCAATACTTTAACAAAATGAGGGTATAATCAAGAATACGAGACGAAATAATATTACTCACATACTACAAAGTATGGAAGACAATATTATTCCTATGAATACTGAAAAAATAATATCCCTTGCCTCAGAAGAAGACTGGATACTAGAATAGTGAGGTAACAAACTTCTCTTCTACTTTCTCTCTAAAGCTTCTCTCTCTATAGCTTCTCTTTCTATAATTGCTCTTGTGAGTCTTAGTGAATTGGTGAGAATGAAAGAAGAATGAGCTTCTATTTATAGGAAAATATAGTTTCGATAATTGCACGTTTTGGGGCTCAAAATATTACAGTATAATACCTTCATCTTTTCTTTTATTTTTAATTTAGTCCTACAAGTATTATTAAACTTGCACCACCTCCCCTAATATTACATCATGTGAATCAATAGTACAATCATGTGAATAAATAGTATAATCTTGTGAAAAAATTAATTGCAGTATAGTACCTTCATCTATACCTCCATTTTTAATTTAGTCATGCATGTATTATCAATCTTGCACCGCATCCCCTAATAGTACATGCATGTGAATCAATTGTACACACATATGAACAAATAGTTAGAAGCATGTGAATTAATAGCAATTAAGTGTTCATTTATCCGATTAATTACCCGATTGGTCAATATAACCTCCACTAACACTAATAATCCCAACACAATGGAAATATCAATTTCATCTTTAATCAACACGAACTTATTCATCATTAATATTATAGCTCACAATATTTAACAACCATATCATTCCAAGGAAAGATGGGGCTTTCCGATAAGGATTTCTCCCTATTGGTGCGCAATTAGGTCACCAAACCTCTCATTGAAAGAACTTTCTAGACATTGTCAATATTACAAGTAATAATATGAATAACTTTGTCGTCTCAATTATTGATTTAATAATATAAGATATTATGCAGATGATACTATGACAAGAATTGAATCAATAATATGAGAGATATTATGCAGCAACTACTGTAGCAATGGTTGAGTATAACTGAGTGACTTCTCACGTAAGCATCAATAATCAATATCGTGTGCTACTATGCAACCACACGTATTACTGTACTTTTACCATCGGGTAGTTCAACAGTTTAACAGTAAAACTTTCGCCGTTATTTTTATAAAAAGATAATTCTGTCGTTTTTTAACTACGACAATACTTTCGTTGTGGGGTCCACCAATGATTGTGCCATCGTACGAATATTCCCTGTTAAAACGAATATTCCCCGACCAATCAAATATTATATAACCACTTGATTACTTTGCAAAATTTGTAAATAATAACCACAAATTTAACAATATATTAAATCCACACCATAATATTCAAAAATATATTTCGAGAAAAAAATAATCTTTATTCTTAAAAGTTGAGGACTTACAACCTCCCCTTCTTATGAAATTTTGTCCTTGAAATTATGGTGCGTACCTGGTATGTCGAAGAGGTGAGGATACATTGACTTCATTTCAGATTCTAACTCCCAGGTCATTTCATCAACATCGTGATTTCTCCACAAAACTTTGACTTGAGGTATAACCTTGGAGCGTAGAATATGATCCTTCTTATCCAAAATTTTAACAGGTACTTCTTCATATGTTAAATCTTCCGCTATCTCATCCGGTTCTAATTCAATAGTTTGGTTCGGGTCTTTCACATATTTACGTAACATAGATATGTGAAAAACGTTATGAACATGAGACATACTTGGCGGTAAGGCGAGTTTATAGGCCACAGTTCCTACTCGATCAAGGATTAAAAATGGGCCAATGAATCGATGATTGAGCTTTCCTCTCTTTTCAAATCTTGTAACTCCTTTCCATGGAGCAACACGTAACAACACATGATCTCCAATATTGAATTCCACGTCCTTTCGATGAAGATCAACATAACTCTTTTGTCGATCTTGTGAGGTTTTTATACGTTGTCGGATCGTTTGAATCTTTTAAGTAGTCATACGTACCAACTCTGGTCCCAACAACCTTGCTTCACCCACTTCATCCCTGCATACTGGAGAACGACACTTTCTTACATACAATGCCTCAAATTGAGCCATGTCAATACTTGCTTGATAACTTATGTTGTAGGAAAACTCCACCAATGGTAAGTGTGAGACCCCAGATTTTATGAATAAATATTTAATTTTTTGAAATAATTTTGTGAATATTATGGTGTGGATTTGTTATAATGTTATAGTTGTGGATAGTATTCATAAATTTTGCAAAGTAAGTAAGTGGTTATATAATATTCGATTGGTCGGGGAATATTTATTTTAATAGGGAATATTGTACGACGACACAATCATTGGTGGACCCCACAACGGAAGTATTGTCGTAGTTAGAAAATGACAAAATTATCATTTTATAAAAATAACGGCGAAAGTATTAACAATTAAAACCATTGAATCGCTTTCAGTAGTAAAGTAAAAGAATGTCTGGCGTGGTTGCATAGTAGCTTGCGGTATTGATTATTGATGCTTACGTGATAAGTCACCAATTATACTCAATTATTTCTATAGTAATTGCTGCATCATATCTCTCATATTATTGATTCAATTATTGTTACAGTATCATCTGCATTTTATGATATATTATTAAATCAATAATTGAGACGACAAAGTTATTCATATTATTATTTGCAATATTGACAATGTCTAAAAGTTCTGTCAATGAGAAGTTTGGTCACCTAATTGCGCGTCAATAAGGAGAAATCCTTATCGGAAAGCCCCCTCTTTCCTGGGAACGACCTGGTTGTTAAATAGTGTGAATTATAATATTAATGATGAATAAGCTAGTGTTGATTAAAGATGAATTTTACAGTTCCATTGTGTTGGAATTATTTGTGTTAGTGGAAATCGACATTTGTTTCAATAATAATTGATGTCTGGAGGTTATATTGTTCAATCGGGTATTCGGGGTACTTTTCGTGTCGGAGTACTATTGACAAGTTACTATTGACGAGTTACTATTGACGAGTTACTATTCACCCGTAAGATATATTTCTTTTCGGTCCAAATCATTTTTGGGTACAATATTATTCCGTGAGGAGATGTGCTAATTTTTCAGACCGTTGGTTGAAGATATAATAGTAAATCAATATGGACCACTGGTGGAAAGTTATAATAGTAAATCAATACGGATCGCTGGTTTAAAGTTTTAATAGTAAATCAGTATGGACCGTTGCTTAAGTTTTAATAGTAAACCAATATGGACCGTCCGTTTAAAAGTAAATCAATCTGGACCGTTCATGAATTAGTTACTATTCAGTCCATTCTCCTATAAATAGAAGGTCATTCCTTCATTATTTCTTACGAATTCATTAAAACTCTAGAGAGAGAAACTATAGAGAGAAAGAAGAAATGTATTTTGCTACTTCATTACTCCAGTATTCAGTTTTTCTAAGGTAGGGGATATTATTTGTTGTACTCGTAAGGGATATTATTTCTTTCGTATTTATGAAGAGAACTTCTGTTATTCCATTCTTTATTATTATGTTGGAATCACCTGTTTATGCGAAGTACCGCATACATGGTGAAATTTTTCTAATATTCTGTTCTTTATTATTCGCCGTAATATCACATGCTCGTCGTGCTTTCTGTTGGACTTGGTTCCATTATTTATTATTCGTTGGAATATCACCGCTCATGCGTTACGTTGGACTGGTTCCATTATTTATTATTCTGTTGGAATATCCTATCTGTACATTTATGCCGGACCTGGTTCCATTATTTATTATTCTATTGGGAATAACCTATCTGTGCAATCTATCGCACGCATGGTTAGTCCTTCTGTTATTCCATTCTTTATTATTCTGTTGGAATAACCTGTTTATGTGGATTACCACATGCATGGTGAATGATCCTTCGTATTCATTCCTTATTAAATTGTGGAAATGATCTGTCTACGTGGATTAGAGCATGGCGGGTGAAAATCCATTTGCAGTTTCATATATTCTATTATACTCAGTTGGTTAAAGTTTTGGCTTCTATACTCCATGAAATTAGTGGAATATCCTTGATATTTGCGCTTCATCCAAAGATCTTTTCATGGAAATATTCTTCCCGAGCATTCTTGAATTTTACTGCACAAACCAGTATCATGTTGACAATTTGGACATTATTGAGTTCAAGATAAATTAACTTATAAATCTTTAAAATTTATTCTTGAACTTGTTTTATTGAATTGTCATCATCCTCATGCTTATATTATGTTGAAAGTCATCTTTGGCTTACGTGCATAGATGGACTTGGTATGATTATGACTAGCGATTATTCAGTATAATCATGACCGTAATATGACGAATGATGTGGTAAAAGTCCTCATTGGCCTGTAGTTCATTGGTGGACAGTTGTTGGTATGATTATGACCAGGGATTATTCGGTATAGTCATGACCATTGATGATTACATGAATATCTTTGGTCGTGGAGCAGGGATGATTCAATTTTATTTATTAAGCTGAGTCTCAACGATAAAGTTATGAAAAACCTTTTAAATCATAGAAGATAGTAGATTTTATTCTCTACTTGACTCTTCTAATGGATTGCTTGTTTCGCTGCAGTTAAACTTGATGTTTATTATATTTTATTAGTTTAACACCGTTGAAGGCTAATGATAATTTATTCTGCATTATCTTAGTCATAATATTTCTTACTGGGCTAGTTGAGCTCACCCTTTCTTTCACTTTGTTCTTCAGTGAAATGAGAAGCGTAGGCTGGGACTAGTCGGGGAACAGAGTGATGATCCTAGATGGTGCATTAGTAGTCCTCACTATTCTATGAAATAGTGTGATAATAAATGTAATGAGGACTCCATTGAGTGTGGATATTGTCTAGATGACAATATTTGTATTAAAACTCACAGCCTATGTTTTGTCGTATTTTATACGTCTGTTGTATAATTAAGTTGTATTTGTATTCAGTACGTTGTATCTGGAGACCCAAGATGGGTGATGTATACCTGTTTTGGGGGCGTCACAGTTGGTATAAAAGCTTATGGATATGATCCCTGGCTGAGATATGAGACAAGAACTAGGAGGGGAGAGACGGGGAATTCCTTCGCTAGTATGACCTACCTAAGTTTATTTAGTATTTAACTGGTCGGTCAGAGTATAGGGATAATATGTGATATGTTAATTATCCCTTGTTTTGTGGAAGTATTTGAAAATGGCATCCGAAAATATTGAGATAAGCAATGAAGCACATGAGACCGTTGAGTCAGCTCAACAAAAAGGTAATGACCAACAACACGATAATAATCATACTGGTGGAAAAAAGCCATCGGAACAATGATAACCATCGTGGGGGAAATTATCATGCCAAGAATGGTAACCACTTCGGTGGTAATCATGGCCAAGATAATAGGTGTGGAAAATTCAAGAAGAGAAGGTCACCTAGCCCGATTTTGTCATGCACCAAAGTCAAGTCCAGTTGGGATAGTGATGCCAAAGGATGTCTCAGACAAGTCAAAGCTGGTAGTTTAAGTGAGAGCGTTTATCATGGAACCCGAACGAGGTTATTACGGGTAAGTTAATCATAAGCTCTTGCGAAATCTATACCTTATTCGATACCGGTTCTACCGATTCTTTTATCTCTCTTGCTTGTGCTCAACATTTAAATTTGACTTCGGAGAAATTAAACTTTTACTTATTGGTTAAAACTTCGATAGTAGAAACCTTCGTTACCTCCACTGTTTATAAATCTTGTTGATTCAAATCGAAACTTTCACGTTACTTGTCGATCTTATCTCTTTGAAAATACTTGCCTTTGATGTGATTTTATGAATCGATTAGTTAACTACTCATCAAGCTTTTTGTAAGGTTGTTAGCTTTCATATTCCTAACTAACCTATTATGCGAATTCAAGCAACCAAACCAATCATTGTCATATCAAGTTATAAGTAAAAAGCCTTGAGCCTTTCGCTGGTTGACTTCCTTATGTGAAATGCACCGAAGCCGATCATTCCGTATGGGACGTTGTGAATAACGGTGGCAAGTTGATAGGTATCAATGCGACGTGCTATCCAAGTCTTGGATGAGGGTCACAGTTTTGAATGATATTTGTATTGTTAAAAAATTTCCTAACGTATTCTTGAAGACTTCTTAGCCTACCCCTAGAGCGTGAAATCAAATTTTGTATTGACCCCAGTACAAAACCCATTTCTTAAACCCTCAAATATTTCTTCAACTAAAAACGAACATATAATGTGCCAAAGACGTTGACTCGAGCTGTTGAAGATTACGATAGTACCATTCAATACCATCATAGGAAAAGCGAACATGGTAGCTGACGCGTTGAGTAGAAGATCATATGCGCTTACGAGTGCGATGTTGTTAACACAAAGACCCATTTCGTATAACTTACAAATGATAGAGATAGAGTTAAAGACTCTAGGAACCCAAGTTAGAATCGACTTTAATCGATAAAGTTAAAGCTGCTCAAGCTACACACCCGGAGCTGATGAATGTGAAGAATTAAGAAGGTTCAAGAGGGCGTTATTCTAGAAGTAAGAAGCGACGAAGAGAGGAAATCTCAACCCTCGATTTAATTGGCCCATTTGAAATCCTCGATGAAGTAGGAACTGTGGCCTATAGACTCGTTTTACTGCCAAGTATGTCGCGTGTTTATAACGTTTTTTTTCACGTATCGATGTTACGTAAATATGTGGATGACCCGAACCACATTATTAATTTAGAACCGGACGAGATAGCGGATGATTTAACGTATGAGGAGATACGTGTTAAAATCTTGGATAAGAAGAATCGTATTCAACACTCAAAGGTTATACCTCAAGAATTAGAATATGAAATGAAGTCAAGATACCCTCACCTCTTTAGCATACCAGGTACGTACGTAAATTTTGAGGGCGAAATTCCATAAGGAGGGGAGATTGTGAGACGCCAGATTTTATGAATAAATATTTAATTTTCTCGAAATAATTTTGTGAATATTATGGTGTGGATTTGATATAATGTTATAGTTGTGGATAATATTTATAAATTTTGCAAAGTAAGCAAGTGGTTATATAATATTCGATTGGTCGGGGAATATTCGTTTTAACAGGGAATATTGTACGATGGCACAATCATTGGTGGACCCCCACAACGGAAGTATTGTCGTAGTTAGAAAATGACAAAATTATCATTTTATAAAAAAAACGACGAAAGTGTTACCGTTAAAACTGTTGAACTACTCGGTAGTAAAAGTACAGTAATACGCGTGGTTGCATAGTAGCACACGGTATTGATTATTGATGCTTACGTGATAAGTCACACTCAATTATTGCTACAGTAATTGTTGCATCATATCTCTCATATTATTGATTCAATTATTGTTACAATATCATATGCATTATATGATATATTATTAAATCAATAATTGAGATGGCAAAGTTATTCATATTATTATTTGCAATATTGACAATGTCTAGAAGTTCTGTCAAGGAGAGGTTTGGTCACCTAATTACGCGCCAATAAGGAGAAATCCTTATCGGAAAGCCCCCTCTTTCCTGGGAACGACTTGGTTGTTAAATATTGTGAATTATAATATTAATGATGAATAAGTTCGTGTTGATTAAAGATGAATTTTATAGTTCCATTGTGTTGGAATTATTTGTGTTAGTGGAAATCGACATTTGTTTCGATAATAATTGATGTCTGAAGGTTATATTGTTCGATCGGGTATACGGGGCACTTTTCGTGTCGGAGTACTATTCACGAGTTACTATTCACTCGTAAGATATATTTCTTTTCGGTCCAAATCATTTTTGGGTACAATATTATTCCATGAGGAGATGTGCTAATTTTTCAGACCGTTGGTTGAAGATATAATAGTAAATCAATATGGACCGCTGGTGAAAATTTATAATAGTAAATCAATATGGATCGCTGGTTTAAAGTTTTAATAGTAAATCAGTATGGATCGTTGCTTAAGTTTTAATACAAACCAATATGGGACGTCCGTTTAAAAGTAAATCAATCTGGACCGTTCATGAATTAGTTACTATTTAGTCCATTCTCCTATAAATAGAAGCTCATTCCTTCATTATTTCTTACGAATTCTTTGAAACTAGAGAGAGAAACTATAGAGAAAGAAGAAAAGTATTCCGCTACTTCTTTACTCCAAAGATTAGGTTTTTCTAAGGTGGGGATATTATTTGTTGTACTCGTAAGGGATATTATTTCTTTTCGTATTCATGAAGAGAACACATTATTCCATTCTTTATTATTATGTTGGAATAACTTTGTTTATCTCAATCACGCATACATGGTGAAATTCTTCTAATATTCATTCTTTATTATTCGCCGGAATATCACTCGTGTAACGTGCTTTCGTGGGACTTGGTTCCATTATTTATTATTATGCGCGGAATATCACATGCATGCGTATGCGTTTACGGACCGGGTTCCATTATTTATTATTCGTAGGGAATAAACTGTATGCGATCTCATCGCACGCATGGTGAATCCTACATTATTCCATTCTTTATTATTCTCGTTGGAATAACTTTCGCCTATGTGGATTACCACATGTATGGTGAATGATCCTTCGTATTCATTCCTTATTAAATTTCGAAATGATCTTTCTCGTGGATTCTGCGTGGCGGTGAAAATCCATTTGCAGTTTCATATATTCTATTATACTCTGTTGGTTAAAGTTTTGGCTTCTATACTCCATGAAATTAGTGGAATATCTTTGATATTTGCGCTTCATCTAGTATCTTTTCATGGAAATATTCTTCTGAGCATTCTTGAATTTTACTACACAAAGCAATATCATGTTAACAATTTGGATGTTATTGAGTTCAGGATAAATTAACTTATAAATCTTTAAAATTTATTCTTGAACTTGTTTTATTGAATTGTCATCATCCTCATGCTTATATTATGTTGAAAGTCATCATTGGCTTACATGCATAGATTGTGACGAACGAAATTTTTGTAATTTAATTTTAATATTTATTAAAGTAAAAAAAAAATCGATGATTTAATTATTGGATTAAATAATTATTTGATGCAATTGTGGTAGATTAATTTAGTTATGTGTTACATTTATTAAATTAATATAGAGAATATTTATTATTCAAGTATGTATTTATGTGAGCTTATTGAATTAAATGAAATATTTAATTAAGCATAATGTTATTTTAATTAATGTAATAATTAATTTGAGATTTAATAATTTGACATTATTAATTAACGAGGAAATTAAATATATGACTATGTGAATTTATGAGAAGTTATTATATTTTATTTATATTAAATAAGATATATGAATTATTGTGCAAGTGGGTGTGACATGAATTAAACTATGTGATAAAGCTTTTATTAAATTAAATGACTTGAATCAATTAAAGCTAGCCAAACATAGCCTAAGTGGGAGTTGATTGCAGTTAGCCATGATGGGTAACTAACCTCCATAACGCGCGCCAGTTTCTTCCTTTATACGTACTCTCCTTTCCTTTTCTTTTTATTATTATTGGCTAAGTCTAGAGATAGAGAGAGAGAGAGAGATTGAGAAATTCAAGAGAGAGTTCAGAGGATTTTGTTAGAACTCAGTGATTGAAGAAAGAATCTAAGCCTACATATATATACTTTATTCTCAGGGTAATCTCTCCTTCCCAAATTCTAAATTTCACGTATTCAAGTTTTGATAAAAATGACTTTCACAGTTTTCTGTAAAGTCTCTACGATGGGAAATTGTAAGGCTTATGTGCATATATAGGTTAAGATGTTATCAAATCGTATTTAATTATATATATTTTGTAAACCATAACATCAGTTTCATGAAATTACATCGTGTATGATTGCTACAAAATTACAGAGTTTGGGTTATGGCCATATGGCCTTATACATGATTTTAGTATGTTAAATATAAATGTTTTCATAAAATTTACACTCGTATATTATTATGCATGTTGATGCGAAGAAACCAAAGTTTAAAGGAACGGATTCGGTGTTATAGCGAATTCGTAGTGTCAATTTTCATGTTTTATTTTCAAAACCTTCTAGAGCATCAAAGTCAGTGAAATTCACATATTTTAATTCTGTAATTATGTGTTTTAATGGATTAAAATTGTTCTATAATTGTTGGGTAATGATGATGTATAAATCGTAGCATGTGGGTATGTTAATTTAGTGAAATTGATGATTATTTAATGTCCTTTTCGTTGAACTCTGTGTTCTTCGTGAACTGGGAATCAAAGTCTGGAGTTTCGCGTCGCGGCGCCAACTCAGTAATCGAAATCCCAAGCATGACAGCCATTGCCGCGGCCATGCATAGCCAAGTGTCGACCACAATGGCGAAGACAAGTGTAGCATGATGCACCGCGCCACTCTCTAGAAAGTTCAAGAATGTAATTTTTAATTAATTAAGTCTAGCAATGTGTTAGTAACTTAATGTAATGAACATGTAAACATGTTAGAAGTATAATGTGATGTAAAAATAGATGTTTAACATGTAATAACATAATTGCACGTGGATCGAATTGTTGAATACATAATTAACTTGTTATTCATGAAGTATAAATTATGTGACAAAGTGGTAAATTAACTAAGTATAGTTAATAATCAAAGTAGACAAAGAGAATGAGTTTTGATGATTAGTTAAGTTATAATTAACTGGTATTGTGAATGTGAATGGTATGTAGGCTTTAAATTCAAAGAACGTGCTTAGTTAAAGTGTAATCTACGCACGAGGCAAGTTTCCTAACCCTACTTGTCATTATTGTTCAAGTTTATTATTTACTTCGAATAAATTATCATTACTATTATTCAAGTCGAATTATTATATTAACGATGGATTATCTTTTCAAAGTATGATTCAGTTATACAATAATTGTCCTATTGTATACTTCTTGAGATTATTATTCAAATTGAATATTATTATTATTGAACCTTATTAGACTAGTGAACCCTTATTGATTCGACTAGTCCATAGTTGATGAGCGTTCTAAATTTCAGAACCCTTGATGAATTATCCAAACCAAACTTCCTTTGGTGCGAACTCGAATGTCAAACTGAGATGAACAACCCTGCCAAGGGATTTACTTATGCGTTAGCGTTAAGATATTGTGCACAGTATGGTACTAAGGGCTGATCTCCCTAAATACGAGTAGAAAGGTCCATAGTCTTATGACTGTTAAAGGTTTCAAGTATAAACCTTGATAACCTAGGACATAGTTCAAGGTCTTATGACCCTCAGAATTCTTTTGATTCTTGTTATTCATTCTTGATTCAAAAGTTGAGCTTTTATTCAGATGTCTTTGATTTACTCGCATGTTATTATACTGTTATTTCCTTATTGTACTTGTGGGCAATAGTGCTCACTCTTTCTTAATAATAACATTTCAGTTAAGAATGAAAGAACTGATGAACCTTCCACTAGTAAGGGCAAGGGCAAAGTTAGCAAGTGACGAAGACTTGTTGTCTATGTGATGATGTATTTTGTTTAAGACTTGATTTAATGATGTTGTTTAAGACTTATTTGTTTATGATTCTGCACAGATGTTTAAGGTTAGTTTAACCTGTGATTGTATTATTAATTATTCGGATGTTGTAACCCTTAAAGGGAAGATTTTATTCTATCTATTGCATGGCTTGAATTTATTATGGGTAGATAGATAGATGATATTTGTACAGTGAACACCAAATTCCGTGGAATTGAAGTACCTGGATTTGGGGGTGTCACATAGATGGACTTGGTATGATTATGACCAGGGATTATTCGTTATAATCACGACCGTAATGTGACGAATGATGTGGTAAAAGTCCTCATTGGCCTGTAGTTCATTTGGTGGGCGAGGTTGTTGGTATGATTATGGATTAGGGATTATTCTAAGATATAGTCATGACCATTGATGATTACATGAATATCCTTGGCAGTGGAGTAGGATGATTCAATTTTATTTATTGTCGAGTCTCGCCGATAAAAGTTATGAAAAACCTTTTAAATCATAGAAGATAGTAGATTTTATTCTCTACTTGACTCTTCTAATGGATTGCTGTTTTCATTGCACTTAAACTTGATGTTTATTATATTTTATCGGTTTAAATCGCCAAGGCTAATGATAATTTATTTTTCATTATCTTAGTCATAATATTTCTTACTGGGCTAGTTGAGCTCACCCTTTCTTTCATTATTTTCTTCAGGAAATGAGAACGTAGTTGGGACTAGTCGGGGAACAGAGTGATGATCCTAGATGGTGCATTAGTAGTCCTCATTATTCTGTGAAATAGTGTGATAATAAATGTAATGAGGACTCCATTGAGTGTGGATATTGTCTAGTTGATAATATTTGTATTAAAACTCACAGCCTATGTTTTATCGTATTTTAAATGACTGTTGTATAATTAAGTTGTTTTTGTATTTAGTACCTTGTATCTGGCGACCCAAGACGGGTGATGTATACCTGTTTTGGGGGCATCACTGTAAGAACTTGTCCCAACTTCCTTTGAAGTCAAGGACACAGAGTCTTAATAAATCTTCAAGAGTTTGAATAGTCCTCTCCGACTACCCATCCGTTTGAGGATGATATGCCGAACTAAATCGTAAATCTGTGCCCATAGCTTTTTGCAAACTAACCCAAAATCGTGAAGTGAATCTTGGGTCTCGATCAGAAACTATGGATACTAGCATACCATGCAATCTTACAATTTCGTTTATGTACATACGAGTAAGACGTTCAAGTGTATAAGTTTCTCGCATCGGTCAGAAATGAGCAGACTTAGTCAATCTATCAACAATGACCCAAATCGCATCTATGCCTTGAGAAACCTTGGGAAGAGCAGTAACAAAATCCATGGTAATGTGCTCCCACTTCCATTCTGGAATTTCAAGTGGTTGCAATGGACCTTTTGGCACTTGATGTTCCGCCTTGACTCGTTGACAAGTTAGACACCTTGAGATAAACCCTGCTATCTCTCTCTTCATATTGCTCCACCAAAATGTATGTCAAAGATCACGATACATTTTGGTACTCCCGGGATGGATTGCAAGCGGTGTGTTGTGCGCCTCCATCATGATTTTATACTTCAAGTCAGAATCAGTAGGAACACAAAGTCTGGAGTTGACTCGAAGTATTCCTTCTTCATCGATTCTTACTCCTAATAATAGCCTTCTTGCACTTTCTTCCTCTCATACGCATCGGCTCCGTGTGCATGTAGCTTGAGAAACTTTAACTTTATCGATTAAAGTCGGTTCTACTCGTATATTTGCCATCATCACATGGGTCCCTGGAGTCTTTAACTCTATCTCCATCCTTTGTAAGTCATACAAAATGGGCCTTTGCGTTCAAAATATCGCACTTGTACCCGCATATGATCTTCTACTCAATGCGTCAGCTACTATGTTCATTTTTCCAGGATGGTATTGAATGGTATGATAGTAATCTTTCAAAAGCTCAAGCCATCATCGTTGCCGCATGTTGAGTTCCTTTTGAGTGAAGAAATATTTTAGGCTTTTATGATCTGTATAGATCTCCACCTCCTCTCCATACAGGCAATGCCTCCAAATCATAAGCGTAAAAGCGACAGCTGCCAACTCTAGATCATGGGTAGGATAATTCCTCTCATATTCCTTAAGTTATCGTGAGGCATATGCTATGACTTTCCCTTATTGTATGAGAACACATCCTAACTCATTGCTTGAAGCATCACTGTAGATGACAAATCCCTCTGAGCCAGATGGTATTATCAGAACAGGTGCTGAAATGAGTCTCCTCTTGAGTTCTTGAAAACTCTTCTCACATTCCTCGCTCCAACCGAATTTTATATCTTTTCGAGTCAGTTGAGTTAATGGAGTAGTGATTCAAGAAAACCCTTCTACGAATCTTCGATAATAACCAGCTAAGCCGAGAAAGCTACGTACTTCGATCACTAACTTAGGTTGCTCCCAGCTTTTAATTGCTTCAATCTTTGATGGGTCAACCGGTATTCCATGATTTGATATCACGTGCCCAAGGAATGCTACTTCCTCAAGCCAGAACTCGTATTTCTTCAACTTGGCATATAACTTATTTTCACGAAGCTTTTGGAGTATCAGCCTCAAGTGTTGCTCATGATCTTCACGGCTTTTAGAGTAAATGAGGATGTCATCAATAAAGACGACCACAAAGTGATCCAAATATTCCTTCAATACTCGGTTCATCATATCCATGAAGGCAGCAGGAGCATTAGTCAATCCAAAAGACATGACTAAGAATTCGTAATGTCCGTACCGAGTTCTGAAAGCAGTCTTTGGAATGTCATCAGTTTTAATCTTCAACTAATGATATCCAGAACGAAGATCTACCTTTGAAAAGAATTTGGCGCCTTGAAACTGGTCAAACAGGTCATCAATACGAGACAACGGGTACCTATTTTTGATGGTGACATGATTTAACTCCCGATAATCAATACAAAGTCGCATACTTCCATCTTTCTTCTTCAAGTATGCACACAAAGCCGATCGTGTTTGATGATATATATATAACAATCTTATTCATTTATTTATTAATAAAAGTATTAATTTATTAAAGGCTTTTAATTATCTACATGATCTTTGTTTTATAATATGTGATAAACCCGTAGTTTTAAGCAATGCTTTTAGAATAATGATGATGATCATTCTAATGAGATCTAAATTCTTAGAAAGCTTAAAACTAAAATAGTTCCCAATCGTTGGATTACTAAATTGGGGATTAGTGAATCCGGATAGATTGGTACATCGTTTTTGCTTGCTCATTGGATGAGGATGATTGATCTCATGATCATTTGTGTGGAACACTAAAGCAAGTATGTAGGTGCTTATTAGAGAATAAGTTCCTTTGAGCATTGGCTCGCTAAGGAATACCTAATGGAGTTTTATTTGCTGTCGATAGGAATTCTGTAGTGATAGTAGTCAAGTGATCCTTGGACTTGAGATCATCATAGTATCTTGTGTATGATGAGTTATACTTTGACTTATTCCTTAAGACCCTTAGGGTATATCAAAAGGTATGCTTGGGTATAATAAGTTTATACATGGAGATAATGTATGATCGATAAAGAATCTACCACTTCTAAAAAAAGAGAAATGTCTATGTGATTAGATAAATGACAACCCGGTAGTCCTTGGCAAGCGAGAATGAAATTAGAAAGGAGTTTCTAATTTGCATTATTTGGAGTTGTGCATTTAAGGATCGAAATACATATAATTAAATAAAATAAGACTTGTGGTAATTCCATGTCTTATATTTAATTGGGACATTGTATGGTGGAAGGATTGAATTATGCGGTAACTATTTACTCAAAAGGTTCTTTAATGATTAATGTTGAAATCTATATTATACGGAAAGTCGTTGATCATTTGGGAGGCTTATCCTATTGTAGAATAAATATTATTTATTTAAATAAATTAATTGTTTAATTTATTTATTTAAATAAGATTAAATTATTCTAATTGATTTATTCACAATAGGTTTAATATGGAGAACCTAAAGGGTCACACCATAAAAGGAAGAATAATTATTTAAGAAGTTAATGGCATAATCGTAATAATATGTTATGTATATTTAATTTAATCTATGGTGATAGAATAAATTAAATAGCTTAATATTATTATTTAATATTTTAGAAATATTAAATATAAATTAATAAGAGAGTCTTATTAATATTATTACAATTATTATTATTTTAATTTCTAAAAGAGTTTAGGAATTAATTTAATATAAATACTCTCATTTATTCTAATTGGATTAGGAAGGAAAATTAGTTAAAGGAGTTTAATTAATTATATCCTAATAAGATTAGGGAGCTTAATTAATTAAAAGAATTTAATTAATTAAATAAAACCCAATTCCTTAATTGTTAAGGTGGGTTGCCCACATCTATAAATAAGAGAGTCTTATTATGGGTGGTATGGGTTGTTGACTTTTAACAACATCGTAATAATTTCAATTTGTTGGGGAGTATGCTTTTTACTATAGAGATAGAAAAACTAGGGTTTAGCCATAACACCCATCTTTCTTGATTTTCTTCTTCCTTGGTGGATCCCTGAGAGGCCAAACATTTGGGTGGCTAGCGTTGATCGAAAGGAAGAACCAAACCGGTGGATTGAGTTGAGCGAAAGGATTTGGAGGTGAACTTGTACGAGGAAGCTCGATCTTCAAGGGTATGATTTTATTCTTTATCTTTTCGTTTAATTAATAATTATGCATAAAGGGTGATCGGGTATATGGTTTGTAAATTTTTAAACTACGATTTTTTACTGCGCTTAATTTTTTTTATTTGATTTGATTGCGTTATGAATATTACAAACCTAACGGTGGCATCGAGCCAAACCTTTATCACGAATTATTAATTGTTTTAATTTGATATATATATTGATATGTATTTAGAACAATTTAATTGGGCATAATTTTATTATATAAAATTTAAAAAAAAAAAAAAAAAAAAAAAAAAAAAATAAAAAAAAAAAATTAAAAAAAAAAAAAAAAAAAAAAAAAATTTTTTTTTTTTAAATTACGAATGAGCATTTTTATAAGGATTAAAAGCAGCGATGATAATTTATTTTCAAAATAAATATGATAAATTATAAAAAATTCATGATAAAAATAAAAAAAAATATATAAATATATATAATTTAATTATAAATTTATATTAAATATATAATTATATATATATATATATAATATATATATATATATAATATATATATATATATATATATATATATATATATATATATATATATATATATATATATATATATATATATATATATATATATATATATATATATATATATATATATATATATATATATATATATATATATATATATATATATATATATATATATATATATATATATATATATATATATATATATATATATATATATATATATATATATATATATATATATTATTTTTAATTTTATAATTAAAATAAAAGTTTATTTTAATTTAAAATAAAAAGTTTATTTTAATATTAAAATAAAAGTTTATTTTAATTTTAAAATTAAATTTCATGCTAACTAATTAGAGTTGGAATTGGATTCCATGATAACTAATTGGAGTTGAAATTGGATTTTATTTTCCTAAAATAAAGGAGTTTATTTGTGAATTGGATAAATCCATCTTTCCTTAAATAAAAGAGTTTATTTAGATATGAAATAAGATTTCATATTATTCAAAATAAAAAGAGTTTATTTGTGAATAGGAAAAAGAAATCGTAATTTCCTTAAATAAAGGAGTTTATTTAAATATGAAATAAGATTTCATATTATTCAAAATAAAGGAGTTTATTTGTGAATAGGAAAGAAAAAAATGAAAATAAAGAATGAATTTTCCATTTTTAATTAAATTTTTTTTTTACATGGAATTGGATTCCATAATTAATTAAAATAAAAGAGTTTATTTTAATTAAAGATTTTTTTTTTATATATGGATTGGATTCCATAATTAATTAAAATAAAGGAGTTTATTTTGATTAAAATTTTGATTAAAATAAAATAGTTTATTTTATTCAAAATTGGATAAATTAAAATAAAATAGTTTTATTTTGATTTAAATTTGGATTAAAATAAAGGAGTTTATTTTGATTCAAAAATAGATTTTATACTAACTAAATTTGCCCATTAAATGATATCGATATATATATTAAATGTTTATTATTCATGAGATGAATGTTATTTATTGATCGTATGGTGATGTGTATGATAATAAATGGGATTGATTATGGATTTATTGACGATGTGATTGGATTTTATTTTAGTTGGATGCATGAATGTATGGGTTTTTATTAAATGGGAATTCTGCGTACCTCGTCTTCTCTAAATTTTTCTTAATGTAAATTCTATCTCTCCCTCTATGTACTTCCCCTTATTTCTTGATCGAGGTTTCTATTTATTTTAAATAGTTTTGTAATAGGAATAGTTAGAATTAATTTTGAAAAATTGGAGATCAAAAAGGAACAAGGCGCTTGAAGACCCGTTTGTAATGGAGCAGGGTTTAAATGTAATAGTTATATTTAAATATTATTTCTTGCACCCCCAAGGGTTTGACCTTTTGGTTCACTTGGTGGCTCTAGTGAGACAAACTAGAATAAAAGTCCATAATCAATCAAGGGTAGAATATAGTATTCTATATGTGCATGCTTATATATATATATATATATATATATAAACAAACATGCGCATTATTAATTAATATATATATATATTTATATATATATATATATATAAATGCAGCTAAACAAGATGAGACAAATTAATAACAAACCCCTCATTTTTTTATATTAAGTCTAAGCGTTCAAAGATATTTGGAATATCGAGCGTAAGCCTTCTAGCATGATAAAATTAATAGAGTATTAAATATTTAATATGAGTTTGTTGTGTCACCACTGGCAAGTATTAAGTATTTAAGATGTTAATTTATCACATTTGATGCTTATAAAGAAAATTGAACAATATTTTTTTGTTGTGTCACCCTGAGGATGATATTTTCTTTTTGAATATATGGAGTGCTAGGTTGGACTTAACTTGGATAATTTTGATTCGGATGTGCCACCACTTGATCAAAATAATCTAAGAGGCAAAAAAGAAAAGGAGTTGCATAGTTGATGTAATTGACAAAAGTTGTCTACCTATTTATTTATATATAGTTTGTTGTGTCTTACACAAGGCTATATACATTTGAAATGGGATCCTTATTCTCACTAGCAAATCTTTAATTAGATTTCTTAGAACTATATAAGTGAGGTAATATAGTTTGAAGAAAATAATGGGAGATACCAATTTAAAACAAGACCTAATTTATTTTGGTAATTAATAAAAGAATGTATGTTAAAATGTTGTTAATTACAAATTCATTTACTGAGAAATTTTACAATGTCTAAAATTACTATCAACTTGAAGCATATTAGATGCTAAATTAACGGGCCAAATTAAGCGGATTGGTTAAGGAATTTGAGAATAGTTCTCATGGTGAAAAGCTATCTTATGTCATCATATCGCTTATATCCTATGATGGTTGCGACAACAATGCCTCACGAGGAAGAGATTGCTACTTTTAGAAAGTGGCGAGATGATGCCTGATTGGCTCGATGCATCATGCTCGCATCCATGAGTACTTGAGCTTGACGTCGGCATGAAACTATGGATGCTCTCTTATATTCACTGCACATCAAGTAGTTGATGGTGAGGAAATGGGGTGATAGATATCGAGATATCTAAGGAGCTCTTAGATCTAGAATGGCCGATGGCACTATAATGCTGAGAAAAAGTTCTTAACATAATCAATTTGATTGATCGATTAGGACAATTGGTTTTGTCATGGATGGAGAGTTGAGCGAGATTTGATCTTGCACTCACTCCGGACTCCTTTCACAATTGTTGTGAATTTTTCATATGAACAAGCTAGATATCGACCTGTTGATTTGCTTAAAATGTTGAAAAATGTTGAGAGTCACTTTCGACAAGAAAGACCAAGTCTTCTTGGTAGGGGCCAAAGGATCTTTGAAAAGAAGAGATTCAAAAAGAAGGTAAATAGAAAGGCATAAACAAAGGATAATAAGAACAAAAGCGATACGGATAGCAAAGGGTTTGCTTCCTTTGCAATAAGCTTTGGACCTTTGGAAAAAAGCTGAGAAGCATCTTGCGGAGGCTAACCAAAAAGAAGCTTAGTGAAGTTTGATTTACAAATACAATTTTGTTCATGATTGAAATAAATTTTTCTTTAAGTCGAGGTTCTACTTGGGTATTGGATCTGAGCTTTGGTTATCATAAATATAGATTTATGAAGGGACCAAGCGAAGTAGAAAGCTAAACAAATATAAGTAATCTATGTGTGGAAAATGAAGCAAAGGTTCTTTGCATTAGCTATAGAAACTTATAGTTTAGCAATACTACGGGCAAATCTATTAAGTCGATAAGTTGTTATTGTATTTCGGTTCTTGTTAAAAATATTATTTCCATTTTATTGTTGGATGATGAAATCTTTGGTATTATAATTAAGAACAATTGTTGTTCTATTTATAATAATAATGTTTTGTATAAAGCTGGAATATTACTTAATAAATTTTGTATACTTGACTTACGTGAAAATAATTTTGCATATTGAACAAATTAGTATAAGAAAAGGAGATGATCATTCAAAGAGTTGAATGTATGTATTTCTTTGAAATACAAGTGTGAATTATTTGAAAGGTTGAAAAATTTGAAGTGAAACAAATTGGCAAAGTATTAAGATTCTTTGATTAGATCGAGGAATAAATACTTGTCTGATAAGTTTCTAGATCATCTCAAATGGTTTTCTCATAATGGACACATCGATCATAATAATTGATTGATGTATCTGAAGAAAAAAAATCGTACCTTGTTGGACATAGATGCGGTCCATAATGATTTTACCGACATTCGGTATCCTTACAGGATAATGTCTAGAAATGGTTTGCATATCTACGAAAAGGTAACCTCAAATCCATTGAAGACTCCATAAAAGTTATGGACGGGGAGGATTCTAATCTTAAGTATGTTAAGATAAAGGGTTGTCAACTTATGTGAAAAGGTTTCAAAGGATAAGCTTGGGACAAGATTTGACATGTCTGATTTGTGGGACATCTAAAGTAAGTTTAGGGTATATGTTCTATAATCTACTTAGCAAAAGGTGTTTATTCTGAAACACGGCGCCTTCTAAGATAAAGGTGTTTATCATTAAAAGGGGCTAGTGGGAGGATAATAGATCTTGAAGAGTCAAGAGAACCAAAAAACTACTATATAATAAGAGAATAAGAGGACTATTGTACATAGATAGACCTATTGTACCACAGGAGGTATAGATCGTAAATGCGGAATAGTACAAGAAGATACCTAGGAGGTATGGATTCATCATGATGATGATGATGAGGTACACATCATAGAAGATGATGATCGAGTTACATTCGATGATGAGGTAAGACTGGAACTGAGTGTGTACAAAAAGGGTCGATTGGGGGGCGTCGTGACATTTCTAGTATTATATGTTGATATACTACGGATGAGGAATGACATACCAATGCTACAATCGATGTAAAGATAAAGTTGTCTAAACATTCCTCCATGAATGATTTGGGAAGAGTATCTTAATTGGGGATATAAATCTATATAGATAGATTTAAAGGATGCTCGACTTAACCCGAGAGCGTATATTCATTTGATCTGCTAAAGTCGTTTAGCATGGCAAACTCAAGAGATGTCTCATGTTGATGAGCTATGGGTGTATCTCTCTTAATAGTCCCCACAGACTCTGAAAAAGAGAGATCGCATGAGTGACAATCATGTATGCTGATGAAATATACGAGACACGATGTTGATCGGTCGTATTATGGAGAAGTTCACTATGAGTCGGTGAAAAACATCTTAAAGTTCTTAGCTTAGGCACTAAGGATGTGATCATATTCATGGTGGGTCTAAATTAAAACTAGAGGGCTTATGGACTCAAGTTTTTTCAGAACGAGACCAAGATGAGAAAATCCACTTTAAGGTAAAGCGTTATCTTGAGCGAGTGGTGCGATGAATTGGAAAGGTTCAAGCAATGAAAAGAGTTCTTTGGTTTAGTGATAAAGACAAAGTATATAGCTATAAATGAAGGCTGCTGAGTTGATTGTTTGGATTAAAAGTTCATTCTGAGAACTAGGAATAGTTCTAAGTCTCATCTTGGATCTAAACATGTGTTGTGGCACTTTCATTTGATTATTAGAATCATTGAAGATGGGAAATCACTATAGAGATAGTGGACTCTCATGAACAACATTACATATCCATTAACTAAAGCTTATCCAACGGCGGGATAATCGTCACTTAGAGAAGAAGAGTATGAGATACCATGACGATTGGCTTTAGTGCAAGTGGGAGATTGAAAGTAGTATGCACACAAGCCGATCATGTTTGATGATAAAGCATATACTTTGTAACAATCTTATTCATTTATTAATAAAAAAGTATTAATTTATTAAAGGCTTTTAATTATCTACATGATCTTTGTTTTATAATATGTGATAAACCCGTAGTTTTAAGCAATGCTTTTAGAATAATGATGATGATCATTCTAATGAGATCTAAATTCTTAGAAAGCTTAAAACTAAAATAGTTCCCAATCGTTGGATTACTAAATTGGGGATTAGTGAATCCGGATAGATTGGTACATCGTTGCTTGCTCGTTGGATGAGGATGATTGATCTCATGATCATTTTGTGTGGAACACTAAAAGCAAGTATGTAGGTGCTTATTAGAGAATAAGTTCCTTTGAGCATTGGCTCGCTAAGGAATACCTAATGGAGTTTTATTTTGCTGTCGATAGGAATTCTGTAGTGATAGTAGTCTACAAGTGATCCTTGGACTTGAGATCATCATAGTATCTTGTGTATGATGAGTTATACTTTGACTTATTCCTTAAGACCCTTAGGGTATATCAAAGGGTATGCTTGGGTATAATAAGTTGTATACATGGAGATAATGTATGATCGATAAAGAATCTACCACTTCTAATAAAAAGAGAAATGTCTATGTGATTCGATAAATGACAACCCGGTAGTCCTTGGCGGCGAGAATGAAATTAGAAAGGAGTTTCTAATTTGCATTATTTGGAGTTGTGCATTTAAGGATCGAAATACATATAATTAAATAAAATAAGACTTGCGGTAATTCCATATCTTATATTTAATTGGGACATTGTATGGTGGAAGGATTGAATTATGCGGTAACTATTTACTCGAAAGGTTCTTTATGATTAATGTTGAAATCTATATTATATACGGAAAGTCGTTGATGATTAGGGAGGCTTATCACTATTGTAGAATAAATATTATTTATTTAAATAAATTAATTGTTTAATTTATTTATTTAAATAAGATTAGAATTATTCTAATTGATTTATTCAATAGGTTTAATATGGAGAACCTAAAGGGTCACACCATAAAAGGAAGAATAATTATTTAAGAAGTTAATGGCATAATCGTAATAATATGTTATGTATATTTAATTTAATCTATGGTGATAGAATAAATTAAATAGCTTAATATTATTATTTAATATTTTAGAAATATTAAATATAAATTAATAAGAGAGTCTTATTAATATTATTACAATTATTATTATTTTAATTTCTAAAAGAGTTTAGGAATTAATTTAATATAAGTACTCTCATTTATTCTAATTGGATTAGGAAGGAAAATTAGTTAAAGGAGTTTAATTAATTATCCTAATAAGATTAGGGAGCTTAATTAATTAAAGAATTTAATTAATTAAATAAACCCAATTCTTAATTGTTAAGGTGGGTTGCTTGACATCTATATAAGAGAGAGTCTTATTATGGGTGGTATGGGTTGTTGACTTTAAAAATCGTAATAATTCGATTGTTGGAGAGTATGCCTTTTCTATAGAGATAGAAAACTAGGGTTTAGCCATGACCACCCATCTTCTTGAATTTTCTTCTTCCTTGGTGGATCACCTCTGAGAGGCCAAACATTTGGGTGGCTGCGTTGATCGAAAGGAAGGAACCAAACCGGTGGATTCAAGTTGAGCGAAAGGATTTGGAGGTGAACTTGTACACGAGGAAGCTCGATCTTGAGGGTATGATTTTATTCTTTATCTTTTCGTTTAATTAATAATTATGCATAAAGGGTGATCGGGTATATGGTTTTAAAATTTTTAAACTACGATTTTTACGCTTAGCTTTTTTTTTGCAATTTGATTGCGTTATGAATATTACAAACCGAATACAAACACGGTTTGTGAGAAATTAATTATTGACGTATCTTGGGTTTCAAACCTCTTAGAAACATCCGCGTCATTCTCTCCTCATTATCAACCAAGTGGGACGCAAATCGTGATAACTCGGCAAACTTAGCTTCGTACTGTGACACGGTCATATTATTCTGCTCCAGCTTGATGAACTTTACCTCCTTCATGTGACGAATACTTTCGGGAAAGTACTTGTCGTTGAACAGTTCTTGGAAATTCTCCCAAGACATCTTCAGTGCGGCAGGTTGAATACACTTTACCGATTCCCACCAGTAATCTGTCCCTCCTCGCAACATAAAGGTGGCAAAGGGAACTTTTTGCTCCTCAGAGCATCCCAAGACATCAAATATCTTGGTGATCTGCTTTATCCACGTCTCCACCATAAGTGGTTTTGGCTCTCCAATAAACTCCAATGGTCCCAGCTCCTTGAACTGTTTAGCAGTGACCGTCCGAGAGTTGCCAGTGTTTCCACCTAAATTTTGAATAAGAGCCGCTTTCGCCTGATGTTTCATGAGTTACATAAAGCGTCTTAATATCCCATCGTTCATCATTTGGTCAGCGTTGTTGTTTTCTTGAGGATTATTTCCATCCTGATGCACATTATCTTGAGTATTGATCGTTGGCGACTCAAAGGTCTCATGTGCTTCATTACTTATCTCAACATTTTTAGATGCCATTTTCAAATACTGCCACAAAATAAGGGTTAATTGACATGTCACATATTATCCCTATACTCTAACCGACCAATTAAATACTAAATAAACTTAGGTAGGTCATACTAGTGAAGGAATTCTCCGTCTCTCCCCTCCTAGTTCTTGTCTCACATCTCAGCCATGGATCATATCCCTAAGCTTTGATACCAACTGTGACACCCCCAAAAATAGGTATACATCACCCATCTTGAGTAGCCAAATACATGGTACAAAATTTAAATACAAACTTTTTTTATACAGTACGACAAAACATAGCTGAGAGTTGTAAAACAGATAATGTCTCGTAGATAGTATCCAAACTCAAATAAAGTCCTCATTACAATTATTATCACACTATTTCACTGAATAGTGAGGACTACTAATGCAAACATCTGGATCGTCACTCCGTTCCCTGACTAGTCCCAACTACGTTCTCATTTCTTGAAGAAAACAATGAAAGCAAAAGGGTGAGCTCAACTAGCCCAGTAAGAAATATTATGACTAAGATAATGCAGAATAAATAATTGTTAGCCTTCAACAGTGTTAAACTGATAAAATATAATAAACATCAAGTTTAACTGCAGCGGAACAAGCAATCCATTAGAAGAGTCAAGTAGAGCATGATATCTACTATCTTCTATGATTTAAAAGTTTATCATCAATTTTATATTTGAGACTCGACAATAAATAAACCACATCATCGAATCATCCTTGCACTGGCCGAAGATATTCATGTAATCATCAATGGTCATGATTATACCAAATAATCCCTAGTCATAATCATACCAACAACTGTCCATCAATGCACTACAGGTCAATGATGATTTTTACCACATCATTTGTAACATTACGGTTATGATTATACTGAATAATCCCTGGTCATAATCATACCAATCAATAGTACATCTATGCACGTAATCCACAGATGACTTTTATCACAATATAAGCATGAGGATGATGACAATGATATAAGAATTAAATTAAAAGAAAGCAAAGGATAAATTTTAAAGATTATAACTTAATTTATCCAGAATTCAATAATGTCCAAATTGTCAACATAATACTGCTCTGTGGAGTAAAATTCAAGAATAATATTGTATCAAAAATGATTTGGACAACAAAGAAATCAATTTTTGTCATGAATAATTCCCCAGGTGAATAGTACTCGAGTGAATAGTATCCCGTGAATAGTACTTCGGGAATAGTACCCTATGAATAGTACTTCATGAATAGTACTCGTGAATAGTACTTTATAAATAGTACCCGTGAATAGTACTTTATGAATAGTACCCCGTGAATAGTACTTTGTGAATAGTACCCATAAAAATGAATACTACTCATGGACAGTACTCCGGCATGAAAAGCTTAAAATTTAACAAGAATGTGCAGAAAATATCCTTGTGAAAGCGATCTTTAGATGAAGCTTGAAATTTCAAGGATATTCTACTAATTTCACGGAGTATAGAAACAATACTTTAACAAAATGAGGGTATAATCAGGAATACGAGATGAAATAATATTACTCACATACTACATAGTATGGAAGACAATATTATTCCTATGAATACAGAAAAAATAATATCCCTTGCCTCAGAAAAAGACTGGATACTAGAATAGTGAGGTAACAAACTTCTCTTATACTTTCTCTCTAAAGCTTCTCTCTCTATATCTTCTCTTTCTATAATTGCTCTTGTGAGTCTTAGTGAATTGGTTAGAACGAAAAAAGAATGAGCTTCTATTTATAGGAAAATATAGTTTCGATAATTGCACGTTTTGGGGCTCAAAATATTACAGTATAATACCTTCATCTTTTCTTTCATTTTTAATTTAGTCCTGCAAGTATTATCAAACTTGCACCACCTCCCCTAATAGTACATCATGTGAATCAATAGTACAATTATGTGAATAAATAGTATAATCATGTGAAAAAATTAATTATAGTATAGTACATTCATCTATACCTCCATTTTTAATTTAGTCATGCAAGTATTATCAATCTTGTACCACCTCCCCTAATAGTACATGAATGTTAATCAATAGTACACACATGTGAACAAATAGTTATAAGCATCTGAATTAATAGCAATTAATTGCTCATTTATCCGATTAATTACCCGATTGGTCAATATAACCTCCATCTCCATTATTATCGAAATAGATATCGATTTCCACTAACACTAATAATCCCAACACAATGGAAATATCAATTTCATCTTTAATCGACATGAACTTATTCATCATTAATATTATAGCTCACAATATTTAACAACCAGATCATTCCTAGGAATGAGGGGGCTTTCCGATAAGGATTTCTCCCTATTGCACATGATTAGGTGACCAAACCTCTCCTCGATGTAACTTTCTAGTACATTGTCAATATTGCAAATAATAATATGAATAACTTTGTTGTCTCAATTATTGATTTAATAATATAAGATATTATGCAGATGATACTGTGGCAATAATTGAATCAATAATATGAGAGATATTATAAAGAACTCTCGTAGTAATAATTGAGTATAAGCTGGTGACTTCTAACATAAGAATCAATAATCAATACCGTATGTGCTACTATGTAACCACATTACGACATCGTAATTTTTTACTAGGGTAATTCAACAGTTTAACGGTAAAACTTTCGCCGTTATTTTTATAAAAAGATAATTCAGTCATTTTCTAACTACGACAATACTTCTGTTGTGGGGTCCACCAATGATTGTGCCGTCGTACGAATATTCCCTGTTAAAACGAATATTCCCGACCAATCAAATATTATATAACCACTTGTTTACTTTGCAAAATTTGTAAATAATACCCACAACTATAACATTATATCAAATCCACACCATAATATTCAAAAATATATTTTGAGAAAAAAATAATCTTTATTCATAAAAGTTGGGGTCTTACATTATCCTATTCATTGCGGTTATTAGCCTAAGGTATTCCTACCTAAGGTTTATAACCAACAGCTTTGATACCAACTGTGAGATCCCCAAATCCGGGTTCTAAATCACCACGGATCTGGTTCAATCATTCTATCACTATTGCGGAAGATATAAACATAATTTTTTTATACAATAAACTTTACACACTTCTCCCAAAGGTCGAGTAACCTTAACTTAATACACAAAGTTCATAACTTATTTGAATTACAATAACATTAAGATACAATACTGTTACAAATCTAATTACACACATATACTAAAGTTGGAACTGTCTTTGACCTTTCCTTGTATCTGACGTATTCGTCTTAAACTGCAATATTTATCATGATATAGCAAGGGTGAGCATAAGTTTGCCCATCAAGTTTAAGTTGAATAATTTAATGATATATCATGATTGAAAGAATTTGAATAATAAGCTGGATATAATTTAACAATATATTTGCGAACTAGCAGGAACGAGTTTTCTGACTGAACACGCATTTAACATGAACAAATATATCTGGACCGAATGTTAATGAAGGTGGTCAGCCTTTCATAACTGATGAATACATGTCATACACACAGGGTGCAATTTAATAATTCTTAGACATGGCAATCATAAATGATTAACCACAAGTATAATTGAATAATACAACTCAAGGTCGAGTTAAGAAAGAACTTGCCTGAACCGTTGATTACCATTACGCAATTTAATAAGCTTTGTCGGAACCTAATATATAAATAATATCGATATACAAATTAGAATAATATCATCACAGTATTTAAAATAACTTAAACACATTATCACATAATCCTATCCGTCGATAACACACATAAGACTTAACCTCAAGTCAAACTTTTACAGTCTGAGTCGATTTCGGTACCATTCTGACATCACGACGGTCTAGTCGGATAAATATCGAGTTTAAGTTCAATTAAACTCTGTCAAAACACTTAAACATTATTTAAGATAATTTATTAACAGTCAAAATATTTTTCGTAAGCTCGTAATATTTTTTAAATAATTATTATCATTTATCATTAATTTTCAATCATTAATACCGTATTTATATAATATAAATACCACATAATTCATTTATCATTAATATTTATTTAATATCAAATATTAATAAAAATCATCACGTAATATAGTAATATATTTATAATATATCAAAGTATTTTTAATACCTTAAAATCATATTTATATGATTTTTAAACAGTTAAATTCATTATCCGGTAATTGCTATTAATATTAAAATATTAATATTTTCATGACAAAATATCAAAAGTTGGTTATGATGAATCAATGGAGTTTTCCATTTGATTTAGCTTATAGAACACAAGTAACGAAGTTATGGCGAATTTTACGAAAATAGACGTTAAACGTCGAAAAAGTAAAAAGCCTGGATTAAAGGTCAAAAGTTGTCGTGTGACTTGAAAACGATGGTTTCCAATGTCAACGCGTGAGATAAGGTAATTAAGAGTCGTTGGCGAAAGAATCGTCGAATTCCGACTTATAACAAAGAAAACGAGTATCGAGCGGTCGAAAACGTTAAACGAACGCTTAAAAATGAACTCAAAGGTGAATTCCGAGTTAACGGATTCAAAAATGTGAAATTCTTATATGGACACGTAAAGGATGTGATTTGTGACTTGTAGGCTTTCGAATGGGTCAATTCGGATGTAAAACGAACAAACTAGGAAGCCGGGATTTTCGTTAGAAAAAGTGGAATGTTTTGGCTAACTAGTGCAGACAGACTCTGGTACAGAGCGCCAAAATCAAGATACAAAGTGGTGGCACCACGATTGCGAGACTTTTACGAGTAGTACCACCCTTAACTTCGCCGCAAACGCCACTAGAATACATAGGATGTCGTCTTGGCCTTGTACGGTAGTAGAAAAATGTTGACCAAGTTAGGTTTTGTTCCATTTGAATGTAGACCTAAGGTAAGACATTGAAAGTACTTAATGTACATAATAAGATTTACCTTAAATCGCTTATAAGGTGTTAATGTAAGAAGATCTAATAAGGTTTAATAGAAATTAAATGAAGAACGTGAAGACGTAATAAGTAAACCATAAATGACGTTCAACGTTGGTATTTAACCAATAATGATCGAATGTCGGTTAATGACGTAAGAACGCTAATGAGACGTAACAAAGTATAGGAAGTCGTATTGACTTTAATAATGAAGGTAATTCAAATAAGACATAGAAGAGAAAGAAGTTGGTTAGAACCGTAAAGTTAATTTGTTTGATAACTATTTACAGTGTGCTATGTGAATGTATCATGTAGATCCTGTAAAGATTGAGAATAGTTGAATTGTATATTCGAAGACGCTTGAAGGCAAGTCTTTCTTAAATGCTTGTCTAACCTTCGTGTTAGCCAAGTTTTATGTGATGCATGTTATACAATGCATGAATGATATTAAAGAAAGAGTCGATGCCCGTTTTAACTTGGCTAGACAAGTATTGAAGAATGAATGGATTTGTTTACCAGTCTATTGATATAGAACTGTTAACGCTATCCTATGCCAAGTATTTGGTATGGATGAGAAGGTAAGTTTGTCTATGTACAAACAAAATTATTTTTCATCGATTATTCGATGGGCACGCGAGGTTGCCAAATGTTGAACGTAAATACGTTTAACGTAAGAGTGTTGATCAACATAGAGTACAATAGGTTGATCACCTAGAAGTGCTCGTAAGTAAAGACGGGTGGATGGCCTTAGTGCCGGATATCCTTTTCAAGTATGAAAACGAAAAGAGTATGTTCATGGTCTATTGACCGGTTCATCATTCCTAAGCTATTATATATACTTTGGAATTGTTATTATGACATGAGAAGTACTAGTTAAATGTTTCATAGTGCCTCGTAGTTAATTATTCAGATATTGAGATAAAGCATGTAATTGTTAAGGTGAAATTCATATGATTCTTTGTTAAGACTTTTTGAGCTAGTTATGCTCATTCTTGTTTGAACTATATGTTTGCAGCTAAAGCCGAACGAACTGAGAGTTCTAAGAGAGATAAAGGCAAGGCTAAGATGGGCAATTAATCTTCTTGTAATAGATTAGTGTTTTTGATTGTAATATACTTATGAAGATCAACGAATGTATTCGGTTAATGAACCTGGGAAAGGATTTATTACAAATGTAATACAAAAATAGTAATTACACTCATTTTGTTGTCATCTCAATGGAATGATTGTATGGATTGTAGTATCTTGGAGCACCATCTATCAGGTTGGAAGATACCCGGATTTGGGGGCGTTACAAGTTGGTATCAAAGCATTAGGTTATAAAACTTAAGGGGGGGAAGAACCTTAGGCTAATAACCTCGTTAGGAAAGGAAGAGTCCGAAGAAAGTTAACTCGAGTCAAATGAGTTAATAAGGTATTGAGGAAACTTAGTACCGAAAGATTTAAAAGATGGAAAGTAACCCTAAATGGATTAAATGTGATTTGTACTTATATTATTGTGTATTATGTACTAATCTATTTGTTATGTGTTATTGTAGATGTCAATCGATAGCTTGATGTATATGGATATACATGTGATCAGCGAGGAGTCCGTGAACCGAGTTGAGACAGTACATGTGCCTTTAGCGAACATACCTGTAGTGATTCTAGAAGAGTCAGAGCCCGAGGAATATTACTCGGAGGAGGACTATTCTGAGGAGACCATGGGGATAGCATCATATTTGAATATGATGATTGATGTGGAGGATGACATAGAGGTGATATCGATTAATACGGTGATGCCTGCCCTAGAGTCAACACCTACAGAGACTATGAAGGCAATGTACCTCTCAGTGCTTGACCGTAACGTTCAACTGCACAACACACAAACATTCAAATGAAATGCCTCAAAAGAACTAATATGTCTTATATATATTCCAAAACAATACTACCATTCCCTGTGTTCTTTATAACTGCTACATTTGTTCTTGTCATAATATCAAATATTATCATTACAAACCTATACTATTACATAGGCAATCTACACGTTCACTTTAGCCTTCTCTTTATCCTTGTAGAATCCTTTGGTCCATTCGGCCTAAGTCGCATTCATATGGTTCAAGCAAGAATGAGCATAACAAGCTCAAAGCAAGTATAACAATTTCATTTTAAAAGCATGCTTGAAAACATAGGAATCAGATATCTTCAATAACCGGATGATAGTTACGTAAGTACTATCAATAATTCAAAATAGCTTTCCTTTTTCCTTCAAAACATTTTACAACAACAATATTCATCAATTCATCAATTTGGTTCAAGACGTGAACGCCTTTATAGTTTTTTAAAAAGGACAACCCGACACTAAGTCCGTAAGTCCCAAGATAGCTTACTTTTAGTACATCTAGTGATCATTTATAGTACCCTATGTTGATCAACACTACATCCATTAAACGTGTGTACGTTTAAGTTATGGCAACCTCACGCGTCCATCGAATAATCGATGAAAATACATTTGTTTATACATATTCAAGCTTACCTTAATCCGTATTCAAGAATTGGCATAGGATAGCGTTAGCAATTCTATATTGAAAGACTTGTAAAGAAATCAATCAATCTATCAAGATTAGTCTAGCCGAGTCAAAACCGCATCGACTCTTTCTTCAAAAACCATACACGATCTCATAACTTGAATCATTTGAAAACCTGACTAACATGAAGGTTAGACAAGGGTTTAGGAAAAACTTTCCTTCAGCGTCTGCTACCGAATAATTATGTTTCCTTTGAGTCTTTACAATCTCTACAATATATAATCACATAATATACCACATTAGGTCATGAATGAACATACATAGTTCCTAAAGAATCTTACCCTACTTCTCAATCTAATCCCGTATTAGATTTGTTATTATTGGTTCCGACTTTGCATTATTCTTTACATCATTCTTACCGACTTCTGTCTCTTCCATAACTTAAGTGAAGTTATTTCATTAGTACAACTCGGTTCAAGTTAATTATCCTTCCTCACGGCTTACTAACGTCCTTACGTTATCATCCGAAAACTCGATCGTCATTATTAAGTTATTTTATTGCATACCATTCATGTTCATCTTCAATCGACTTTCTTTAACCCTAAGTGATCATACTTGGGGTTTAATTATAACTTAATAATGTTTATTAAGTTCATTAAGTTTGTATTAAACAATTCCCTTCATTTTTATCTTCATAACCAATCTTCATTACCTAGCTTTTAGTAAGGCAATATGCTATATGCGCCATTTCTTTTTTGTCTTTGTCTGTGCACAAGCCGCCGCTTCATTAGGGTTTGGAGATCGGACTCAAGATCATGTACATGAGTCCCTTTGTTAACTATCATCTGCGACACGAGTTTTGCAAGTGTCCGGAGCTCACTTTAAGGTGTCATGGCGCTACGGCCATTTAAGCTTTGAGTCGCGTCATGGTGCGCGGACTCGAGCCACGTGATAGTTTTGATGATTTCAACTTTCATGAGATTCCTGACTCATAACTTCTTCGTTATAAGTCCGAATTGGCTCATTCAAGAGCCTACGGTTCACAAATCACGATTTCTACGTGTTCATGCAAGAATTTTATCTATTCGACTTTGTTTGCTAAAATTTCACCTATTAGTCCATTTTTAACGAAAAACGATAAACGCTCGTGAACGTTCAACGCTCATTTCTTCGTTCTAAGTCAGAATCCGACCATTTTTGAGTCCGCAACTCTATAATGACAAATACGACTTGTCTCCATTGAAAACCAATGTTTCCAAGCTCAATATCAAAATCGACTTCCATTCCGAGAATTTCACTTAATTCGACGATCGTCGCTCGCCTAATCGTGTGAATTCTGGCGAAACTTCGTTACTTGAGATTTTTAGACTGTTTCACTTGGATTCAATCCATTATACCAACTTCTTGACATATATGCTTTGTTAACTTATAACCATGATAAGTTATTACTAGTTCATTGTGAATTTGTAACTTATGAAAATATAAACTACTTATATTTCCATTTAACTTACTTCTTCTTTTCATATGACTTATTAATGAGTTAAGTCCTTTAATCATTATTCTTACATCTTATTAATCATGCTAACTTTATTAATGTAAACATATTACAAGTTTACAACAAGTTCTTATACTTTCATTATAAGTTCATAACTTATTTATGAATGAATTAACTTATTCATGATTACGAATAGCTTATTATTTAAGATTTATACTACTTATTAAGACTAAAGCCCTTTGGTTTATCATTCTTAACATACTATTCTACCAATACCCCTTCTCTACTAAAATGGAAGAGAAAGAAATCATGGTTTAAGAACACTTACCTCTGATGATCACACTTGCTTGCTAATCTTTAATCTTCTTCTCGATTCTTGAAATAAGAACTCTAGCTTTCTAGCTTTTTTCCTCAAGTCACTAAGCTCTCAACTTATAAGTTATTGGTGGAAAATCTAATAAGGAAAGTCTAACTTATAAGTGCTTATTCTCTCAACCAAATAAGTTGCTTTGAAATGAGAGGAAATGAACAACCAACAAAATGAATTCAAGCTCTCTATTTATAGGCATTCCAAAGTGAGGGTAAAAGGGTCATATAAGGCCACTCCACCTCCTTAATCACCTCCTTACTATTCACTACTTGCTCATTAAGTTACTTGGCCTCACACATTTTGCTTGGCCATCACAACTCTTGCTCACCACTCCTCTTAGCCATTAAGTCACCTTACTTACTTGCTCACCACCACACTTGGTCATCACACTTACTTAATTATTAAGTATACTTGATCATTACTACACTTAGCCCTTAAGTTTCTTTGTTAATCACATTAATCACTTTGTGTGCTCTCACCACACTTACTTAGCCTCTAAGTTTACTTGCTTCCCTAATTTGGATCATCCATGGTTTGCCTCATAGGTTTAAACCAACTCTTAACCCATTGGATATTTACTTTGGGCCTTAGCTTAATTAACTTACTTAAATCATTTGGGCTTAGCATTATCAAACACTGGGCTTTGATCCTTAACTTATTTTGGGCTTTACATTAATTTACATTGGGCTACACACATTACAAACACTTAGGCTTGCACATTAATTCTATTGGACTTAACCATTTCCTACACAATCCTACTAATTCATTACAATCGCTTAAAGCCTTACAACATATACTCCACACGATAATTCTCGATTCTAACTCAGATACTTATTACTCATATATATGATATACCATCATTCATACATTCTCATATACTACCTCATGTAGTATTCATATTCATTACCTCGCATAATAATACATATGATAATACGATCATCGCTTTTACTTTATCAATCGATTATATTTCCTTCTCGTAAATCATTTTCCTAAACGTTAGGTTTTAAGTCCACATGTAAAATATTACATTTTCCATAACTGAAATATTATTGGATATTCCATCTCACATCGATATTCTATCGTTACGTATTTCTGAAGTTCAAAAATAATTTGAAAGCGTAAATGCGTGAATAAGTTTTTTCAAAAATTTCTGAAAGCTTTTATTTTCGCTCTTCGAAATTCAAACACTTTAATTCTACCACGTAGCCAAAATACTACAACATTTTCGACATTTTTAGGTCATAGAAACCACCTTCGATTAGCTTGCTTCCATAAATAATCAATTAAATTCATTTAATAAAATAAAAATTTAATTCTCAAAATCCGATTTTCTCTGTATGCTACACTCTTTCCTCCTTATAAGGATTCTCGTCCCCGTAATCTCGCTAATAATACCTACACCACAGAGGATAATTTTTCCTTTATTTTAATCTCGAGTTCCCACAATGCTTCTTTCGACATTGGGGTTCTTTTATTTCACCTTCATCAAGGTATTATCTTAATTCACATGACTTATCACTTCCTATCAATAACTGAGTTGGAAGTTAAACACTTATTAACACATTACGCGATCTCTATATCATCTTAGTTTATTCTTTTAACTTATATTTATAGAACTCAAATTCTCCTCAAAATAAGACTATAATATACTTAGTCTTCTACTTATCCTCGCATCATCTTCTTCATTCGCTTGCATCCCTCGTTACTTAGTTGTTTTACTTAACTCATTCCATTATCGTGGATCGAGTCCACGCTTTTGAATAACAATTCTACCCCTTCATTCCGTAATTTAACTTCTAACTCGATCTTACCATTTTCGTTATTAACTCATTCGAGTCGTTAGCATCGATAGCTTTCCCTACCCCTCCTACTTAAACATGGGCCACAACGTTTACCTTTCCCCGAATGATATAAGATATCACAGTCCTCTCTCTACTACATATTCACTCTTCGTGTGTGGAGATATATTTCGCACTCTTAGAGTCCTTGTATATCTCACGCTTCTCTCAGATAAATACTATCTTCATATTTTTAATTCAAAACTACTACCGCCAATTATAGATAATAAGTAGGATAGACCTCCTCATAACCCTTTAATCGGGCGTGATGCATATACACAATGACATTGCCATGCTATAAGAGCACGCAATCATAACATCTATGCAAACATCGAGATACACTACAAAACTTCCTCAGATCATCCGATAAAGATAATACAGTGCCTTTAATCAACCTTTCTTTTTAAATCCTCGTGACGCTAATGGTACCTTCAACCATAGCATCCCACAAGGGTAACTATCAAATCGCCACCGACTTGATTGGCGCCTCTTGGAAAAAAACCTACTTCAAGACATTAGTCAACCTAAATGACATAACCGTAAACTTGTCATAACCATAACGAATTCTCAACGCCATCTTAGGTACCTCCTCCTTCTTCCTTACTTCCAACCGACTATACCCCATACATACATCTATCTTTATAAAAATTTTTTGCCCCTCTCAATCGAATCAAATAGATCATCGATCCCGGGCCATGGGTATTTATCCTTAACCGCTATCTTACTCCTATTACGATAGTCGATATGCAACCGTAATAACTCATCCTCTTCCTTAACACCAACCTAACTTGAGTCATGGTTCACAATAATAATGTCGCGGTATTTTATTATCAGAATTACTACCTTAGATTTTCTCGAGAAAACTAAAGGTTCACACTTTACTTATAACTATTTGTTATAGCTCTATGGTTAATCAACCCATTCATACCGAGAATTTCCTCAAATTTTCTCAACATGAACAAGTATTTTATCTATCGATACCTACTTACTTCTATTATCCATGAAATAATTTTCATTTAATATAATTTAATTAAAGTTATTTCCTCCTTCTCTACCTTAATGTTTTAAAGGTATTTATAATCCTTCCGCATGCACTCCTAGATGAGTCTTTCCACATGTCTTTACACTCTTCGATCCTTCACTTAGATCCCCTGTGTCCACTTCAAGATTCCTGAGTTAAAAATTTATGTCTCTTTCGCATACCGCCACTACCATTCTCTACCTTGGTTCCTCCTCTCTCTTGCTCTCATCTTTTCTCTTTGTGGTATTGAGTCTACAACTCACTATCACCTTATGCTATAATCACCTTCTCCGTAATGATCCCATAGGAAACACTCTAGATCACCAAAATCCCACTATAGAGCTAGGGTCTCGTGCCCCGCTCCAATCCACGAGCCTTCACCTCCTCCTTGTCCACACTGATGTGAAACAAACCTTGCCAATTCATTTGAATTTGGTCACAGATCGGGAAATATCATATCCCTTGCTTAAGTTCTAAGAATTCAATCTCTATCCTCCTCACATATTTGTAGGGAAATAATTCTCAAAGAAAACCTTCTTGAATTGTTTCCACGCTATTAAGATCTGTTTCTAACCCCACCCCGGTGAGCCTCCCACCAAAAGTTGGCTTTACTCTTCCTTAGGTAAGTCACAAAAGAAAACTTCTAGGCTCACCCACGCTTGTAATAACAAACGCCTTTCTATTACTTTTACCCCCATGATGGGACTCTATTGGGTCCATCTGTTCCTTTGAACTCCCATGACCTACGCTTTTAAACTATTTATAGGTAATCGTTCTAGCTACCCTAGGTTCGCAGGGTATTCTACCCCTGCTTGGTTAATGCAAATTGTTAATAATAACTTAACGAACTCTTGATAGGGTTGTTTTGAACCCCATTAATTATCATTATGTGATTCCGCTTCCTTATTACATTATCTTCTCCTGGCGACACATTTTTAGATTAAATAAAATTTCATTATTATCTATTTACTTACTTCGTTATTAATCGCCACATACCAAATCGCATCATAACAAATCATTTCCATGAAAACTTCATTATATACATATGCTTCTTTATAGTTTGAAACTATTTACAATTTACGCTCATAGCCAAAAGCTATTACATTTTCTATCCCGCAATTGAACTTCACAAAAGTTGGGATTTACAAAAGACTACCCTTTTAAAAAGAGGGTTTTACATCATTACACACATATTTATAACTTTAGATTTCTAATAATGCATAACAAAGATCCTCGTGTTTCTCATTCGCAATCATCGCTACTAAAGATCCCGACTAATCATACGATGACGGGTTTGTCCCGACTCAATGGAATAACAAGCAACCTTCACTTGAAATCCTTATGTGCACTCTCATGGATGTAAGACATCCGTGATATCTTCCTATCCTTCTCCCCAGCTTTCATTTAAGCTCATCTACCGCTTTATAATTCCTAGCATATGCCTCGCCATAAGCACCGCTTATCGTGTTTCTAACTCAAAATCAGCTTCAGACATCTTAGCTTCATGGAGATAACTAATCTCTTCACTCGATTCTCGCATAACTGCACTCCAAATTGCACATTCTCGTTAAGCGCCGCCAGATACAATGCTTCCATCAGATCCGGAGGTGATGACTCCAATGTAGGTACCACCGTAGAAGAACCGATGTTACCTCTCTTTCTTCTTCCACATCGCTCATCATACTAAGGTATGACGATATATCCATCTCTCCCCTCGAGTAGTCTTCCTCGTAAAAGTACCCTCCGCCTCCCACTCCTCTAGAATCACTATTGGTACCTCCGCCACCCAAGATAGGTATTGTGCTCTACTACTTGTTCACAAGCTCTTCACTCACCGCGTGTATATCTCTATACATCAAGCTATCGATCGACATCCTATAATAACACATATGTTGATTAGTACATAACACGTAATCGTATAAGCACAAATCACATTTAATTTATTTAGGTTACTTTCCATCTTTTAAATCTTTTGTATCGAAGTTTCTCAATACCTTATCGACTCATTCAACTTAAGTAAAGCTCAAAGTTTACTTTCATTGGACTTTCTTCCTTAACGAGGTTATTAGCCCAAGGTTCTTCCCCTTAAGTTTTATAACCTAATGCTTTGATACCAACCTCGTGACGCCCCAAATCCGGGTCTCTTTCAACCCGACATATGGTGTTCCACTAAGTACACAGCTTCACACAAACATTCAATTGAAATGCCTCAAAAGAACTAATATGTCTTATATATATTCCAAAACAATACTACCATTCCCTGTGTTCTTTATAACTGCTACATTTGTTCTTGTCATAATATCAAATATTATCATTACAAACCTATACTATTACATAGGCAATCTACACGCTCACTTTAGCCTTCTCTTTATCCTGTAGAATCCTTTTTGGTCCATCATTGGCCTAAGTCGCATTCATATGGTTCAAGCAAGAATGAGCATAACAAGCTCAGCAAGTATAACAATTTCATTTTAAAAGCATGCTTGAAACATAGGAATCAGATATCTTCAATAACCGGATGATAGTTACGTAAGTACTATCAATAATTCAAAATAGCTTTCCTTTTTCCTTCAAAACATTTTACAACAACAATATTCATCAATTCATCAATTCTAGTTCAAGACGTGAACGCCTTTATAGTTTCTTTGAAAAGGACAACCCCACACTAAGTCCGTAAGTCCCAAGATAGCTTATTTAGTACATCTAGGTGATCACTTATAGTACCCTATGTTGATCAACACTACATCCATTAAACGTGTGTACGCTTAAGTTGTGGCAACTCACGTGCCCATCGAATAATCGATGAAAATACATTTGTTTATACATGTTCAAGCTTACCTTATATCCGCATCAAAGAGTTGGCATAGATAGCGTTAGCAATTCTATATTGAAAGACTTGTAAAGAAATCAATCAATCTATCAAGATTAGTCTAGCCGAAAGTCAAAACCGCATCGACTCTTTCTTCAAAACCATACATACGATCTCATAACTTGAATCATTTGAAAACCTGGCTAACACGAGGGTTAGACAAGCGTTTAGAAAAAACTTTCCTTCAGCGTCTGCTACCGAATAATTACGTTTCCTTTGAGTCTTTATAATCTCTACAATACATAATCACATAATATACCACATTAGGTCATGAATGAACATACATAGTTCCTAAAGAATCTTATCCTACTTCTCAATCTAATCCTGTATTAGATTTGTTATTATTGGTTCCGACTTTTCATTATTCTTTACATCATTCTTACCGACTTCTGTCTCTTCCAAAACTTAAGTGAAGTTATTTAATTAGTACAACTCGATTCAAGTTAATTATCCTTCCTCACACGGCTTACTAACGTCCCTTACGTTATCATCCAAACTCGATCATCATTGATTAAGTACGCTTATCATTGATATCATTTCATGCTCATCTTCAATCGACTTTCTTTAACCCTAAGTGATCATACTTGGGGTTTAATTATAACTTAACAATGTTTTATTATGTTCATTAAGTTTCATTACTAAACAATTTCCCTTCATCTTTACACTTGTAACCATTCTTCATCTCTTAGACTTTTTTAAGGTCAAGGCTGCACATGCCATTTTGATTTTTTTTTTTCATGTCATATCAAGGCCACGCTTATTTAGGGTTTTGAGATCGGACTCAGACGCTGGCGCGCGAGTCCCTTTGTTAACTATCGCCACTGCATGGTGCGAGTTTCAGTTGTAAGTCTCGAAGCTCACTTTGGCGTCAATTGGCCACGGCCCATTTGAGTTGAGCTGCATGCCGCGACTCGAGCCACGATAGTTTTGACAGATTTTCAACTTCATGAGATTCCCTGACTCAGAACTTCTTCAAGTTATAAGTCCGAATTGGCTCATTCAAGAGCCTACGGTTCACAAATTACGATTCTACGTGTTCATGCAAGAATTTTATCTATTCGACTTCGCTTGCTAAAATTTCACCTATTAGTCCATTTTTAACGAAAACGATAAACGCTCGTGAACGCTCAACGCGCGCTTTTTCTTCGTTCTAAGTCTAATCCTACCATTTTTGAGTCCGCAACTCTATAATGACAAATACGACTTGTCTCCATTGAAAACCAATGTTTCCAAGCTCAATATCAAAATTCGACTTCCATTCCGAGAATTTCATTTAATTCGACGATCGTCGCCTAATCGTCGTGAATTTAAGCGAAACCTCGTTATTTTGAGATTTTTAGACCATTTCACTGGATTCAATCCATTATACCAACATCTTGACATACATGCTTTGTTAACTTATAAACATGATAAGTTATTACTAGTTCATTGTGAATTTGTAACTTATGAAAATATAAACTACTTATATTTCCATTTAACTTATGTCTTCTTTTCATATGACTTATTAATGAGTTAAGTCCTTTAATACTTATTCTTACATCTTATTAATCATGCTAACTTTATTAATGTAAACATGTTACAAGTTCTTACAAGTTCTTATACTTCCATTATAAGTTCATAACTTATTTATGAATGAATTACTTATTCATGATTTATCCGGCTTTATTAAGACTTAAGCCCTTTTGTTTATCATTCACTTCTTCTTAACATGCTAGCTCTACCAATACCCCTTCTCTACAAAAAGGAAGAGAAAGAAATCATGGTTTAAGTTCTTACCCTTTGATGATCACTGACTAATCCTTAATCTTCTTCTTCGATTCTTCGAACTTCAAATAAGAACTCTAGCTTTCTAGCTTTTTCCCTCAAGCCACTAAGCTCTCAACTTATAAGTGGTGGTGGAAAATCTAACAAGGAAAGTCTAACTTATAGTGCTTATTCTCTCAACCAAATAAGTTGTTTCAACTGGATGTATAAAATGAACAACCAACAAAATGAATTGAAGCTCTCTATTTATAGCATTCCAAAGTGAGGTAAAAGGGTCATAAGGCCACTCCACCTCCTTAATCACCTCCTTACTATTCACTACTTGCTCATTAAGTTACTTGGCCTCCACACATTTTGCTTGGCCATCACAACTCTTGCTCACCACCTCTTAGCCATTAAGTCACCTTACTTGCTCACCACCACACTTGGTCATCACACTTACTTAATTATTAAGTATACTTGATCATTACTACACTTAGCCCTTAAGTTTCTTTGTTAATCACATTAATCACTTTGTGTGCTCACCACACTTACTTAGCCTCTAAGTTTACTTGCTTCCCTAATTTGGATCATCCATGGTTTGCCTCATAGGTTTAAACCAACTCTTAACCCATTGGATATTTACTTTGGGCCTAGCTTAATTAATTAACTTACTTAACTCATTGGGCTTCTTGCATTATCAAACACTTGGGCTTTGATCCTTAACTTATTTTGGGCTTCACATTAATTTACATTGGGCTTTACATTACAAACACTTAGGCTTGCACATTAATTCTATCGACTTAACCATTTCCTACACAATCCTACTAATTCATTACAATCGCTTAAAGCCTTACAATATATACTCCACGATAATTCTCAGATTCTAACTCAGATACTTATTACTCATATACGATATACCATCATTCATACATTCTCGTGATACTACCTCATGTAGTATTCAGATTCATTACCTCATCACATAATACATACGATAATACGATCATCGCTTTTTTTTATCAATCGATTATATTTCCTTCTCGTAAATCATTTTTTCCTAAACGTTAGGTTTTAAGTCCACAAAGTAAATATTACGCTTTTCCATAATCGAAATATTATGGATATTCCATCTCACATCGATATTCTATCGTTACATATTTCTCTAAGTTCAAAAATAATTCTTGAAGCGTAAAAGCGTAAATGCGTGAATAGTGTTTTTCAAAAAATTTCATGTAGCCAAAATACTAAAGCTTTTATTTTCGCCTTGAAAATTCAAACACTTTAATTCTACCACGTAGCCAAAATACTACGAATTTGCTTTTCGACATTTTAGGTCATAAGTAATAATGGAACACCTTCAATTAGCTTGCTCCATAAATAAGGGGGTCCTAATTAAATTCATTTAATAAAAATAAAATTTAATTCTCAAAATCCGATTTAAGAAAGGTGATAATAGCGGAGTGTGGTAGTGAGGCGTTAATCCAATACCACAAGGATATAAAGAATAAAAGTAAGGGAGAGGGAGGAAATAAGGCAGAGATTGCCAGTGGTAGTGGCAATATGCCTAAGAGGAAGAACTTTAACCTTGGGAATACTGGGGTGAAACAAGGGAATCCTGAACGTAGGATGAAGGCATTCAAGACATGCGGTAAGACTCATCTAGGAGTCTGCCTGAAAGGGAAAACGAGTTGTTATAGCTGTGGACAGGAGGGTCACATATCTCCCAACTGTCCTAATCCTAAGAAAAGCCAAAGATGTTTTGTTTGTGGGTCGGTGGACCACATGGCAAGAAATTGCCCGAAGAAAGGGGCGGAGGGTAGTAAAGGTTCTGGTAGTGGCAATTTGGCCATTACTGGACCAACACCCTCATTGGGTAGACCCTCAGCCCGAACGTTTAATATGACCGTCCAAGATGCGGTTGCATCAACAGATGTAGTAGCAGGTATCATTCCAGTCAACGAAATAAATGCTTATTTGTTATTTGACTCGGGTGCTACTTGTTCTTTTATAGCATGTGGATTTGCTAAGCAATTGGGATTTAATCCTGAAAAATTAGAAATACCTTTAGATGTTAAGGTAGCAAACGAGGAGATAATTCCCATTGAGCACATTCATAGGAATTATTTCGTAGATATCAAGGGTAATAGATTATCGGTAGATCTTTTACCGATAAGGTTAAAGGAATTCGATGTGATTCTCGGTATGGATTGGTTAATTAACTATAGAGCGATAATAGACTGTCATAGAAAGAGTGTAAACCTAAGGCTTTCTAAGAAACCTGAGGTGGTGTTTTATGGAAATAAATCACCGGGACGTTCTTGTTGTCTAACCATGACACAAGCTAGAAAGATGTTGAAGAAGGGGTGTAAGGGTTATCTGTGTCATGTGGTGGATACCCAAAGAGTCGGAACATAATTGGAACAGATAGTGATAATTCAAGGGTTTATGGATGTGTTTCCGGAGGAGTTACCCGGTATTCTGCCAGATAGGCATGTAGAATTTGTGATTGATTTGTTGCCGGGTACGGCACCAGTTTCAAAGGCACCATATAGGATGGCACCAGTTGAGATGAAGGAGTTAATGGTTCAGTTACAGGAACTATTAGATAGAAAGTACATTCAACCGAGTGTGTCTCTGTGGCGAGCACCGATATTGTTTGTAAAGAAAAAGGATGGATCGTTACAACTTTGTATCGACTATCGAGAGTTGAACAAGTTAACGATTAAGAATAAATACCCGTTGCCCAGGATCGATGATCTATTTGATAAGTTGAAAGGGGCAAAGTATTTTTCTAAGATTTGCGCACGGGGTATCATCAACTAAAAGTGAGGAAGGAAGATATACCTAAGACGACGTTCAGAACTCGTTATGGGCATTGCGAGTTTTTGGTTATGTCGTTTGGGTTGACGAATGCGCCAGCTGCATTTATGGATATGATGAACAGAGTGTTCAAACAGTATTTGGACAAGTTCGTTGTAGTGTTCATTGATGATATTCTAGTCTATTCTTAGTTGCCAGAAGATCATATTGAACATCTAAGAATAGTGTTGGAAACACTACAGAGGGAGAAGTTGTATACGAAATTCACTAAGTGTGAATTTTGGCTCGAACGAGTGCAGTTTCTTGGACATGTTATAGACAAAGATGGCATATCCGTAGATCCAGCAAAGGTGGAAGCAGTAAATGAGTGGGAGCAACCGAAAATGCCAACCAAGGTTAGGAGTTTTCTAGGGTTAGCGGGATACTATAGAAGGTTCATTTAAGACTTTTCTAAATTAGCTACTCCGTTGACAAATCTGACAAGGAAGTCGGTAAAGTATGTATGGACAGAAAAGTGTGAGTATAGTTTTTAAGAACTAAAAAGGAGGTTGAGTGAGGCACCTGTATTATCTTTACCAGATGATACGGGGAATTTTGTAGTTTATAGCGATGCTTCACATAGAGGACTAGGTTGCGTGCTTATGCAGCATGACAAGGTCATTACGTATGCGTCACGTCAGTTAAAGGATTATGAGAAGGTTTATCCTACTCATGACCTAGAATTGGCAGCTGTAGTGTTTGCTTTAAAATATGGAGACATTATTTATACGGGGAGAAGTGTGAGATATAAACGGACCATAAAATCTGAAATATATCTTCACACAAAAGGAGTTGAATATGAGGTAGAAAAGGTGGTTAGAGTTGATAAAAGATTATGATTGTGATATCTTATATCATCCGGGGAAAGCGAATGTAGTAGCTGACGCGTTAAGTCGGAAGAGTAGAGAAAAGCTATCAATGTTAACGACTCAGGATGAGTTAATAACCGAGATGGAAAGGATGGAGTTAGAAGTTAAGTTGCCAAGTGAAACAACAAAGATGTTATTTTCAATACAGACTCGACCAACGATAGTGGAATGGGTTAAAGAAGTACAGATATGTACCGAAGAATGCGAGTGTGTGAAAAAGATAATGAAAGATGACGTGAAGACTAAGTATAACCTTGATAAAGAAGGTTTACTTCGTTTTGAAGGAAGAATTTGGGTTCCAAATAATTCTGAGTTGAAAGAAGAGATTATGTGTGAGGCCTATAGTTCTAGGTACTCGATACATCCTGGTAGTACTAAGATGTATCAAGACCTTCGTCAGAACTTTTGGTGGTCGAACATGAAGAGGGAGATCGCAGAATACGTTAGTAAGTGCTTAACTTGTCAGAAAGTTTAAGGTGAACACTACAAAAAGACCAAAGTGGATTGATACAACCACTGGAGATTCCGGAGTGGAAATGGGAGCATATCACCATGGACTTTGTGGTGGGACTTCCAACGACGAGAAAAGGATACGATGTTATTTGGGTAATAGTGGATCGGTTAACTAAATCGGCTCATTTTCTACCAATAGGAGTTAGGTATAATTTAGAGCAGTTAGCTAAACTTTATGTCAAAGAAATCATTTCCAGACATGGAGTACCTATTTTGATTGTGTCCGATCGTGATCCACGATTCACGTCAAACTTTTGGAGGAGTTTGCAAGAGCAAATGGGAACGTATTTGAGATTGAGTACGACGTATCATCCACAGATGGATGGACAAAGTGAACGAACGATTCAAACGCTAGAAGATATGTTAAGATCATGCGTTATGGATTTCAAGGGGAGTTGGGATGAGCATCTACCTTTTGTAGAATTCGCTTACAATAATAGTTTTAACGCTAGTATAGGCATGCCACCTTACGAAGCGTTGTATGGGAGGAAGTGCAAAACACCACTTTGTTGGGATGAAGTAGGTGAACGTCGAATGTTGGGACCTGAAATGGTACAACAAATGGCAGACATGGTTGAGCTAATACGAACTCGATTGGTAGCAGCTCAAGATAGACAAAAGAAGTATGTAGATCCTCGTCGAGAGAATAGGGAGTTTGAAGTAGGTTCATATGTTTTTCTAAAAGTATCGCCTTAGAAAGGGAAGATACGTTTTGGAAAGAAAGGGAAGTTAAGTCCAAGTTTTGTAGGACCTTTTGAGATTTTAAGAAGGGTAGGAGAGGTAGCTTATGAAGTAGTCTTACCTCTAGAAATGGAAAGAATACACAATGTGTTTCACGTGTATGTGTTGCATCCTTATAAACCGGACTACAAGCACGTAATAGAATATGAGTCTATTCAAGTAGAAAAAGACTTAACGTATGAAGAACTTCAGATTCAGATTATTGATAGGAAGGAACAAGTCTTGAGAAATAAAGCAATACCTCCAGTAAAGGTAATTTGGAGTAACCACGATGCTGAAAAAGCAACGTGGGAGCTCGAAAGTAAAATGAAGGAAAAATTTTCTCATTTGTTTATGTAAGAATAGCGAGATTCTTGGGACAGAATCCTTATAAGGAGGGAAGAATGTAACGCCCGAGAATTTCGAATTTTGAATGAATTAAATTTTTATTTGATTATGTGAATTAAATGAATTTAATTGATTTATTATGTGAGTAAGATGTTCGAAGGTCGTTTTATGACCTAGAATATATGGATGTGGTTAGTATTCTGACTTTGTGCTAGTATTAATGGTTGTGAATTATCAAGACGAAAACGAAGGTTTTCCGAGAATGTTTGCGTAAAAACACTGTTGGGAGAATGCATATTATGATTTGATGTTTTAATGTATATGCTCATGATTATTTGTAAAGTCCTTCACGTAAGATATGTACAAGGACTTAGTGATAGATCAAATTTGTTAGGTTGATCTAAGCTCTTAACGTATATCATTCTGTAAAGGAATGAATAGATAGAAAGATCAAAGCTGTTAAGTTGATCTTGAGATGTAATAGATGGGCTTCGAAGAAATTGGAGTGTATAAATCTGATCAGTATTGCAGAAGTCAAGGCAGAAACGTAGAGCTTAGAAGATCTTAGTGTGCCTGCCTTGAAGGGCCTCTTCGGGAATCGTAGAGTGGTCCCAATGTCTGCCGAACCAACTCAACGATCGTAGTGTGCTGAAGGGAACGTAGAGTTTACAAGTCAACGATCGTAGAGTGCTCTCGAAATCGTAGAGAGCTAAAAGTCAAGCAAGCAAAGATCGTAGTATGCAAAGGTTTAAGAAGAATCGTAGTGCTCTCGGCTGATAGCATCAGACCAGGCACCAAGACGACAAGTCACTACGATCTGTATTGCAGAATACCACGATCTGAATCGTAGAGCATCTGTCTTGTGTCAGAGAACGTCGAGCCTCATGATTTATGTGGAAGACAAATTCCAACATAAGAGGAATGGATTCTAAATGCTGCAGTACTCACTAGTCCCAAAGACACAAGAAAATATCCTTAGTATACAACAAAGAGGCATATTGAAGAAGCTAAGGAAAGTACCATTGGTAAGGGGGAAAACACCTTTTCAGGTGTTAGGTGAGAACGCGATCTGCGGTGTCGGTGGGCGTAATGCGTTTCAGAAGATGTGCAGAAATGTCTCCATCAAAGATCAAAAAGGTCAAACGCATTTAATGTCTCAACGGATGGATCCAACGGATAGTTTTCAAGATCACATATATGCAAATCAAGCAGATAAGAGAGAAGTAAGCAAGCATTGAACAAAACTACGTGTACAACTCTCAAGCTCAACTCTACGATCTGAGAATTTGCAAAGCTTGCTCAGCTACTCAGTTCTTTCGAACAAGTGCTTAAACAACAACTGAGTAGCAACCATCAAGAACTCAACATCTATCAATCAACTGAAGAAGAGTACCAAGTCTGCTGGACTTGAAGAGTTCTAAGTGAACTGTAAGAGAGCCAAGTCTACTGGACTTGAAGAGTTCAAGAGTGAACTAAGAAGTTCCTAGACTGCTAGTCTAGAAGGAATCTGTGTGATTCAGAAGTTGTAAAAGACATCCTTAGTGGATATCCTACTCGTTGAGTAGAAGAGTGGACTAGAGCTTTAAGGGCTCTAAACCACTTAAAACGAACGTGTCTTTTACATTCATACTATAAACTGTTATATCTGCCATAACTGCTATAACTGCCTCACTCTCATAACTCCACTGCTTTGTAAAGAAGATTAAAACAAACATAAATTCCGCTAAGTTTTAATCATCATCAAAGAACAAGTTTAAAAATGAAGAGATTTTTAAATATCTATTCAACCCCCTCTCCCCCCTTCTAGATAACTATTGTGCCAACTAGGAACTAACAGTTAGTTTCAGAGCGGGTTCTATTATACAGTTTACAAGCCTTAGTAGATCCAATGGCACACGTACCAAGTGAATCTAGAACTGGAGGAGGAAGCAAGCCACTAATGTGCAACAAGGATAAATTTGCAAACTAGAAAGTTAGGATGCAAGCTTACATGGACTCAATAGATGAAGATATTTGAGATCGTTCAAAATGGACCCTATATTCCAATGAAGCTTGCACCAACCACTGACGATCCAAACAGAATACAAATCAAGGTTAAAGAAGAGTGGACAGACAACGAGAAGAGAGCTGTCCAACTTAACAAAAAGGCCAAGAACATCCTAATCCAATCCTTAGAAGATGATCTGTTTGAAAATGTTGTCAACAACAAAACATCTAAGGAGGTTTGGGAAGCTTTGTTGATCATGCACGAAGGAACTGAAGAAGTTAGAGAAAACAAACAATCTCTTCTGACACAACAATATGAGATGTTCGCTCATGTTCAAGGAGAGAACGTGACTGCCACCTATGAGAGATTCAACGTTCTGCTCAACTCTCTACGAGCATATGGGAAGATCTATCCTAACAAAGATCTGATCATAAAGTTCATGAGAGCCCTACCGAGCAAGTGGGACGCCAAAACCACTGCTATAAGAGAGTCAAAGAATCTTCACGAGATGATAGTCCAACAGCTATATAGAAATCTCCTGACATACGAACTGGAGCTGACTCAACGAGCTGAAACCCTATCAGAAGGAAAAAGGAAGGATAAGGGTGTTGCTCTCAAGGAAATTGAAAGTGCATCAAAGGTCAACACCGAGATTGACTCTGATTATGATGAAGACGATGATGAAGACCTTGCTATGCTGGTAAAAAGACTGAGAAGGTTCATGCATTAAGGCAAAACCAGCAAGCCAAAGAAGGTCAGCAAGTACAGCAGCCAAGAGCAAATAAATGATCTATGCTACAACTGCAAGAAGCCTGGCCACTTCATTGCCAACTGTAATAAACTTCTAAGAGAAGAACTAAAGAAGAAACAGCATGCAAAGAAGGAATACAAAGGAAACAAAAGGCCTTAGAAGATAGACAAAGGCTTGGTGGCTGGAGGATCAAGGATTGATTCAGACAATGACTCCAATCCTGACTCCGGAGATGATGAAGAACCACAAATGGCTAATCTGTGCTTAATGGCCAAACATGCAAAGGACAAACAAAACCTCAACATTCATGATGTAAGTCTTGATGAGGTATTTGACTTTAACTCACCTGATGTAGATATAAATGATTTAAGAACTACACTGCATGGCATAACCACTGATCTACATCAATACATGAAGTGGTTCAGGGTTTTGTCTAAGGATCATTCACTTCTTCAAGAGGAGAAAAAGAAAGTTCAAGAAGAGCTTGAAACAGCCCTTCTAAGTACTAACCTTCTATCCAAGCTTGAGGCTGAGAATGAGACCTTAAAACAGACAAACACACTCAATGTAGAAAGGGAGTCTAATCTAACCTCTAAAATTGAGGATCTAGAAAAGACTATCTCTACATAGAACAAATCCTCATCATCCATGGACTCCCTGCTCTCTAGTCAGAGAAGTACATTCGACGTAAACGAGCCAGGCTTTGGGGAATCCATCTCAGAGCCATGTGTGAAAAAGACAAAGGAAACTAGCACTAGTAATGCCTCAAGTTTTAGTAGAAGCATTACCTTTGTGAAATCCTCCCAGAGGGAAAAACAAGTTCAACCCTGTTCTACTATCTCCATTCACACTCAATGGAGTAAAGGATCTCATGCTGGTCTGGAATTCATAAAAGAGAAGAGTAACCTAACCTCTACTCACCAACCTCGAAGAATCGTAGAGTTAAGCAAGACCAACTCTACGAATCAACTGGGAAGGTACAGTAGAGGTAAGACACACTCATCACTATTTATGAAATCCATGGACACGTGGAAGAATGAGAATCAGTTTAACAGAAGGACAACTAAAGAACCACACAATTCCAAATGGAGGATGAATCATCATACACACACAGGCATGCATCATACTAGATGTTTTATATGTAATAAATATGGTCACAAGGCTGCCAAGTGTTATTATAATTCCATGCATGTAAGACCCAAGATTAAACAGATTTGGGTCCCCAAAGGCACTAACAAAGAAGGACCCATGCAAATATGGGTACCAAAATGAAGGTTCAATATTTTGACAGGAAAAGAGCTCCACGATCACCACATGGTATCTGGACAGTGGATGCTCAAAGCACATGACCGGGAACAAAGCCCTTTATCTAACTACATAGAGAAGGAGGGTCCCTCAGTCATCTTTGGAGACAATGGCTCGGGCAAGACAAGAGGATATGGCTCTGCTGGCAATGGTGCAATATCTTTCAGCAAAGTAGCATATGTGGAAGGTCTCCAACACAACCTTCTAAGCATCAGCCAACTCTGCGACAAGGGTCATCAAGTGACATTCCTCAACAACCAATGTCAAGTCAAAGATTTAAAGACATCTGTTGTAAAGCTAACCGGGACAAGAGAAGGAAATGTCTACACAGTGGATCTTGGTCAACTAAGCTCAGATGAGACAATATGTTTTCTGGCGAAAGCATCTAAAGAAATGAGCTGGTTGTGGCATAGACGGTTGTCTCACTTAAACTTCAAGAGCATGTCCAAACTGGCATCAAAAGATCTCATAGCTGGCGTACCTAAGTTCAACTTCGTAAAAGAAAGGCCATGTAATGCCTGTCAGCTTGGAAAGCAAACCAGAAGCTCATTCAAAATCAAAACTGCCAACTCTATTGATAAGCCCCTGCAGTTGCTTCACATGGATCTATTTGGGCCAATTCCAACCACTAGTATTGGAGGAAAAAGATACTCTCTAGTTATAGTCGACGACTACACCAGATTCACATGGGTATTCTTCCTAACTTCAAAGGATGAACCGAGCTCCCAGTTAATTAAGATGTTGAGACTGGTGATGAATGAGAAAGGAGAGAAAATCAAGGCCATAAGGAGTGATCATGGCAGAAAATTCGACTTCTCAGAAATGGACCAGTTCTGCATAGACAATGGGATTAGTCATAACTTCTCAGCTCTAAGAACTCCTCAACAAAATGGAGTAGCTGAAAGAAAGAACAAAACCTTGATAGAAGCTGGAAGAACTCTACTTGCAGCAGCTCATCTCTCTGAATACTTCTGGGCAGAAGCTGTCAATGCTACACGCAGAATAGATCACTGATACACTCTATGATCAAGAAGATGCCCTACGAACTGTGGAAAGGAAGAAAGCCAAGTGTCAGCTACATTCATGTTTTCGGTTGTGCATGCTACATTCTCAACAATGGAAAGCAGTACCTGACAAAATTTCAGCCCAAGTCAGACGAAGGAAGCTTTCTTGGATATGCCACAGACAATAAGGCTTACAGAGTCTTCAACAAAAAGACACTGAGTGTTGAAGCCTCAATTCATATCATCTTTGATGAAACAGACTCAGACAATGCAGTGCTTCAAGACACTACGATCGATAGTACAGACACTACGAATGAAATGATCGAGCCCAACACTACGATCGTAGTGCCAGATAGTGAAATCGTTGAGCAACAAAATGAGATCGTAGAGAGGTCTATGCAAGACAGTGAACCTCCACACCAAGAAGAAGAAATAGATCTTGAAGACTTAAGACAAGAAGGCATCAGGACAGATGGCCCAACCGGTAACAGATGGGCCAGAGATCACACTCAGGATCTAATCATTGGAGATCCGAGTGCTAGAGTCAAAATAATAGCTGCTACTCAAAATGAATGCTTTTATCTAAGCTTCTTATCTCAAACAGAACCAAAGAAGATAGAGGATGCTATGGAAGACTCCAGTTGGATAGAAGCCATACAGGAAGAACTCAACCAATTTAAACGAAGCAAAGTATGGAGATTGGTACCAAGACCAAAGAGTCATCTTGTCATTGGAACCAAGTGGGTCTTCAGAAACAAAATGGATGAAGATGGAGTTATAACCAGGAACAAAGCAAGATTAGTGGCAAAGGGCTATTCTCAAGAAGAAGGCATTGACTATGATGAGACATTTACACCTATTGCAAGATTAGAAGCCATCAGAATCTTTCTTGCCTTTGGTGCTCACATAAAGTTCAAAGTCTTTCAGATGGATGTCAAAAGTGCATTCCTAAATGGAGAACTTCAAGAAGAAGTCTATGTAGAGCAACCTCCAGGTTTCATCAATCCATCTCTTTCCAATTATGTTTATAGATTAGACAAAGCCTTATATGGTATTAAACAAGCACCTAGAGCATGGTATGAAACACTAACTAACTTCTTAATTGAAAATGGGTTACTAGAGGTAGAGTAGATACCACACTATTTCTTAGAAAGCATAAAGACAAAGTCTTATTAGTTCAAATATATGTTGATGACATTATTTTTGGTTTCTTGACGAAAAGTTATCAAGAGATTCTCTAAGCTGATGCAGAGCAAGTTTGAAATGAGTATGATGGGTGAGCTGAATTTCTTCCTTGGACTGCAAGTAAAGTAGACTGATGAAGGAATTTTCATAAACCAAGCCAAGTACATCAAAGACCTACTCAAGAAGTATGGCATGGAATCAGCCTCTCCCATTAAAACACCAATTGCTCCTGCAACCAAGCTTGACAAAGATGAAAAGGGTAAAAGTATTGATATAACTCAATACAGAGGTATGATAGGTTCTCTTTTATACCTAATCGCCAAGAGACCTGACATAATGTTTGCAACATGCATATGTGCTAGATTTCGTGCTAACCCTAAAGAGTCGCATTTATCTCAACGTAAAGAGGATCTTGGTATCTCAAGGGTACACCTTACTGGGGCTTTGGTACCCCAAGGAATCCTCATTGAACTAACGGGATACCACAGATGCTAATTTTGCGGGATGCAAAATAGATAGAAAAGAGTACCAATGGCTTTTGTCAATTGCTAAAAACATACTTGTGTCTGGTTTAGCAAAAAGCAAAACTCGATGTTCTTCAACCGCAGGTTTGAATACATTGTTCTTTGGCGACATCGTGCTCGAGATCCATGGATGAAAAATCGCCTAGTGACTATGGGTTTGATTTCAAATCTATTCCCATTCTTTGTGATAACACAAGTCTGATAGCAATAACTCATAATCACTGTTATGCTTTGTAGGACTAAGCATATAGAGATAAGGTATCACTTCATTAGGGATCATGTACAAAATGGAACTATATCTTTACAATATATCCCTCATCGAAAATCAACTTGCTGATGTTTTTACAAAACCTCTAGATGAATCCAGATTTAATAAGTTAATAAGTGAGCTAGGCATGCTAAATCTACAACCATAAAATATATGCTCTAGATTGTGCTAACCATAATGAATCAAAGGTGAACTCAAAATCGTAGACATGATCAAGGGAAGTCCACGATCGTAGAGCTGAAGAGACAAAACCACCTCAACGATCGTAGCAAAGACTCAACCATCGTAGTGTAGACTCAACGATGATAAAAGCCCCATCAACAAAGCAAGAATGCATCATGTGATGATAAGTTTCAAAACATAGCTATCCCTCTGATAAGCGCCTCAGGAACAAACCTAACCCTTGACTAACTTCAAGAGGTTGGCCCTTCCTGAGTTACCTTAAAAGAATGCTATGACAAAAACTCATCACAAGGACCCGGACAGACTCGACGATCGTAGATCAGACAAGACGAATGCTGGATAGACTCGACGTTCGTAGATCAGACTCGACAAATGCAAAAGAGCTCAACGATCACTAAACTACCTCAACAATCGTAGTCCTCCCTAAGGACACCTCAGCTCTGAAGGTGCTAAGGGCAAATCAGTACAATCCTTATCAGTCAAAATCGTAGAGCCAAGCAAAAGTCGACACCTGTCCCACTAAGCGAAAAAGAAGAGAGGGAAGTTACAAGTACAAATTGAAATCGTATTTTTGAAATCTGAAGTTCAAAAGATTATCTCTCTCATCCTCTCTCAAAGAAGAAGCCCTAAATCAAAACAAAGCTCAGTCATATCTCTCTTCCAACTACAAAATCAATGGCGGCATCCAGTGTTATCTCAGGCTACAGACTCTGTTTTGACTAGTTCAAAATTGCTCAACCTAAATTTCACAAGACTCTGGCGCTATTGAAGAAGGCAGGTCTCGAAGAGGCTTTGGGCGCACACACACTGATATATCCCAAACTGGTGAAAAAATTCTACATGAATGGTGTGTTCAAGCACGACACCATCACTACGAGAGTAAGGAACGAGGAAATCACTTTGAAGGCTGAAGACATCAATCTTGCCCTAGGTCTCAAAAATGAAGGGCATCCATTCTTAGATAGCGTAGACTTCTAAGAGGGACTTAGAAGAATGCATCAAGAGAAACTCCCCTCTGTGAAAGGGTACAAGAAGAAGGAGTTCTCATAGAGGTATGAATTTTTAGCCTATATACACTACTACAAAATACTAAATAGACAATATTTAAACCACAACGTTTTTTAATAAAAAACGTTGTGGTGTTGTTTTTCATAACGTTTTTAAAACAAATGTTATAGATATATATGAAAAAACGTTATCTCTTTTAAAGAGTATTTTTTTTGTTTTAACTAGATAACGTTTTTTTTAAATGTTGTCTATTAAAAAAACACGGAGCTTGAACACTTAAAATTGAAAATTAAAAGACGTATAGTCTTTTTCTTTCCTAGCCTTCTAACATCGCTTCCAACATCTGAAGCAGTTCTCTGCTCTCCCAAATCCCAATCTCTACACCCTCCCCTATCTCTCACTCATCTTCACATCACAGATCTCGCGCATTCTCAGTGTGTTCACTCATTTTGGGCCCTCACAGCGACAGATCTCGCACATTCTCGACCCGAATCTGTTTTTTCAAAACTGCAAATCGACAGATCTCGTGCATTCTCGACCATCTCTCAGCCAATTTACTTAGTGTGTTCACTCATTTCGCCATATCAGAGGACGGCAGAGAGAGATGGGTCCAGCAAAATCCGGCGCCGTCCGTACAAAATCGCAGCAAGCATTCGATGAAATGGTGAGGCAAAACATGGAAGATCTGGGAATGGACCCCACCGAAGCTCTACAAGACGCCATGGAAACCCTTACCCTCCAAGGCGTCGATCTATCTGGTATAACTTAAGACCCTTTCAAAACCCTCTTCCCACAATTACCTTCCATCTTTCACTTTAATTTCACGGCAATTATAATTTTTTTTTGCTGCAGGTATTGTTACTTGCGTTCTAGGAGAGAGTAATCCAGTGGTTGAGGCCTTGGATAAATTGAAAGAATTGAGTTTTAAATGGACTGCAGATGATTGTACAATTGCTAATGAAAATGAAGTGGAAAATGTTATTGGACTACTAGATGAATTGAGTGATTTGTGCCGTGTTGAAGGATTAGGGAATGCAGCCATTGCTACGAAAAATGGAGGGCTGGAATTGGTTTGTTTGATTTGTTCGAAAATTCCTGGTGGTTGCGATAGGGGTCTCATTTCAGCTTTGAACACAATGGCATCATTTCTTCATGGTATCATATATTTTCTATCCTTTTCCTTAATATCTAAGTTGTGTTTATTTCATTTTCTGCAAGTGTTTTGGTGCTGAAAAGTTTGAAGGAAATTTGAATTGTGTTTTTTATAATTTGAGTTTTTTATGTTCATTGTCACTCAGTCTGTTGTAGATGAACAGAATTCCTAAAGTTTTAGGTAAAATTTAAATTTTGTTTTGAATTGGTGCATATTATTATTATCTTATTGAAAAATGAAGGAAACTATGTTGGCTTTCCTTGTGACTAGTGATATTTACTGACTAGGAACTATAATGTTTGCAGCAATCATGTGGATCAGGGGTTCTAGCTGATGGTCGGCTTGCTGACCTCATCAGAAGAGTTTCTACCTTTGGGATGGGTTTAATGAAGCTTGACTTACGTCGGGTTTGTTTTTCTGGAATGGAGATTGTAACATTATTAGGTTATTTGGTCTGAAGTTCTTTGTATTGTACCAGGAATCTGGTAGACATGCTGAGACACTGGATTTTTTATTCGTCAAAGAAATAATTGCTGACTGGACTTTTGAGAATTTACCTGTTTGTGATATAATAATGAACAACAGTAGGTTGCAAGACTTGGTGATGTTTCTGTATGAGCTTGCACTCTATAACTAATTACCTGTACTGGGCTAATGATTTTCCAGGTCAAAATGGAGATATTCGATCACCAAAGAGAGTTTGCACTGATCGAAGCGTATTAGTAGAGCGAAATTCCTTCACATCACCAGTGAAGGATCGCTAATGTTGTATATATGTTTTAAACAACAAAGTAAAAGGTTTTTGACTGGTTGAGGCTTAAATTGTGTTGATAAATTGCCGGATTATGGTCTCTCACTTTTTGATTGAATTCTTAGTGGATTTTGGTCTTGGTACGAATTATTCTTTTAGAGAACTACTGTAGTCTTCATGTTCTAAATGATTGTCCTGTTTGCTAATTCTATTTCTCTCTCATTTTAATCTTAGGCGAAGGTACTGGTCTTGCTAAAAAGGCTAGTGCTTCAACTAAACTCAAGCGTCTTCGTTATAATGCACTAAGGGTTTACTCATATGGAAATGAATGTATTAGTTTCTATAGATTTTCTTCCATTGATTTTTGTATATATTAGTTATGTCTTAGTTTTGTTTGTTTAACTTTGATAATAGAAATAATGGGAAGCTGGTGGAAACTGCAATATGGCTATAGCAGCTGCAAGACTGGGACTCCATTGTATAAAAATTGGTCATGTTAGAGACTGGGACTCATCATATTTTAACTATGCAAGCAGCTATGCAGAAGTTCGAGGGCTTCTACTGATAGTTTAGGGATAACAAAAGAGTGTTGAGAATTTGTAAGTTATGTTCTCTTTCCTTCTCTGTCTCTCTGTAATTAGTAAGTTATGTTCTTTTCTGCTGTATAAATTTGGATAATCAGTTATTGAGAATAGCATAATCTGGTTTACTTGGGATTTTATGTTTTCTGTTAAAGAATATTGGGGAATTATGATGTAATTGATGGGAAGTGTGCCAATAATTGTGGCCAAGGTAAACTGGTGGAGTCTCCATGTTTCCAGTTTCTCAGAACTTTAGTTTAGAAGCTTATATACTATACCTCTCTTCCACCGTTAAGCAGGAGTGATTAAATTTACTTATTGAAATGTGGTTAGATTTGGTTTGTATACTCGAGTACAGTTATAATCTTGATAGAAAAATTGTCTCATCAAATGTCATTTGTAATTCCTGATATATAGCAAACATTATTCAGCTGCCAAGTAATTCCTGAACTATAAATTGTCAGTGATTTCTAGGGTTTTAGATCATTCCTTGAAGTAACACTGAGTTCCAAGAATTTGTTTTCAATGAAAGACATTTCAAAGGTGAACTTCTTGTATAAAACACAAATAGTTGCTGCCTATCTATGATCGAGTATCTGAAGGCTCTTAACCCAGTATACATATATGGTTTTTGGTGAACGCTTATCCTCTAGTTGAGATGATGACATCTTGGGAGATAGATGCATCCCAAGCATCCTGAAACAAAGTAATCACATTAGAAAGAATCACAATGAGAAACCAGAATCTGCACAATATAAAATTTCTTCTGCCAATAAGAATCACATCAGGTGATCCTTTGGGAGAGTGCTTGTTTGCTTTATTTATTGGACTTGTTTTTTTTTTGGTATATTCCATCTAAAGCTGATTCTTCAATTGTGACTTAATAGGCAACTCCAAAACTCAGCGAGGACAAGGTGAAACAGTGTGTTGACACTGGACTTAATGGAGAATACTTCACTAGCTTGTATGGTTAACTCGGCATTAAAATCTGGATGTGGAAGTCCGACAACTAAGTTTCAACAGGTAAAAAATGATGACATCTCCAAGTTTCAACTAATCTGGATATGCAGCCAGGTTGGCTTTTAACCTTTCTCAGAAAGTTTAGTGTTGCTCAACTCAGAGAAATGCGAACGAATTTAGCCAAGGTTTTTATCTGCATAAGTTGTAGTTACTGTATTTGAAGTAGTACTGTAGTTCAATGTGTCAGCAGTAAATAGTTATCAGTTATATGTTACGAGAATTCTTGTAGATTTTTTTAGAGTTGATTTGCATTATTTGTCAACATTTGTTTTCCTATAGTTATTATGTGTTTACTTTTTGTGAAAATGAGACCACTTAAAGATTGATTGATTATGTTCTTTTGATTCCAGTACTCGAGGCATTTCTTATATTCTCATCCAGCTCAACCAATGGGTTTAGTGGACTTGGCTTGGAGAATGGTGTGTTGTTATCCTCCCTCCCATTTACTGATTTTTCTTTCCTTGGTGATTTATTATGCTGTTTTACTTGAAGAAAGTAACAGTCAATCATATGCTATCATTGTCATTCATGGGTATTATTTTCTCTTTTTCAAGTTAATTGAATTTCAAGGCATTAAGTTTGAAGTAGGTAATGCTGTTGTTGCTTATTGCAGTAAAATATATAGAGTTTTTCTATGTGATGCTAAATTGCCTAAATGTACGAGGGAAATGAGAATTTTTGTAGCATAAAACTTGTGATGTTTCACTTCTTAAATCTTTGTGTAATGATATGGTCTGGAGTTACTAAGATGGTAATTGCAATTTAAGTTGATGAATGATAGGAGGTTCTTCTTCTTCTTGTGTTCAATGTTGCCAACATATAGCAGGTAAGGTGGTGAACATCAAGCTTCACACTCGGAGATCACTACGTGTGGTGAAAGAATCCAGAAGCCTGTGCACTTGTGATTGCAAGCGTGCCAACATTACAAGCTCAGGACCCTCAGCTTGATTTGTATCTAGGCAGCGTTGTTGGGAGCAACAGTCAAAGATTTTCGCAGACTGATTCTTGTGAGGCAGATTCAGAGTTGCTTATGAATGATGGGTGTGCAATGGCCAGATCTCTGAAGGTGGTTCACAGGACGAGTTTGAGGTTTTGGATTTAAGTTCCTTTTGCTTTTTCCTCTTCTTTCAAGTTAACTTGTTGTTTCTTTATGAAATTGTTTAAGTCAGAATCTGAAACTAAAAATTGTAGGGATGTATGGATAGTTTGGCATTATTGAGATGTAAACGTATTGTATGGTATTAATATAATATTTTTTTGTAATTGGCATTACAAAGAATTATTGGGATGTAAACATATTGTATGGTATTAATATTCTTTGTAATTTTAGCTATATATAATGGCATTAGCATATTGCGGTGCATTCGCAGTAATGTAGGTGAATCACAACATTTTTTTCTTTTTTTTAATCTACAACATTTTAAAAGCGTTTGTAAATATGCCTAAACGTTGTCTGATATACTAAACAACAACATTTTTAACCAAAAAAACGTTGTGGAATCATACCTACTATAACGTTTTTGAGCATCTGCAAATTTTTTGAAAACAAATCTACAACGTTTTTTTTCTAAAAAACGTTGTGTATTGTGCTTAACTTCAATGTTTTAAAAACGTTGTGTAAGGGTGTCAAATAGACAACACCTTTAACCACGACGTTTTTCTGACAGAAACCACAACGTTTTTTCCGCGTTGTCTATTTACTGTTTTGTAGCAGTGATAGTTGGGAAATATATATATGCTGTAAGAGCTTAGGTCACGACTCTGTGAATGAAGTTCAACTTAGGCTCATGACTGCCATGAATTATGGAATACAACTAAACTATGGAGCCTTATTGCTCGATTGGATAGGTAAATGGCTCGTCAACTCAAAGAAGTCAAAAAGCCCTCAGAAGATGCTATATGGGCGATTCATAAGCATTATTCTACAGTCTGCCCTGAGTGACAAAATTGGGGATGAAGAAGAAGAAGCTATCAACCCAAATAGGTGAATGACCCAGCAGCTGTTTGAAAATTGGAAGAGGAACCCGGTGAGTATGTTCGAATGATGATGTAATCCGATTGGAAGAACTGGGGATCCGAAGGACTCAGCCTTCAAGAAACATGTCTGTTGTTAGGGAGGTCGAAGAAGAAGAAGAAATCAACAAAGAAGAACCCTCTGTCCTTACCAGAAAAAGCAAGGGCAAGAGGAAGCTAAGGACTAAACTGGTAGAAGAGCCTCAAGGATCTACCACTGATATACCCATAGAGTCCTCTGATATAGAGACTTTGAGGATGCTAAGGAGAAAGCAGCAACAAGATGAAGCATATGAGGATCAGGCTACTATATCCCAGATCCTGAAGAAGAACAAAGTTGGCCATAAGTCCAAAAGGCCATCATTCACCTCAATCGTAGAGTCTCTACTGTTCGTAGAGACTAGACCAAGCATGGCAGGCAAGGAGGTAGCTGCTTTAAGCATAGTGGCTGTTAAACAGGACAACACTCAGGTTCAGGAAAATGTTGAAGCTGTGGCTAAGTCTAGTAAATCAAGGAGAAAGCTGGTCAAGAAGTACATTCTTGAAAATGAAAAAGTTCTCAAGAAGGAAGCAAAGAGTATGGTTGCCAAGAAGGAACTGCCCAGAGCAAGTCAAGAGGACAGTGATCCAGCTGAGGGGGAGATCCCTGAAATTCTCATGATAGAGAATACACCAGCTGAGGGGCAGATGCCCGAAACTCAAGAAGATGCTCCACTTGAGGGGGAGTTTTTGAGCTTACAAGAAGATGATCAAAGTGAAGGGGAGTCTCAGTATATCTCCATGCGGAGGAAGGATGTCCCGCCATAAATGAATAAGAACGAGTGCGGATCATCAAGAGCCCATTGAGATAATGGAGTCCTCCAATGAAGACAGAGAAGAGGAAGAAGATGATAATGACCTTTAGATCACTAGTGTGGGCAGAGATGGGTATAGAAGCTATCTCTACAATAAGATGTTCTCATACCTACCCATGATGCCATACCATAAAGCCCAAATCCTAAAGCTGTTGGGATCACATGTTACGGAGTTTCAAAGAGTATCCAACCATCTCAAAGATTGGCTCATGGATTTCCGGGAAGTTTCAATTTTGCGACAATTCCTCAAAGGATAAACTTGAGGTATTGTCCATCCCTACCCAATTCAAAATTAATCACTTGTCATCATCCTCATTTAGTCAATTCTATGAATTCCCTCGATGGTTGGAAGTGATTCTTAATCCAAGAATCAATTTCCAGTTGCAGAATCCTAAAATTACATGAATCGAGAAACCAAATCTGATCAACCTCATTTCGCTCACAAACCACCACCTCTACGATTCTTGACTCTAGCCCCATCATAGATTCCCAAATTGAAATCGTAGAGCCACATATTCCCACATCGAAACTCAGCCCTCCATCGAGACATACCATCCTCCTCCTCCAATGACTATTTTAGTCTTGATCTTGCTCTCTACTCCCTGCAAGATCAATCCCAGAAAAGATCCCCTCCAACCAACAATCCTCAAACCAATGATACTCTTCCAAATCTGCCCACCAAAGATAACTTGAATGAAGTGTCTAAGAACATGGTCAAGAACATTGAAGAAAGCCTGGACACTCACTCAGACCTCATTCATCTCCGGCTGAATCAAATGATCACTGCTGCAAATAATATCCCTGGCACTCTAAATGTTGAGCTTACAAAGAAGCTGAGGGAAATTATCCAAGAAATTCTTAAGAGCATGAAGGACAGAGATGTAATTGACTTTCAGATTGCCACCAAGCAAAGAGAGGCTGTTCTTGAAATGCAGAAAATCAAGAAGTTCAAAATCAACTTATGCTGGAGAACATCATCAACTTGAAAGCTTTAGTCCAAGAATTCCAGAAATCTTATGTCAATCAGGAACGACATAATGATATTGTTCTCACTGCCCTCCGAAACAAAGAAGCTCGATCTGAAAAACAAATCAAGGATAGTCGAGAGGACATTGCTCAGACACAAAGTCAACTGAACGAGCTTGTCCAAGGACTGAATCGACTTTCTGCAGACATTCGAACCCTTGATGCTGACATAAAGGGGGTGAATAAAGAGAAAGGAGCACAGGGAGATCAGGGCAGAGGCTAAGGAGGTCAAGTAAACCAAGAAAGGGGAAGATGAAATTTTCACGAAGCCCTCCTGCAAGACAGTTCCACCAACAGACTGCACGATCAAGCAATCAGACTCAACGATCTGATCAGCAGGAAGTCTTGATGGCTCAGCCTTTAAGAAATCAAGGGCCAAATACCAGCTCACCAAATGTGACCACCACAGGCCTAAGAATGCCAATTGGAGATCCATCATTCATGAATAGGCATGATCACAACCCGATAGTAAGTCCGAGTGAGCTGGAAGAGTTAGCTAGAAGAGATGAAGCTAGCAGGAAAAGAAGGGCTGAGGAGTATGCCAACCCTCCTCCACGAAAAAGGACAAAGAAATAGAGATAAGTGTAAACTTGAATTCTTATTAATGTAAAGCTAAAACTGCAATATCTCTTTAACATCAATAAATTCATACTTATTTTCTAGAAATTTCAGCTGCTCACTGAAATACTAAGTCATGTTTAAATTTCCTGCAAATACATCTAGACACTAATAAATCATGACAACAAATCTCCTTGGTTATGTCAACATCAGATAGGGGGAGATTGTTGGGAGAATGCATAATATGATTTGATGTTTTAATGTATATGCTCATGATTATTTGTAAAGTCCTTCACATAAGATATGTACAAGGACTTAGTGATAGATCAAATTTGTTAGGTTAAATTAAGCTCTTAACGTATATCATTCTGTAAAGGAATGTATAGATAGAAAGATCAAAGCTGTTAGGTTGATCTTGAGATGTAATAGATAGGGTTTGAAGAAATTAGAGTGTATAAATCTGATCAACATTGCAGAAGTCAAGGCAGAAATGTAGAGCTTAGAAGATCGTAGTGTGTCTGCCTTGAAGCGCCTCTTCGGGAATCGTAGAGTGGTCCCAATGTCTGTCGAACCAACTCAACAATCGTAGTGTGCTGAAGGGAACATAGAGTTTACAAGTCAACGATCGTAGAGTGCTCTCGAAATCGTAGAGAGCTACAAGTCAAGCAAGCAAAGATCATAGTATGCAAAGGTTTAAGAAGAATCGTAGTGCTCTCGGCTGATAGCATCAGACCAGGCACAAAGACGACAAGTCACTACGATCTGTATTGTAGAATACCACGATCTAAATCGTAGAGCTTCTGTCTTGTGTCAGAGAACATCGATCCTCATGATTTATGTGGAAGACAGATTCCAACATAAGAGGAATGGATTCTAAATGTCTTTGCAAAGACTCACTCACGATCCCCAAAGACACAAGAAAATATCCTTAGTATGCAACAAAGAGGCGTAATGAAGAAGCTAAGGAAAGTAGCATTGGTAAGGGGGAAAACACCTTTTCAGCTGTTATGTGAGAAAGTAGTCTGCAGTGTCAGTGGGCCAGAATGCACTTTCAGAAGATGTGCAGAAATGTCTCCATCAAAGATCAAAAAGATCAAACACATTTAATGTCTCAACGGATGGATCCAACGGATAGTTTTCAAGATCACATATATGCAAATCAAGAAGATGAGAGAGAAGTAAGCAAGCATTGAACAAATAACATGAACAACTCTCAAGCTCAACTCTACGATCTGAGAATTTTCAAAGCTTGCTCAGCTACTCAGTTCTTTAGAACAAGTGCTTAAACAGCAACTGAGTAGCAACCATCAAGAACTCAACATCTATCAATCAACTGAAGAAGAGTACCAAGTCTGCTGGACTTGAAGAGTTCTAAGTGAACTGTAAGAGAGCCAAGTCTACTTGACTTGAAGAGTTCAAGAGTGAACTAAGAAGTTCCTAGACTGCTGGTCTAGAAGGAATTTGTGTGATTCAGAAGTTGTAAAAGACATCCTTAGTGGATATCCTACTCGTTGAGTAGAAGAGTGGACTAGGAGCTTTAAGTGCTCTAAACCACTTAAAACGACTGTGTCTTTTACATTCATACTATAACTGCTATATCTGCCATAACTGCTATAACTGCCTCACTCTCATAACTCCACTACTTTGTAAAGAAGATTAAAACAAACATAAACTCCGGTAAGTTTTAATCATCATCAAAGAACAAGTTTAAAAATGAAGAGATTTTTAAATATCTATTCAACCCCCCCCCCTTCTAGATAACTATTGTGCCAACTAAGAACTAACAAATACTATTCATCCAATTTTGTTCTGAGGTAGGGTTTGAAATTTTGAGAAACGCGTAATGATAGAATACGAAGATAGTATGGAATATTCAATAATAATTCTATTATGGCAAACGAAGTTTTCGTTTGCAGATGTAAAACCTAAGGGTTTGTGAAAGAGGTTTCCGAAAGGGAAATGCAATGCGTATAGTCATTTCGGATATTATGCGTGTGACATACGAGTATTATACTAGTATAAATACGAGTATAGTATGAAGAATAGTACGACGTATAATGCGATTACTATATGAGTATTAGACGAAGAGAATACGTGAGTTATACGTATAGAATACGAGACATATTAATAAAGTATGAGTTAAGGGTTTGGTATAATTTAATTGGACTTGGATTAATAGCAAGCCCAATGAATTAAGTGTTCAAGCCCAAGTTAAGGCCCAACATTAAGTTATGTCAAGCCCAATCGAAAAAAAGTAACATGAATTGAACCGGGTGGAACCGATGGGATGGGAAAATGGGTAAAACCCATGGGGTGTCAAAAAGGGGAGGTGGGCCGGCCACTTGGCCACTAAGTAAAGTGATTACTTGGTGGCTAAGTTACAAAGGAGGTGGAATAGTAAGGAGGTGGAAAGTTGACCATTTTGCCCTCACTTTGGTTGCTTATAAATACAAGGCTTGAGTTGGATTTTTATTGTTTTACAAAGCTTGTCAATATATTTTGAGAGAAAGAAAGAGCAAGAAACACTAAATCCTTCTACTTCCAAGCAAACCTTTATACGTTTATCAAGAACGTGAGTTACTTCAAAGGTAAATTCTCATAAACCGTAATCTTCATCTTTTTCGATTTCTTTCTCGTAGAAGAATCGTAGATTGGTGAAGCATGTTTATTGAGGAGATATAAGGATGCCTATTAATGACTAAATCATTTATAGGTCATGACCAAATAGAAATCGTAAGTGTTTATGTAAGTTAAAAACCATAGAAAGTTTTGAACGTGAATTTAGTTTGGGATGAACGTTTTGAAAACCATTATAGCTAAGGAATGTGCCTATTGTGTGGTTGGGATGGTTATGATGAATCAATGGAGTTTTCTATTTGATTTGGCTTATAGAACACAAGTAACGAAGTTCTAGCGAATTTTGCGAAAATAGGCGTTAAACGTCGAAACGTAAAAGCTTCGGATTAAAGGTTAAAAGTTGTTGCATGACTTGAAAATGATGGTTTCCAATGTCAACACGTGAGATAAGGTAATTAATAGTCGTTGGCGAAAGAATCGTTGCATTCTGACTTATAACGAAGAAAACGAGTATTAAACGGTCGAAAACGTTAAACGAACGCTAAAAAATGAACTCAAAGGTGAATTTCAAGTTAACAGATTCGAAAATATGAAATTCTTATATGAACACGTAAAGGATGTGATTTGTGACTTGTAGGCTTTCGAATGGGTCAATTCGGATGTAAAACGAACAAACTAGGAAGCCGGGAGTTTCGTTAGAAAAAGTGGATTGTTTTGGCTAACTGGTGCACAGACTGGTGCAAACACCAAAACCAATACAAAGTGGTGGTGCGTAGCATGACACCGGACTTAAAGTACCACCTGCTAACTCAAAGTGCAGCAATAGCCACTAGAATACATAGGATGTCGCAGCTTAACGCAAAGAAGAAAAAATTGACCAAGTTAGGTTTTGTTCCATTTAATGTGAAACCTAAGGTTAGACATTGAAGGTACTTAATGTACATAATAAGATTTACCTTAAATCACTTATAAGGTGTTAATGTAAGATGATCTAGTAAGGTTTAATATAAATTAAATGAAGAACGCGAAGACGTAATAAGTAAACCGTGAATGACGTTCAACGTTGGTATTTAACTAATAATGATCGAATGTCGGTTAATGATGTAAGAACGTTAATGAGACGTAACAAAGTATAGGAAGTAGAATCGACTTTAATAATGAAGTTAATTCAAATAAAATAGAAGAGAAAGAAGTTGGTTAGAACCGTAAAGTTAGTTTGTTTGATAACTATAAAGAATAAGAATAGTTGAATTGTTGAATTGTATATTCGAAGACGCTTGAATAGTTGAATTGTTGAACCGTAATGTATCATATAGATCCTATAAAGAATAAGAATAGTTGAATTGTATATTCGAAGACGCTTGAAGGCAAGTCTTTCTTAAACGCTTGTCTACCTTCGTGTTAGCCAAGTTTTATGTGATGCATGTTATACAATGCATGAATGGTATTAAAGAAAAAGTCGATTCCTGTTTTAACTTGGCTAGACAAGTATTGAAGAATGAATGGATTTTTTTACCAGTCTGTTGATATCGAACTGTTAACGCTATCCTATGCCAAGTATTTGGTACGGATGAGAAGGTAAGTTTGTCTATGTACAAACAAAAGTATTTTTCATCGATTATTTGATGGGCACGCGAGGTTGCCAAATGTTGAACGTAAATACGCTTAACGTAAGAGTGTTGATCAACATAGAGTACAATAAAGGTGATCGCCTAGAAGTGCTAAAAGTAAAAAGACGGTGGATGGCCTTAGTCTTGGGATATCCTTTTTAAGTATGAAAACGAAAAGAGTATGTTCATGGTCTATTGACCGGTTCATAATTCCTAAGCTATTATATATACTTTGGAATTGTTATTATGACATGATAAGTACTAGTTAAATGTTTCATAGTGCTTCATAGTTAATTATTCAAATATTGAGATAAATTAAAGCATGTAATTGTTAAGGTGAATTCATATGATTCTTTGTTAAGACTTGCTGAGCTAGTTATGCTCATTCTTGCTTGAACCATATGTTTGCATCTAAAGTCGAACGAACTAAGAGTTCTAAGAGAGATAAAGGCAAGGCTAAGATGGATAATTAATCGTCCTGTAATAGATTAGTATATTTGATTGTAATATACTTATGAAGATCAACGAATGCATTCGGTTAATGAACCTGGGAAAGGATTTATTACAAATGTAATACAAAGATAGTAATTACACTCATTTTGTTGTCATCTCAATGGAATGATTGTATGGATTGTAGTATCGTGGAGCACCATCTGTCGGGTTGGAAGATACCCGAATTTGGGGGCGTCACATTTGACATATGGCTGTCAGACAACTTTTCAAAGTTTTTCCAGATTTTTCAAAACTTCAAAATCGTGCATCTAGATGTTATAGATCCTTGATCTAATAACCCAGATCACTTATTAACACCCTCTAACACAACTTTAAACAACAAATCATAACATTAACATAAGATCACATGATTTAGGGTTTATACCTTTTCTACCTTTGATTCTTGATTTTTAATCATTGATCCTATTCTTGGAAAGCTACATGATGTTCATGGTTTGGTTTCTCACTCTATCTCACTCTAGATTTCGAAAGTGAAGAGAGAGAAAGGACTTGGAGATAATGCTAAGTAAAGTAAGTATTTCTAACTTTTTAAATTATAAATTTTGATTCAATGTATTAATTGTTGCTAGGTGGCAAGATTGGCTGATCTTGGATAGATATAATGCACATGGCATATCAATTAGGTTACCAACTCAATATTATAACTAGATTTACAAGCCACCTATTAAAGAATGTGATAAAAATGGTATAATAGTCATTTCCATACAATTTTAATGGCATAATGGACATTAGCTACAACTCTTAGGGTTTAACCATTGGGTTAAAAAAGGTTCCAAAAAATAAATTTTAAAATTTTATTAGGTTTTAAAAATAAAATAAAATTTCTAAATTATATTTAGGATTTATAATTATATTCAAATTTTCTAATCATAAACCAAGCTTGCTAATTAGGATTATTATTTCCAAATTAAAATTTTTAATTTTGTAATTAGGGTCAAAATGATATATTAGGGATTATAACCCATGAATTAGGGTTTTAAATTGAAAAGAAATCTTTCTAATTTAGAAATTAGGTTTTCTAATTAGATTAGGGTTTTCTAATTACTAATAACTTGAAAATTAGGATTAATATTTCCTAATTAACATAAAATTATTAAATTAACAATTAGGTTTTTCCTAATTATAAATTGGGTTTCTAATCCAAAAATTAGGTTTTCTAAATCAATTAGGGTTATCCCTAATTAGGTTATTATTAATAATGTATAAACCTTATACTAGCATTTGCATTCCCAAATTAGGGTTTTCAACTTCCAAATTAGGGTTTGAATAATTTTAACTAAAATTAGGGGTTTCGACCCGGTTTAGGGTTTCTTATAAATCGTAAGAATTTTCTAACTGAACGTTGACATTCTTAATATAATATTAGGGTTGGCCACCGATATAGGTTATCTGGTCAACCCTTGACCCTTAACCACATCATGTACAAATATCATACCAAATACACATAACATATTTACGTATACCCTTAATCCTGAATATTTCATCACATAAAATTTAAATCCATAGAATTTCTTATCTAAATCTCAAATCCATTCACTTATTTTACATCAGGTTTATTATTTAACCTTAATTCAATATTTTAAAATTTTATAAATATTCAAATTCTCAGGTTATCACAGTAACTGAGGAATTCTGAGTATGTCAAAAGACCATGAATATTCTCTTTTGGTTTTCATTCATAAAAAAGGACAACCCGACACTAAGTTCGTAAGTCTGATATATCTTACGAGCACTTCTAGGTGATCAGCCTATTGTACCCTATGTTGATCAACACTCATTCGTTAAATGTATCTACATTTAAGTTTTAGCAACCTCACGTGCCCATCGAATAATCGATAAAAAATAAATTTGTTTATTCATACTCATGTTTACCTTTGAATCCGTACCAAACAATTGGCATAGGATAGCGTTACCAATTATATATCAAAAGACATGTAAACAAATCAATCAAACTCTTAAGATTAGTCTAGCCGAGTTAAAAATGGCATCGACTTTTTCATAAAACAATCCATGCATGTTATAACAAGAATCATAGAAAACTTGGCTAACACGAAGGTTAGACAAGCGTTAAGGAAACTTGCCTTCAAGCGTCTTCAATTAAATATTCAACAGTTCTTGGTCTTTATAGTTTCTACATGATATATTCACATAGCACACTGTAATTAGCTACCAAACAATCTAATCATATTGTTTTTACCAACTTCTTTCTCTTCTATAACTTAACCAAATTTATTTCATTAATAAAACTCGTTTAGAGTTACTTATCCCTTCCTTACGGCTTATTAACGTTATTACATCACTAAACCAATACTTAACAACCATTGGTTAAGTACCATAGTAATTGAATACAATTTACCTTCTCCCACTTTATGTTCTTCATTTAATTACTAATTAAACAACGTTAAATTCCTAAAGTCATCACTATATATGTGATATGGGAATGGTCTTAACATATATATTAAGTAATATACACTTGCCCCATAATTGTCATGCAACATTTTGGTTCAAAACTAACTAAGTTAAACATTTCTCTCTCTCTAAGACGCTTTGGCGCTTATCTTCAAGTACAACATGGCGGCCATGGCGCCACTCTAAGAAGTACATAAACCCTCGCCCTCAACAATGATTGACGTGAGACTTCTATACACGAGTGTGTTGGGAGATTGCATATTTAAATTTGATATTGAAAGTAAATATTCCTGATTATGTGTAAAGTCCTTCATCAAGGAATATATGTACACGGACTTAGTGGCAGATCAAATTTGTTAGGTTGATCTAAGCTTTTAATGTTTATCATTCTGTAAATGAATGTATAGATGAAGAGATCAAAGTTGTTAAGTTGATCTATGTCTTGAGATGTAATAGATAGGCTTCAACATAATCGTAGTCTATCGAGCTGATCAAAAGATTGTAGAAGCCAAGGCAGAATCGTAGAGCATTGAGAATCGTAGTGTGTTTGCCTTGAAGGGGCTCTCCTAAAATCATAGAGTGATCCAAACGTTTGTCGAGCCAACTCAGAGATCTTAGTGTGCTCTCAGAACTTAGAGTCTACAAGACAAGTAAGTGAAGATCGTAGTGTGTCAGTCCTTAAGAGAAATCGTAGTGTTCTCATTTGCCAGTATCAGATCAAGCACCAAGGTGGCAAGACACCGCGATCAGAATCGTAGAGCATCATCTACATGTGTCAGAAGCATCGAGCCTTGCCCATTTGTTTAAGAATAAAATCTAACAAATGTGGAATGTATTATAAATGTTGAAACCCTCGTCAGTCCCAATGTCACAACAATCATCCTTAGTATACAACAAGGAAACGTATTGAAGAATCTAAGGAAAGTACTTTGGGTCAGCAGAAAACACCTTTTCAGGTGTTAGGTGAGATAGTAGTTTGTTGTGTGAATGGGCCAGACTGCTAATCAGAAGATGTGTAGAAAGTCTCCATCAAAGCTCAGAAATGTCAAATGCATTTAATGCTTCAATGGATGTCTTCAACGGATACATTTCAAAGACCTAATATATGCAAAACATCAGCCGATGATAGATCTAAGCAAGCATTGAACAAAATGCTAAAGAACACTCAACGTTCAACTCTACGATCTGAAAAGAGAAAGCTTGCTCAGCTCCTCAGTTCTTTCGAACAAAAGCTTAACGACAACTAAGTAGCACCATTCAAGAACTCATCAACTACTATTAAGTGAAGTAAGAAGTTCTAAGTCAAAAGGACTTGAAGAGTTCTAATTGAACTATGAAGAACCAAGTCTGCTAGACTTGAAGAGTTCAAAAGTGAACTGAGAAGTGCCAAGACTGCTGGTCTTGAAGGAATCTGTGAGACTCAGAAAGTATAAAGATATCCTTAGTGGATTTCCTACCGAGGGAGTAGAAGAGTGGACTATGAGCTTTAAGTGCTCTCGAACCACTTAAAATTGTCGTGTATCTTACACTCTTACTATAACAACTATAACTACTATAATTTTTATAACTGTTCTCACTCTCATTAACTCACTACATCTAAAAGGAGAACAAACAAATCTTAATTCCGCTATGTTTGAATCATTAACAAAACTAACAAAGTATTTCGAAAAGAATTTAAAATATCTATTCAACCCCCCTTTCTAGATAACTATTGTGCCTCCGGGAACTAACAATTGGTATCAAAGCAGGTTCTATCAAATAGCCTACAAAGCTTAAGTAGATCCAATGGCACATCTGATAAGTGAATCAAAGACTAGTGGAGGCAGCAAGCCACTTATGTGCAACAAAGATAAATTCGTTAACTGGAATGTTCGGATACAAGCATACATGGATTCAATAGATGAAAATCTATTTAAAACTGTTCAGAATGGGCCCTATGTTCCTACAAAGCTTGCACCAACTACAGACAACCAAAAAAGAATATAGATCAAGGTCAAAGAAGAATGGATGGATGACAAAAAAAAAAGTTATTCAACTCGACAAAATGCAAGAACATTTTGTTCCAATCTTAGAAGTCGATCGGTACAAAAATGTGGTCAATAACAAAATAGCCAAGGAGGTATGGGAAGCATTGCTCAACATGCATGAAGGAACAAAAGAAGTCGAGAGAAAAAAGCAATCTCATATGAGATGTTTTGCACACGTTCAAGGAGAAAATGCCACTTCCACCTATGAAAGATTCAACATCTCGCTCAACTCTCTCTCTCGAGCCTATGGTAAGATCCATCCAAATAAAGATCTAATCATAAAGTTCATGAGAGCTTTACCTAGCAAGTGGGATGCCAAAACCACTACCATCAAAGAATCAAAGAATCTCTATGAAATAGTATTCAGCAGCTTATATGGCAACCTCCTTACATATGAAGTGAAATTGACTCAACGAGCAAAAACTCTATCTGAAGGAAGAAAGAAGGAAAAAGGGGTTGTTCTCAAAGCAACTAACAACATCTCCAAAGCCAATACTAAAAATGACTCTGACTATGATGAAGATAATTATGAGAACTTTGCAATGCTTGTGAAAAAGACTCAGAAGATTCATGCGTCAGGGCAGAATCAACAAACTAAAGAAAGTTAACAACTACAGTAGCCAAGAGCAGATAAATGACATATGGTACAATTGCACGAAGCATGGACATTTCATTGTAAACTGCAACAAACCTCTTAGAGAAGAAATTAAGAAAAAATCAAATTTAAAGAAGGAATTCAAAGGCAACAAAAGACCTCAGAAGAAAGACAAAGGTCTTGTAGCTAAAGGATCATGGAGTGACTCAGACAACGACTAAACTCCCGAATCTGGAGATGATGAAGATCCTCAAATGGCAAATCTTTGCCTAATGGCAAAGCATGCTAAGGATAAAAAGAACTCCAACGTTCATGAAGTAAGTATAAATGAGGTATTTGACTGTAACTCTCATGATGTAGATATTGATGATTTAAGAACTACATTGCATGGCATAACATCATATCTGCATCAATACATGAAATGGTTTAGAGTTCTGTCCAAAGATTATTCACTTCTTCAAAAGGAGAAAGAGAAAGTTCAGGAAAAACTGAAAACAGTTATGAGAAACCCCAAATCCAGTTCCCAAATCACCACGGATCTGGTATACTATTTCTATAACTATTGCGGAAGATATAAACATAATTTGTTTATACAATAAACTTTTCACATTATTCCCCAAAGTTGAGTAACCTTAACTTATACACAATACATAATCTGTCTAACATATAACATTTTTATCATACTATACTATTACAATTTAACTGCATGCATAATCCCAAGCTGAACTTGGCTTTGTCATTTCCTATATCCGATGTATTCGTCTTAATCTAAAATGTTAATCATGATATAGCAAAGGCGAGCAATAAGTTTGCCCAACAAGTTTAAGTTCAATAATTTAAGGATATATCATGATGGAAAGAATTGAACAAAAGCTGGCTACAGTTCTACAATATAATTGCGAACTAGCATGAACAAATTTTACATAACTGAACGAACATTGAACATGAACATATATATATCTTGACCGAATGGTAATGAACGTAATCATCCTTTCATACCTGATGAATACATACAGTATGCATAAAATGCGATTTAATAATTCTTAGACATGGCAATCAGAAATGATTAACCACAAGTATAATTAAATAATACAACTCGAGGTCAAGTTAAGAAAAACGTTCATGTTCCAGTGATTATCGTTAAGCATTTTAATAAGCTTTGTCTAAACCTAATATATAAATAATATTGATATACCAATTAGAATAATATCATCACGGTATTTAAAATACTCTAAACACATTAACACATAACCCTATCGATCATAACACATAAAACCTAACCTCAAGTCAAACATTTACGATGCGTAGGGTTAAGAGTTAAGATAATTCTAACATCCCGACTAGTACAGTCGGAAAAATATCGAGTTTAAGTTCAATTAAACTTTAAACACTTAAACATTATCTAAGATAATTTATTATTAGTCAAAATATTTTTCAGAAGCTCGTAATAATTTTCATATAATTATTATCATTTATCATGAATTTTCAATCATTAATAACTTATTTATATGAATTAAATACCACATAATTCCTTTATCATTAATATTTATTTAATACTTAAATATTAATAAAAATTATAACATAATATTATAATATATTTATAATATATCAAAGTATTTTAATACCTTAAAATCATATAAACAAATTTATATGATTTTTAAAACTTTAAATCCATTATCCGATAATTGTTATTAATATTTAAATATTAATATTTTCATGAAAAAATATCAAAAGTTATATTTTATAACTTAAAATATTTTTATAATAGTTAAATCATTTTTATATGATTTATAAATCATTAAATCTATTTTCCCATAATTTATTTAATATATTCATTAAATAAATCCATCACCATTAATATTAATTTATTAATGAAATTCATCATAAAATAACAAAAGTTATTAAAAATAACTTAAATATTTTCCAACACCATAATATATTTTTCGTGTATTAAAATCATTTATAAATTATTTTTAATACTATAATTAAATAAATTAAATATCATCTTTATTCCAAAAATATTAAATATTTATGAAATATATTCAAAATTATTAAAAACTAAATTTTGGACTTTAAAATAATTTTAGGAATTTATTTTGTATTTTTAATAATTAAAACCATTAATTTCAATTTATATATTAAAATAATTATTTTCTAAAATTAACTGTCGCTAAAGGGGCCTATAGCGACAGGACTGTAACTATAGGTGTTCTTTATGTTCTTGAGCCCAAACCCCTGAAATGCATAAAGCGATTACTGTGGTCCAAGTTTGACCACAAATAATTTCATGATCCTAAAGTTTTACGTCGTCATTAAAATTTTAATGATGTAGTATTCATGTAATACTACAACTAGAAACTGAGTTCATGGCCAAACCATTACTTAAAAGCAAGATCTAAGTCAGAGAAAAATATATGTTGAGTTGTTCTTCATTTCGGGTTTTCGAAATGAAGAACGATTCTGTAGGTATCATTTTGATGCTCTGTACCTTTGCTTCTATGGCTTGTTTGTGTGATCTAAGAGTTAAAACATGAAGTATACATGACAGGGTACAATAACATATCACTAAATCATTATAAAAAAATCACATTTAAAAGATCTTGGTCGGTCAAACTATGTCAGAAAAATAGTTCTTAGTGAATTTTGGGTTTTCCAAAATGCAAGAAAACGGACGGTCAACCCTACTTTGACCAGCAATAGTTTTGATTCTAGGTAAGATATAAGTGTTATAGAGGCATGATCATGTAGTCTACATGTTAGTCTACTAATCTATTACACAAAAATGGCTAAATCACCTATCAGTAGCAAGATCAGAGGCCATCAAAAAGGTTTCAGATGCTTCTTGGGAAATCTGGGTTACCCAGATTCGTTTGGTCATGGTCGGTCAACGACCTTTGACCACTACTAACTTACAATCTACACATGATCTGGGCTTGATTCAAGTTCCAGATCACTGTCCAAATGGCAAAGAACAAATTAATAACATAAAACACAACAAACAACTAACAGGTAAAGATCTATGGGCCTTGACATATGGCTGTCATGCCATCTCTTTCAATTTTTCCAGATTTTTGAAATCTTTAAATTCAAGCATCTAGATGTTATGGATTCACTATATAGCAACTCAGATCATTAAAATAAACTCTAATACACAACTTTAACCAACAAATTACATCATATAACAAGATCTAAGAAAATTTAGGGTTTATACCACTTTGAAGTTTGATCGTTGATTCTGATCTATGGATCTGTTTATGGAAAACTAAGAGGTGGTATTGTCTTCACTTCTCACTCCTTTTTACTTTCATTCCTGAATTTTAGAGAGAGAGAAGAGGTTGGCTAGCTTTGAAAAATAAAGTAAGTAACTTTACTTACTTTTTAGGTTAGGATTTATATTTCAATTCATGTTGTTGATAATGTTGGCTGATATGTGAGCTATAAGTCATATGCTAGGGTTAGGGTTGGTGAACAACCAAGAATAGGGTTAGATATATACTCCACATTATAAAAATACAAAAAGGGCAAAATGGTCATTTTATTTAAAATTTTAATGGCATCTTTAGTCATTTGCCCTAACCCTTAGGGTTTAGGATTTAACCCTTAGATTTTTGCACTTAATTTCTAAGATTTCCAAATTAGATTTTCATAATAGAAAATTAATATTTCTAAATTATAATTAGGATTCTATAATTATATTAAAATTACCTAATCATAATCCAAGCTTGTTAATTAGTATTATTATTTCCTAATAAAATTGCTATATTAGCGAATTAGAATTAGGGTCATAATTGTACATTGGGGTTTATAACCCAAGAATTAGGGTTTTAAATAGAAAAATAATCTTCTAATTTAGAAATTTGGTTTCCTAATTAGATTAGGGTTTTCTAATTACTTATAACTTGAAGATTAGGATTAATGTTTCCTAATTAACATTAAAATTATTAAATTAACAAATAAGTTTTCCCTAATTATAAATTAGGGTTTCTAATCCAGAAATTAGGATTGTCTAAATAGTCAATTATGGTTATCCCTAATTAGGTTATTTTTAATAATGTTTAAACCTTATCCTAGCATTTTTATTCCCAAATTAGGGTTTTCAACTTCTAAATTAGGGTTTAGGATTTTAGGCTGAAATAAGGGTTTCCATAACAAGTTTAGGGTTTCTTATAAATTGTAAGAGTTTTCTAACCGAACGTTGACGTTCTTAATATAATATTAGGGTTGCCACTGATATAGGTTATCTGGTCAACCCTTGACCCTTAACCACATACTGTACACATATCATACCATATACACAGAACATATTCACTTATATACTTAATCTTGAATTATTCACCACAGAAATTTTAATTTCACAAAATTCCTTCTCGGAAATCTCAAATCCATTCACTTATTTTCTATCTAGGTTTATTATTTAACCTTAATTCAATAGTTTTAATATTTTATAAATATCCAAATTCTTGGGTTGTCACAATGACCTTCTACATATCTTGACTCTCTCCAAGTTTGAAGCTGAAAATAAGCTCTTAAAACATACCAATGAGCTCAATGCACAAAGGGAGTCAAGTCTAACCTCTAAAGTTGAGGAACTAGAAACGGCGATCTCTACATGGAATAAATCCTCTTCATCCATGGACTCCCTAATCTTTAGTCAGAGAAGTGCATCTGATAGAACATGTTTAAGTTTTAGGGAATCCACCTCAGAGCCATATGTGAAAAAGATAAAGGAAACTAGCACTAGTAATGCTCTAAGTTTCAGTAGAAGCATTATATTTGTGAAATCCTCAAAGAAGGAAGAACTAGTCCAACCATGCTCTTCTGATTTAATCCATATTCCAAGGAATAAAGGATCTCATTATGGCCTGGGTTTTAAAAAAGAGAAGAGTAACCTAGCCACTACTTTCCAACCTCGAAGGATCGTAGAGTTGAGTAAAATTGTGACGGCCCGAATCCAGGTCCCAAATCACGTCAGATCCGGTTCGATTATTCTATACAACTATTACTATTTGCGGAAGATATAAACATAAATTGTTTATACAATACATTACATACTATTCCCCAAGGTCGAGTAACCTTAACTTAATACACAATTCTTAACTATCTAACACATAACTTTATTATCAAACTACACTATTACATTTCTAATCGCATACATAAACTAAAGTTGAAACTTTCTTTAATCTTTTCAGATCCGACCAAGCGCGTTCGTCTTAATCGCAATGTTTATCATGATATAGCAAGGGTGAGCATAAGGATTGCCCAATTAAAGTTTAAATTCAACAATATAACGATATATCATGATTGAAATAGTCTGAATAATAAGTTGGCTATAATTCAACAATATAATTGTGAACTAGCAGGAACAAATTTATGAGTGAACAGGTATTATACATAAACAAATATATCTGAACTAATTGGTAATGAAGGTGATCCGCCTTTCATACCTGACGATTTATACATGCAATATATACAGAGTACAATTATACATGGCAATCAGCAATGATTAACCATAAGCTTATCCGAATGAAACACTCTTAGTAGAGTTAAGTAATACAAACTTGCCTGAACCGTTGATTACCGCTACGCAATTTATATCGCCTTATCCGAAGACCTAATATTAGTAATATAGATCTCCAATATTAGAATAATATCATCACAATATAATATTATAATATATATATACATAGAATAACCTAAACACATAACACATAATCCTATTAGTCTATAACACACATAAGACTCAGTATCAGGTCAAACTATTTCAATCTGACTTGAGCTCGACAAAGTTCTAATGTCCCGACGGTCTAGTCGGACAATTCTTCGAGTCTAAGTTCAATTAAACTCTGACTTAACACTTAACAATTATCTCAGATAATTTTCTAAGCAGTTAAAATAATTTTCATAAGCTCGTAATAATTTTTAAATAATTATTATCATTTATCGAGTATTTTTAATCATTAATAACGTATTTAAATAAATTAAATACCACATAATTCTTTTATCATTAATATTTATTTATTATCAAATATTAATGAAATACATGTCATAATATTATAATAAATTTATAATATATCAAAGTATTTTTAATTACTTAAAATCATTTAAATATGATTTTTAAACACTTAAATTCATTATCCGATAATTGCTTTTAATATTAAAATATTAATATGACAAAATATCAAAAGTTATAATTTATAACCTAAAATATTTTTATAACACTTAAATCATTTTAATATGATTTATAAATCATTTATTCTATTTTTCCATAATTTATATAATATATTTATTAAATAAACTAATTATCATTAATATTGATTAATTAATGACTTTCATCACAAAATATTAAAAGTCACTAAAAATAACTTAAAATATTTTTTATACATTAATATTATTTTAATGATTTTTCATGAATTAAAATCATTTTAAAATCATTTATTTAATATTATAATTAAATAAATTAAATACCATTTATATTCCAAAAATATTAAATATTTATGAAATATACTTAAAATAATTAAAAACTATTTTTAAGAATTTAAAATAAATTTTCAGAATTTATTATGTATTTTTAATATAAAAATCTATTTTTATCTATTTTTAATTAATTTCAGAAAATAGAAATTAAAATGTCACTAAAGGGCCCTATAGTGACAGACTCGTCGCTATAGGTGTTCTTCAGCTGTTATTGAGTGTTCTTGTCAGTCACCGAGGTATGATGTTTGACCATGATTTGTTCTACATTCCTAATGTATTCTGGGCGTGCTAAGGGTCATATAATGTAGTGTTGATGTAATACTACATGATCCAACAAGCATCAGGGTTAAATTGCAACACACAAGCAAGATCTAAAGCCTTGAACTTGTTGTCAGACGTGTTCTTGAGTTTCTGGGTTTTCCAGAAACTCAAGTAGTTCCATGGGTCTCTTTCCGTGCCTTAATTAATCCGGTGTCTAATGATGTTATAAGTGATATTATGATACTAGATCGTAGTATAAACGTCATAGAACAGTATAATAACACTACATCAGTCAAACCACACCATAAATCAAAGATATAGGCCGGTCAAACCTTACCAGAAAACTTGCTCATGAAGAATCTGGGTTTTCCAGAAATAGAACCCAGTCAGTTGGTCAACGCTATTTTGACTGTGATTAATTTTCATTCCAGTTATGATCTAAGTTTCCTGGTGACTTTAATAAGTAGTATACATACCAGACTACAACAAACAAAGAATAACGTGGCCAAAACACATGTCAGACGCAAGATCAGAGGCTTGAACAAACTTGTCAGACCACTGTAAAACATTCTGGGTTGCCCAGATTCGACTTTCCGTGAACGGTCAACGGGTTTTGACCGTTCATACCTAAAGATCTAGACATGCTATAACCCTTTTATCAGTTTCAAATTAAATACCACATGGCATACTATAGATTCATAACATAAAACACATAAAAAACTTAACACACACGGATCTAAAGGTCCTGACATATGACTGTCAGACCAAACTTTTAAATTTTTTCCAGATTTCAAAAATCATCAAAATCTTGCATCTAGATGTTATAGATCCTTGATCTAACAACCCAGATCACTTACTAACACCCTAATACACAACTTTAACTAACAAATTATAACATCTAACACAAGATCACTAATTTTTGAAATTTAAGGGTTCTTTACCTTTTTAGCTTGATCCTTTGAATCTGACTTCTGATTGTTTTTCTTGGCTTGATAAGAGGTTAACCTATCTTAACTTTTCTCTCTATCTCACACTAGATTTCGAAGATGGAGAGAGAGAGGATGAGTTTGTAGAAAATGAAAAGTCAAGTGAGACTTTTCTTTTTCTTTAATCTATAAACTACTTAGATTCAATGAATTTGCTGGCAAGATTAGTTGAAGTTGGACACATATCTAGGGCTAGGCTAAGGTTAGTTCACCAACCCATTATCTTGGCAAGATCTACACTCCAACCATTAAATAATACACAAAGGGCATTCTAGTCATTTTCCATTTTATTTTAATGGCATTTTGGACATTTGACCAAACCCTTAGGGTTTAGGGTTTGAGAAAAATTAGGGTTTAGGGTTTGGAAAATTTTAGGGTTTGCAATTTAATTTTCTAAAATTTCCAATTTAGGTTTTCAAAAATAAAAAATTAATATTTCTAACTTATAATTAGGAATTTCTAATTATATTAACATTTCTTAATCATAATTTAAATATTGCTAATTAGGATTAGTATTTCCTAATTAAAATTGCAAATTTAGCAATTAGGATTAAAATCATGGATTGGGGTTTATAAACCCAAAATTAGGGTTTCTAATAGAAAATTAATTTTCTAAAATAGAAATTAGATTTAAGTAATTAGATTAGGGTTTGCTAATTACTTAAGCTTTACCCCTAATTAATTTTATAATTATTTACACTTACGCCATTAAGTTCCCAATTTAGGGTTTTATACATCGAATTAGGGTGTTGGATTCAAAACCGAAATTAGGGTTTTCTGAACCTGGTTTTAGGGTTTCTTTTAATCACTAGGTTTTCTAACCAGAACATTGGTGTTCTTAATATATACTTAGGGTTTATTTACGAGATATCGTTTATATCGGTCAATCCTTGACCCTTAACCACATATTGCATACACATATAATAACATTTACACATAACATAATCACGTGTATTATTTTAATCTGAATAATTCTCTTAAATCCTTAATAGAATTTTGAAATCCTCAAAATTCTATCTTAAAAATATCAAACGATACATTTATTTTACATACAGGTTCTAATTTTGAACCTTAAATTAATTAATAAAAATTTTAAAAATATTCTAAATTCTCGGGTTGTCACAAAAATCAACTCCACGGGCCAACTGGGAAGGAACAGTAGAGAAAAAGGTACATTGCTCATAAATCATGAAACACAAGGACACATGGAAGAAGGAGAACCAGTTTAAAAGAAGGATGGTTGAGAACCCAAATAAGTCCAAATGGAGGAAGAATCCACACACACACACACAAGCATGCATCATATTAGATGTTTTGTATGCAATAAGGTCGGTCATAAGGCTGCAATGTGTTATCATAATCCTATGCACGTGAGACCCAAAATCAAGCAGATTTGGGTTCCCAAGGGTACTAACAAAGTAGGACCCATACAAGTATGGGTACCAAAATGAATGTTTAATATTACCACACGGACAGAGCTCCACGATCATAACTTGGTATCTAGATAGTGGATGCTCAAGGCACATGACTGGGAACAAAGCCCTTCTGTCTAACTACATAAAGAAGGAGGGTCCTTCGGTCATCTTTGGAGACAATGACTCTGGCAAGACAAGAGGATATGACTCATCTGGGGAATGGTGCAGTGTCCCTCAGTAAAGTAGCCTATGTGGAAGGACTACAACACAATGTTTTGAGTATAAGCCAACTCTGCGACAAGGGTCATCAAGTCACATTCCTCAACAATCAATGTCAAGTCAGAGATCTGAAGACATCCGCTATAAAGCTGACCAGAACAAGAGAATGAAATGTCTACACTGTAAATCTTGGTCAACTAAGCTCAGACGAGACGGTATGTTTTCTGGCTAAAGCATCTGAAGAAATGAGTTGGCTATGGTATAGAAGATTGTCTCATCTCAACTTCAAAAGCATGTCTAAACTAGACTCAAAAGATTTAGCTGCAGGCTTACCCAAGTTCAGCTTCATCAAAGAAAGGTCATGCAATGCCTGTCAGCTTGGAAAGTAGACTAGAAGCTCATTTAAGAGAAAAACTGTTAACTCAATTGACAAGCCCCTGCAACTGCTTCACATGGATTTATTTTGGTTAATTCCGACACAAGCCTTGGAGGGAAAAGATACTCACTAGTCATAGTGGATGATTGTAAGACCCCAACTTTTTGAATACAGATGAATTTTCTATAAATATTATTTTTGAATATTATGGAGTGAAATTGATATAATGTTATAGTTTTGGGTAATATTTATTAATTTTGCAAATTACGCAAGTGGTTATATAATATTCGATTAGGGAATATTCGTACAACGACACAATCATTGGCGGACCCCATAACGGAAGTATTGTCGTAGTTAGAAAACGACAAAATTATCTTTCTATAAAAATAACGGCGGAGGTGTTACCGTTAAAACTGTTGAACTACCCGGTAGTAAAAGTACAATAATACACGTGGTTGCATAGTAGCACACGGTATTGATTATTGATGCTTACGTGAGAAGTCACTCAGTTATACTCAATTATTGTTGCATCATATCTCTTATATTATTGATTCAATTATTGTCACAGTATCATTTGTATAATATGTTATATTATTAAATCAATAATTGAGACGACAAGTTATAATATTAATGATTAATAATCATTGAAAGATTAAATATGCGTTGATTAAAAATAAAATGATTTGTGGTAATATTTATTCAATCCTTGATGTATATAAAGAGTCTATTATGAGACATTTGTGGTAAATTTGGTTATTCTATGGGGCCATATATATGTTATCATCTAAGAGTCTCTTTCGCCAATAGTAATTACCTTTTACGACGTCAAACCACTTGCCGTTTCATATTACAGCATCAAACCAATTGTCGTTTCACATTACAAAGGCATCAAACCACTTGGTGTTTCACATTACAGGCGTCAAACCACTTTTCTTTTCACATCACCAGTCGTCAAGCCGCTTGCCTTTTCACATTTCAAGTGCTAATCTAGAAATCTTCTATAAATAGAGGCCTAGTTCTTCATTATTCTTCACGAATTCATTCAAGCTATAGAGAGAGAAATTATAGAGAGAATAAGAGAGAAAGAAGAAGAGTATTCTATTACTATACTATGCAAGATTCAATCTCCTACTAATATAAGGGTGTTATTTCTTTTGTATTCATGAAGAGAACTTCATTATTCCATTATTTATTATTCTGTTGGAATAACCTGTATCTGTGCTGCTACCTTATACTTGGTGAAATTCTTACATTATTCCAGTCTTTAATATTTTGTTGGAATATACATGTCATTGAATACTGGTTCGATCTTTATTATTCATTGGAATATACTATCTCATGCATTTTATGTGGGACCGGTTTCATTCTTTTTATTCATTGGAATATCCTCGTATGTGCGCTTTTATACATTGGACCGGTTCCTTTATTTATTATTCGTTGGAATAACTGCATGTGCGGTCTATCGCATGCATGGTGATTTCTTTTGTTATTTCATTCTTTATTATACTCAGTTGGTTAAAACTTTGACTTCCATACTCCATGAAATTAGTGAAATTTCCTTGATATTTGTGCTTCATCTAGTATCTTTTCATGGAAATATTCTTCGGAGCATTCTTGAATTTTACTCTACAAAGTAGTATCATGTTGACAATTTGGACATTATTAGTTCCTGGATAAATTAATTCTTGAACTTGTTTTATTGAATTCTTATATCATTGTCATCATACTCATGTTTATATTTTTTTGAAAGTCATCTCGTGGCACGTAGTGCATAGATGAACTAGGTATGATTATGACTGAGGATTATTGGTGTAATCATGACCGTAATGTTACAAATGATGTGGTAAAAGTCCTTATTGGCCCGTAGTGCATTGATGGACGTTGTTGGCATGATCATGACCATTAATGAATACACAAATATTCTTGGCCCATAGTGCATGGATAATTGTGATCGTGATACTAAAGAATATCCTGGTAGTAGTAGTGCGGGGTGATTCGATGATGTGGATTATATATTAAGTTGAGTCCCAGTGATAAAAGTGATGAAAAACCTTTTAAATCATAAAAGAAAGTAGATTTTATTCTCTACTTGACTCTTTTAATGGATTACTTGTTCCGCTGTAGTTAAACTTGATGTTTGTTATATTATATCAGTTTAAAACTGTTTAGGGCTAATGATAATTTATTCTGCATTATCTTAGTCATAATATTTCTTACTGGGCTAGTTGAGCTCACCCTTTCTTTCACTGTTCTTTTCAGGAAATGAGAATATAGCTGGGAAGAGTCGGGGAACGAAGTGATGGTCCTAGATGAAGCATTAGTAGTCCTCACTATTCTATGAAATAGTGTGATAATAATTGTAATGAGGACTCCTTTTGAGTTTGTATACTCTCTAGTAGACAATATTTATATTCAAACTCACAGTTTATGTTTTGTCGTATTGTGTACCATGCAGTTGTATTATTAAGTTGTATTTGAATTACGTGCCGTGATCCCATGACTCAAGATGGGTGATGTATACCTAATTTTGGGGGCGTCACAATGATTACACCAGGTTCACATGGGTGTTCTTTCTAAACTCAAAAGATGAAATGAGCTCCCAACTAATCAAGATATTTAGACTAGTGATGAACGAGAAAGGGGAGAAAATCAAGGCTATACAGAGTGATCATGGCAGAGAATTCGACTTCTCTGAGATGGACTAGTTCTGCACAGATAATGGCATCAAGGCTATAATTAATGTGTTATATGGATTGAGTTATGTGATTAAGTGATTTATTTAATAAATTTTTATTACATAAAGTGTGACAAATAACTATGTAAAGTGTGACAAATAACTATGTGATAAAGAGTTATTAAAATAAATTAAAGTAATTTTAATTTAGTTTTGCCAAACAAGGTTTAAGTATATTAATCCTTTATTTTGTAAATGGTTTGCCAAACAAAGCATTATGGCTTTTGGATTTCTTTTGAATTTAAATTATTAGTTAAATAAATATATATATATATATATATATATATATATATATATTTGGTAACTGATATATTATTAGGGTAATAAGTGTGGCGTCAGTTTTATACATTTTTAAAACTGGTACGTTGGTGTTATTTTATATGACGTATATTGTATATGGCTTAAGTCTAAGAACATGTTCAGAAAAAGGTTTTCAGAGAGAAAAGTTCATAGTTTTGAGGGAGTTTGAGAGAAAATGTGATTTTCAAAGCAAGTCTTTTAACAAAGATTCTTAAGCAAACAAAAAGGTATGTTTCTCTAACCTTAATATATGTACGTAGATATGTTTAAGCCATTTTCCTATGAACTTGATATTCTCTGTTTTCTTGAATATCATTGGGTATAAAGTTTTTATCAAAGTTTCTGTAGAACTATGTTTTTACAATTTCGTATGATATTTTACGTGTACGTGTAACTGTAATTGTTATATTAGTATAGGTATATATGAGATTGTATGTTAGATTACGTATACAAGAAAAAGGAAAATTTGTTTTACAGTGAAACACATGTATGAACGTATGTTTTGCAAAATAACAAAATTAGTATTTGATTATGCAAATTGTGAACTACTATGAAATTGAGCTATACATGTTAATTGGTTTATATGTTGATATGCTTGTATTTCAAAGGAATCAATTTGGTTATAGACACAGAATTACAGTGTCACTGTGTCGAATTAGTTCAACGATGGAGTTTGGTTTTAAACAGTGCTTTCAAGGAATTTAACTTTTCTTAAATTATGATTTAGGCGGTGTTAATTAGTATATGCATGTTGAGGAATGTGAATGAGTAATTTATATAAGTTATGCATGTTAATTAGTGTTGGAATTGAAGTTATAGACAGAAAACTTAGTTGTTCTATTCTTCGTTGTTGGTTTCTGTGAGTTTCGACGTCCCAGCACCAAAATCCACGCTCTAGCGTCAAGTATAGGCGGAAGTTCGCGCTCACGGATCGCGGCAAATTGGAATTCCACCCAAACCTTTGGAAAAGTGGTCTGCATTCAGACGTTTTGACCTCCTGTAGTAAAATGGCCATAACGTTTTCATACGAACTACGATTAAGGTGATTCAAGATGATTCGAAAAGAGGACGAATAGGCCTATAACTTTTATTCTTTAAGTTTTTCAATTTGAAATTGTTATGAAGGGTAAAAATGGCCATCTTTAGGACTGTTGTGTATTTGGAGCCAATCTGAGGGCGTTAGGATGCGCGAATGCAAGTGTAATCCTTTGAGTATTAGTATAACGTAATGATAACATGTTGGACATGTAATAGAATGTTGTATCAAGTTGTTAATGTGTATGTGGTGCAATGACATGATCACTTAAGTAGTTTTAATAAAGCTAAAAAGTAATGTTCATGAAAAGATGCAATGTTATTTAAACTTACACTTAGTTAGTAGCTATACTAAAAGTAAGAAAGCAACTCATGAAGGTAATGTTAGTGTAACTAATGTGTATTGTCAATACATATGGTATGTGTAGGACTTGGGGTGAACGTGAGTAGGGATTGTTTAACCTACACACGAGGCAAGTTCCCTAACCTTTGCTACTTTATTATTCAGCAAGGTTACTTTTCACTGTTATGTTATACTTATGCAAATTCTCTATTTCTAATCTCTTGTTTAACTATTTATTGTCATGCAAGTTCAACTAATCCTTAGTTGATGTCCGTTGAACTCCAAATTACCTTGAAGTGTATCCAAACCAAACGGACTTTGGTGCAGACTTGTACTCTAAATACTGAGATGAACAACCCTATTTTTAGGGGTTGCACCTAGTTTTGTACTTTGTGCTAAAATGTTTGTATACAATACATGTACAAAAGATTGATCCCCCTAAGTAACTTTGAGTCCTTGCAGTCCTTTGAGTCCTAGGTTATTTGGTCTGAAGTTCTTTGTATTGTACCAAAAATCTGGTAGACATGCTGAGACACTGGATTTTTGATTCACAAAAAATAATTCTTGTTGGACTTTTGAGAATTTACCTATTTGTTATATAATAATGAACAACAAGAGGTTGCAAGACTTGGTGATGTTTCGTATGAGCTTGCACTCTATAACTAATTACTGTCTTTGGGCTAATGATTTTCCAGTCAAAATGGAGATATTCGATCACCAAAGAGAGTTTGCACCGATCGAAGCGTATTAGTAGAGTGGAATTCCTTAACATCACCCGGTGAAGGATCGCTAATGTTGTATATATGTTTTAAACAACAAGAGTAAAAGGTTTTATTTGGTTGAGGCTTAAATTGTGTTGATAAATTGCGGATTATGGTCTCTCACTTTTGATTGAATTCTTAGTGGATTTAAGTCTTGGTACGAATTATTCTTTTAGAGAACTACTTGTAGTCTTCATGTTCTAAATGATTGTCTGTTTGCTAATTCTATTTTCTCTCATTCTAATCTTAAGCGAAGGTACTTGTCTTGCTAAAAGGTAGGTGCTACTTCAACTAAACTCAAGCGTCTTCGTTATAATGCACTAAGGGTTTACTTATATGGAAATGCATGTATTAGTTTCTATAGATTTTCTTCCATTGATTTTTGTATATATTAGTTATGTCTTAGTTTTGTTTGTTTAAATTTGATAATAAAAATCTTTGGGAAGTCGGTGGAAACTACAATATGGCTATAGCAAATTTGCAAGACTAGGACTCCATTGTATAACAATTGGTCGTATTAGAGACTAGGACTCATCATATTTTAACTATGCAAGTGACTATACGTGAAGTTCGAGGGTCATTCTCGATAGTTTAGGGATAACAAAAGAGTGTTGAGAATTTGTAAGTTATGTTCTCTTTCCTTCTCCGTCTCTCTGTAATTAGTAAGTTATGTTCTTTTTCTGCTTTGTATAAATTTGGATAATCAGTTATTGAGAATAGCATAATCTGGTTTACTTGGGATTTTATGTTTTCATTAAAGAATATTGGGGAATTATGATGTAATTGATGGGAAGTGTGCAATAATTGTGGCCAAGGTAAACTGGTGGAGTCTCCATGTTTCAGTTTCTTCGTAACTTTAGTTTAGAAGCTTATATACTATACCTCTCTTCCATCAGATTAGCGGGGAGTGATTAAATTTACTTATTGAAATGTGGTTAGATTTGGTTTGTATACTCGAAAATACAGTTATAATCTTGATAGAAAAATTGTCTCATCAAATGTCATTTGTAATTCACGATATATAGCAAACATTATTCAAATGAGCCCAAGTAATTCACGAACTATAAATTGTTAGTGATTTCTAGGGTTTTAGATCATTCCTTGAAGTAACACCTTGAGTTCCAAGAATTTATTTTCAATGAAAGACATTTGAAGGTGAACTTCTTGTATAAAACACAAATAGTTTTTGCTTTATCTATGATCGAGTATCGAAGGCTCTTAACCGTGATATATATATATGGTTTTTGGTGAACGCTTATCCTCTAGTTGAGATGATGACATCTTGGTAGATAAATGCATCCCAAGCATCCTGAAACAAAGTAATCACATTAGAAAGAATCACAATGAGAAACCAGAATCGCCTGATATAAAATTTCTTACGCCAATAAGAATCACATCAGGTGATCCTTTGGGAGAGTGCTTGTTTGCTTTATTTATTGGACTTGTTTTTTTTTGGTATATTCCATCTAAAGCTGATTCTTTAATTGTGATTTAATAAACAACTCCAAAACTCAACGAGGACAAGGTGAAATAGTGTGTTGACACTAGACTTAATGGAGAATACTTCACTAGCTTGTATGGTTAACTCGACATTAAAATCTGGATGTGGAAGTCCGACAACTAAGTTTCAACAGGTAAAAAATGATGACATCTCCAAGTTTCAACTAATCTGGATGTGCAGCCAGGTTGGCTTTTAACCTTTATCAGAAAGTTTAGTGCTGCCCAACTCAAAGAAATGCGAATGAATTTAGTCAAGGTTTTTATCTACATAAGTTGTAATTATTGTATTTGAAGTAATCTTTGTAGTTCAATGTGTCGTGATAAATAGTTATCGATTATATGTTACGAGAATTCTTGTAGATTTTTTAGAGTTGATTTGCATTATTTGTCAACATTTGTTTTCCTATAGTTATTATGTGTTTACTTTTTGTGAAAATGAGACCACTTAAAGATTGATTGATTATGTTTTTTGATTCCAAAGATCGAGGAATTTCTTATATTCTCATCCACTCAACCAATGGGTTTAGTGGACTTGGCTTGGAGAATGGTGTGTTGTTATCCTCCTTCCATTTCTTGATTTTTCTTTCCTTGGTGATTTATTATCTTTGTTTTACTTGAAGAAAGTAATGATCAATCATATGCTATCATTGTCATTCATGGGTATTATTTTCTCTTTTTAAAGTTAATTGAATTTCAAGGCATTAAGTTTGGAGTAGGTAATCTTTGTTGTTGCTTATTGGAGTAAAATATATAGACTTTTTCTATGTGATGCTAAATTGCCTAAATGTACGAGGAGAAGAGATTTTTTTATAGCATAGAACGTGTGATGTTTCACTTCTTAAATCTTTGTGTAATGATATGTTGCGGAGTTACTAAGATGGTAATTGCAATTTAAGTTGATGAATGATAGGAGGTTCTTCTTCTTATTGTGTTCAATGTTGCCAACATATAGCGAGGTAAGGTGGTGAACATTAAGCTTCACACTCGGAGATCACTACGTGTGGTGAAAGAATCCGAAGCTTTATGCACTTGTGATTGCAAGCGTGCCAACATTACAAGCTCAAGACCCTCAACTTGATTTGTATCTAAGCGGCGTTATTGGGAGCAATGTCAAAGATTTTTGCAGACTAATTCTTGTGAGGCGATTGAGTTGCTTATGAATGATGGGTGTGCAACAGATGGCGAGATCTACGAAGGTGGTTCACAGGACGAGTTCGAGGTTTTGGATTTAAGTTCCTTTTGCTTTTTCCTCTTCTTTCAAGTTAACTTGTTGTTTCTTTATGCAATTGTTTAAGTCAGAATCTGAAACTAAAAATTGTAGGGATGTATGGATAGTTTGGCATTATTGAGATGTAAACGTATTGTATGGTATTAATATAATATTTTTTTGTAATTGGCATTACAAAGAATTATTGGGATGTAAACATATTGTATGGTATTAATATTCTTTGTAATTTTAGCTATATATCATGGCATTAGCATATTGCAGGTGCATTGGTAATGTAGGTGAACCACAACATTTTTTTTCTTTTTTTTTTAATCTACAACATTTTAAAAACGTTGTGTAAATATGCCTTAACGTTGTCTGATATACTAAACAACAACATTTTTAACCAAAAAAACGTTGTGGAATCATACCTACTACAACGTTTTTGAGCATCTGCAAATTTTTTTAAAACAAATCTATAACGTTTTTTTTCTAAAAAACGTTATGTATTGTGCTTAACTACAACGTTTTAAAAATGTTGTGTAAGGGTGTCAAATAGACAACACCTTTAACCACGACGTTATTTTGACAGAAACAACAACGTTTTTTCTGCGTTGTCTATTTACTGTTTTGTAGTAGTGATAGTTGGGAAATGTATATATGCTGTAAGAGCTTAGGTCACGACTCTGTGAATGAAGTTCAACTTAGGCTCATGACTGCCATGAGTTATGGAATACAACTAAACTATGGAGCCTTATTGCTCGATTGGATAGGTAAATGGCTCGTCAACTCAAAGAAGTCAAAAAGCCCTCAGAAGATGCTATATGGGCGATTCATAAGCATTATTCTACAGTCTGCCCTGAGTGACAAAATTGGGGATGAAGAAGAAGAAGCTATCAACCCAAATAGGTGAATGACCCAGCAGCTGTTTGAAAATTGGAAGAGGAACCCAGCTGAGTATGTTCGAATGATGATGAGAATCCGATTGGAAGAACTGGGGATCTGAAGGACTCAGGCCTTCCAAGAAACATGTCTGTTGTCAGGGAGGTCGAAGAAGAAGAAGAAATCAACAAAGAAGAACCCTCTGTCCTTACCAGAAAAAGCAAGGGCAAGAGGAAGCTAAGGCTCAGATCGGTAGAAGAGCCTCAAGGATCTACCAGCGATATACCCATAGAGTCCTCTGATATAGAGACTTTGAGGATGGTAAGGAGAAAGCAAAGAAGAAGATGAAGCGGATGAGGATCCATTTATCATATCCTAGATCTGAAGAAGAAGAACAAAGTTGGTCATAAGTCCAAAAGGCCATCATTCACCTCAATCGTAGAGTCTCTACTACTTAGTAAAGACCGGACCAAGCATGGAAGGCAAGGAGGTAGGCTGCCCAAGCATAGTGGCTATTAAGCAGAGAGACACACTCGGGTTCAGGAAAATGTTGAAGGCGTGGCTAAGTCTAGTAAATCAAGGAGAAAATTTGGTCAAGAAGTATATTCTTGAAAATGAAAAAGTTCTCAAGAAGGAAGCAAAGAGTATGGTTGCCAAGAAGGAACGGCCCAGAGCAAGTCAAGAGGACAGTGATCCAGCAGAGGGGGAGATCCCTGAAATTCTCATGATAGAGAATACACCAGCTGAGGGGCAGATGCCCGAAACTCAAGAAGATGCTCCACTTGAGGGGGAGTTTTTGAGCTTACAAGAAGATGATCAAAGTGAAGGGGAGTCTCAGTATATCTCCATGACAGAAGGACAGGTCCCTGCCATAAATGAAGAAGAACCAGTGCCAGATCATCAAGAGCCCATTGAGATAATGGAGTCCTCCAACAAAGACAGAGAAGAGGAAGAAGATGATGATGAGCTTCAGATCACTAGTGTGGGCAGAGATGGGTATAGAAGCTATCTCTACAATTAGATGTTCTCATACCTACCCATGATGCCATACCATAAAGCCCAAATCCTAAACTGTTAGGATCACATGTTCTGGAGTTTCAAAGAATATCCATCCATCTCAGTATTGGCTCATGGATTTCCAGGAAGTTTCAATTTTGCCAAGAAATTGCTTACCAACAACTCTTCCTCAAAGGATAAACTTGAGGTATTGTCCATCCCTACCCAATTCAAAATTAATCACTTGTCATCATCCTCATTTAGTCAATTCTATGATTTCCCTCGATGGTTGGAAGTGATTCTTAATCCAGTAAATCAATTTCCAGTTGCAGAATCCTAAAATTCTGTAACTGAGAAACCAAATGCAGTCAACCTCATTTTGCTCACATAAACCACCACCTCTACGATTCTTGACTCTAGCCCCATCATAGAGTCCCAAATTGAAATCGTAGAGCCACATATTCCGGACATCGAAACTCAGGCCCCTCCATCAGACATACCATCCTCCTCCTCCAATGACTATTTTAGTCTTGATCTTGCTCTCTACTCCCTGCAAGATCAATCCCAGAAAAGATCCCCTCCAACCAATAATCCTCAAACCAATGATACTCTTCCAAATCTGCCCACCAAAGATAACTTGAATGAAGTGTCTAACAACATGGTCAAGAACATTGAAGAAAGCTTGGACACTCACTCAGACCTCATTCATCTCTGGCTGAATCAAATGATCACTGCTGCAAATAATATCCCTGGCACTCTAAATGTTGAGCTTACAAAGAAGCTGAGGGAAATTATCCAAGAAATTCTTAAGAGCATGAAGGACAGAGATGTAATTGACTTTCAGATTGCCACCAAGCAAAGAGAGGCTATTCTTGAAATGCAGAAAATCAAGAAGTTCAAAATCAACTTATGCTGGAGAACATCATCAACTTGAAAGCTTTAGTCCAAGAACTCCAGAAATCTTATGTCAATGAGGAACGACATAATGATATTGTTCTCTCTGCCCTCCGGAACAAAGAAGCTTGATCTGAAAAACAAATCAAGGATAGTCGAGAGGACATTGCTCAGACACAAAGTCAACTGAACGAGCTTGTCCAAGGACTGAATCGACTTTCTGCAGACATTCGAACCCTTGATGCTAACATAAAAGGGGTGAATAAAGGGAAAGGAGCACAGGGAGATCAGTGCAGAGGCTATTAAAGAATGTGATAAAAATGGTATAATAGTCATTTCCATACAATTTTAATGGCATAATGGACATTGGCTACAACTCTTAGGGTTTAACCCTTAGGGTTAAAACCTAAGGTTCCAAAAATAAATTTCTAGAAATTTTATTAGGTTTTAAAAAATAAAAATAAAATTTCTAAATTATATTTAGGATTTTATAATTATATTAAAATTTCCTAATCATAAACCAAGCTTGATAATTAGGATTATTATTTCCAAATTAAAAATTTTAATTTAGCAATTAGGGTCAAAATGATATATTAGGGATTATAACCCATGAATTAGGGTTTTAAATTGAAAAGAAATCTTTCTAATTTAGAAATTAGGTTTTCTAATTAGATTAGGGTTTTCTAATTACTAATAACTTGAAAATTAGGATTAATATTTCCTAATTAACATAAAATTATTAAATTAACAATTAGGTTTTCTCCTAATTATAAATTAGGGTTTCTAATCCGAAATTGGGTTTTCTAAATCAATTAGGGTTATCCCTAATTAGGTTATTATTAATAACGTATAAACCTTATACTAGCATTTGCATTCCCAAATTAGGGTTTTCAACTTCCGAATTAGGGTTTCGAATTCCCGGAACTGAAATTAGGGTTTCCAAAACCGGTTTCTAGGGTTTCTTATAATTCGTAAGAATTTTCTAGCTGAACGTTGATGTTCTTAATATACTATTAGGGTTGGCCACCGATATAGGTTATCTGGTCAACCCTTGACCCTTAACCACATCATGTACAAATATCATACCAAATACACATAACATATTTACGTATACCCTTAATCTTGAATATTTCATCACATAAATTTTAAATCCATAGAATTCCTTATCGGAAATCTCAAATCCATTCACTTATTTTCTGTCTAGGTTTATTATTTAACCTTAATTCAATATTTTAAAATTTTATAAATATTCAAATTCTCGGGTTGTCACAGTAACTGAGGAATTCTGAGTTTGTCAAAAGACCATGAATATTCTCTTTTGGTTTTCATTCATAAAAAAGGACAACCCGACACTAAGTTCGTAAGTCTGATATATCTTACGAGCACTTCTAGGTGATTAGCCTATTGTACTCTATGTTGACCAACACTCATTCGTTAAATGTATCTATGTTTAAGTTTTAGCAACCTCACGTGCCCATCGAATAATCGATAAAAAATAAATTTGTTTATTCATACTCATGTTTACCTTTGAATCCGTACCAAACAATTGGCATAGGATAGCGTTACCAATTCTATATCGAAAGACATGTAAACAAATCAATCAAACTCTTAAGATTAGTCTAGCCGAGTTAAAAATGGCATCGACTTTTTCATAAAACAATCCATGCATGTTATAACAAGAATCATAGAAAACTTGGCTAACACGAAGGTTAGACAAGCGTTAAGAAAACTTGCCTTCAAGTGTCTTCAATTAAATATTCAACAGTTCTTGGTCTTTACAGTTTCTACATGATATATTCACATAGCACACTGAAATTAGCTACCAAACAATCTAATCTTATTGTTTTTACCAACTTCTTTCTCTTCTATAACTCAACCAAATTTATTTCATTAATAAAACTCGTTTAGAGTTACTTATCCCTTCCTTACGGCTTATTAACGTTATTACATCACTAAACCAATACTTAACAACCATTGGTTAAGTACCATAGTAATTGAATACAATTTACCTTCTCCCACATTATGTTCTTCATTTAATTACTAATTAAACAACGTTTAATTCCTAAAGTCATCACTATATATGTTATATGGGAATGGTCTTAACATATATATTAAGTATATACACTTGCCCCATAATTGTCATGCAATATTTTGGTTCAATAATAACTAAGTTAAACATTTCTCCTCTCTCGGCGCTGCGGCACTATCTTCAAGTACAACATTAGCGCTGCGGCGCCACTAAGAAGTACTTAAACCCTCGTCTCGGTGCTGCGCCGTGAGACTTCTATACACGAGTGTGTTGGGAGATTGCATATTTAAATTTGATGTTGAAAGTAAATATTCCTGATTATGTGTAAAGTCCTTCAAGGAATATATTTACAAGGACTTAGTGGCAGATCAAATTTGTTAGGTTGATCTAAGCTTTTAATGTTTATCATTCTGTAAATGAATGTATAGATGAAGAGATCAAAGTTGTTAAGTTGATCTATGTCTTGAGATGTAATAGATAGGCTTCAACATAATCGTAGTCTATCGAGCTGATCAAAAGATTGTAGAAGCCAAGGCAGAATCGTAGAGCATCGAGAATCGTAGTGTGTCTGCCTTGAAGCGGCTCTCCTAAAATCATAGAGTGATCCAAACGTTTGTCGAGCCAACTCAGAGATCTTAGTGTGCTCTCAGAACTTAGAGTCTACAAGACAAGTAAGTGAAGATCGTAGTGTGTCAGTCCTTAAGAGAAATCGTAGTGTTCTCATTTGCCAGTATCAGATCAAGCACCAAGGTGGCAAGACACCGCGATCAGAATCGTAGAGCATAATCTACATGTGTCAGAAACATCGAGCCTAGCCCATTTGTTTAAGAATAAAACCTAAAAAATGTGGAATGTATTATAAATGTTGAAGCCCTCGTCAGTCCCAATGTCACAACAATCATCCTTAGTATACAACAAGGAAATGTATTGAAGAATCTAAGGAAAGTACTTTGGGTCAGCAGAAAACACCTTTTCAGGTGTTAGGTGAGATAGCAGTTTGTTGTGTGAATGGGCCAGACTGTTAATCAGAAGATGTGTAGAAATTCTCCATCAAAGCTCAGAAATGTTAAATGCATTTAATGCTTCAACGGATACATTTCAAAGACCTAATATATGCAAAACATCAGCCGATGATAGATCTAAGCAAGCATTGAACAAAACGCTAAAGAACACTCAACGCTCAACTCTACGATCTGAAAAGAGAAAGCTTGCTCAGTTACTCAGTTCTTTCGAATAAAAGCTTAACTAAGGCTGGTAGCACCATTCAAGAACTCATCAACTACTATCAAGTGAAGTAAGAAATTCTAAGTTAGAAGGACTTGAAGAGTTCTAATTGAACTATGAAGAACCAAGTCTGCTAGACTTGAAGAGTTCAAAAATGAACTGAGAAGTGCCAAGACTGCTGGTCTTGAAGGAATCTGTGAGATTCAGAAAGTGTAAAGATATCCTTAGTGGATTTCCTACTCGAGGAGTAGAAGAGTGGACTAGGAGCTTTAAGTGCTCTGAACCACTTAAAATTATCGTGTCTCTTACACTCTTACTATAACTACTATAATTGTTATAACTGTCTCACTCTCATTAACTCACTACATCTAAAAGGGAGAACAAACAAATCTTAATTCCGCTATGTTTGAATCATTAACAAAACTAACAAAGTATTTCGAAAAGAATTTAAAATATCTATTCAACCCCCCTTTCTAGATAACTATTGTGCCTACGGGAACTAACAATTGGTATCAAAACAGGTTCTATCAAATAGCCTACAAAGCTTAAGTAGATCCAATGGAACATCTGATAAGTGAATCAAAGACTGGTGGAGGCAGCAAGCCACTTATGTACAACAAAGACAAAATTGCCAACTGGAAAGTTCGGATGCAAGCATACATGGATTCAATAGATGAAGATCTATTTAAAACTATTCAGAATGGGCCCTATGTTCCTACAAAGCTTGCACCAACTATAGACGACCAAAAAAGAATATAGATCAAGGTCAAAGAAGAATGGACAGATAACAAAAAGAAAGTTATTCAACTCAACAAAAATGCCAAGAACATTTTGTTCCAATCTTTAGAAGCTGATCAGTACAAAAATGTGGTCAATAACAAAACAGCCAAGGAGGTATGGGAAGCATTGCTCAACATGCATGAAGGAACGAAAGAAGTCAGAGAAAACAAGCAATCTCATATGAGATGTTTGCACACGTTCAAGGAGAAAATGCCACTTCCACCTATGAAAGATTCAACGTACTGCTCAACTCTCTCTGAGCCTATGGTAAGATCCATCCAAATAAAGATCTAATCATAAAGTTCATGAGAGCTTTACCTAGCAAGTGGGATGCCAAAACCACTGCCATCAAAGAATCAAAGAATCTCTATGAAATGACTGTTCAACACTTATATGGCAACCTCGTTACATATGAACTGAAATTGACTCAACGAGCACAAACTCTATCTCGAAGGAAGAAAAGAAGAAAAAGGGGTTGTTCTCAAAAGCAACTAACAACATCTCCAAAGCCAATACTAAAAATGACTTTGACTATGATGAAGATAATTATGAGAACTTTGCAATGCTTGTGAAAAAGACTCAGAAGATTCATGCGTCAGGGCAGAATCAGCAAACTAAAGAAAGTTAACAACTACAGTAGCCAAGAGCAGATAAATGACATATGGTACAATTGCAAGAAGCCCAAACATTTCATTGTAAACTGCAACAAACCTCTTAGAGAAGAAATTAAGAAAAAATCAAATTTAAAGAAGGAATTCAAAGGAAACAAAAGACCTCAGAAGAAAGACAAAGGTCTTGTAGCTAAAGGATCATGGAGTGACTCAGACAATGACTAAACTCCCAAATCTGGAGATGATGAAGATCCTCAAATGGCAAATCTTTGCCTAATGGCAAAGCATGCTAAGGATAAAAAGAACTCCAACATTCATGAAGTAAGTATAAATGAGGTATTTGACTTTAACTCTCATGATGTAGATATTGATGATTTAAGAACTGCATTGCATGGCATAACATCATAGCTGCATCAATACATGAAATGGTTTAGAGTTCTGTCCAAAGATTATTCACTTCTTCAAAAGGAGAAAGAGAAAGTTCAGGAAAAACTGGAAACAGTTATGAGAAACCCCGAATCCAGTTCCCAAATCACCACAGATCTGGTATACTATTTCTATAACTATTGCGGAAGATATAAACATAATTTGTTTGTACAATAAACTTTTCACATTATTCCCCAAAGTCGAGTAACCTTAACTTATACACAATACATAATCTGTCTAACATATAACATTTTTATCATACTATACTATTACAATTTAACTGCATGCATAATCCCAAGCTGAACTTGGCTTTGTCATTTCCTATATCCGACGTATTCGTCTTAATCTGAAATGTTAATCATGATATAGCAAAGGTGAGCAATAAGTTTGCCCAACAAGTTTAAGTTCAATAATTTAAGGATATATCATGATGGAAAGAATTGAACAAAAGCTGGCTACAGTTCTACAATATAATTGCGAAGTAGCATGAACAAATTTTACATAACTGAACGAACATTGAACATGAACATATATTTATCTTGACCGAATGGTAATGAAGGTAATCATCCTTTCATACTTGATGAATACATACAGTATGCATAAAATGCGATTTAATAATTCTTAGACATGGCAATCAGAAATGATTAACCACAAGTATAATTAAACAATACAACTCGAGGTCAAGTTAAGAAAAACGTTCATGTTCCAGTGATTATCGTTACGCATTTTAATAAGCTTTGTCTAAACCTAATATATAAATAATATTGATATACCAATTAGAATAATATCATCACAGTATTTAAAATACTCTAAACACATTAACACATAACCCTATCAGTCTATACAACACATAAAACCTAACCTCAAGTCAAACATTTACAGTCTGTGTCGAGTTCGGTACAATTCTGACATCCCGACGGTCTAGTCGAAAAATATCGAGTTTAAGTTCAATTAAACTCTGCCTAAACACTTAAACATTATTTAAGATAATTTATTATTAGTCAAAATATTTTTTGTAAGCTCGTAATAATTTTCATATAATTATTATCATTTATCATGAATTTTTAATCATTAATAACTTATTTATATGAATTAAATACCACATAATTCCTTTATCATTAATATTTATTTAATACTTAAATATTAATAAAAATCATAACATAATATTATAATATATTTATAATATATCAAAGTATTTTTAATACCTTAAAATCATATAAACAAATTTATATGATTTTTAAACCTTTAAATCCATTATCCGATAATTGTTATTAATATTAAAATATTAATATTTTCATGAAAAAATATCAAGTTATATTTTATAACTTAAAATATTTTTATAATAGTTAAATCATTTTTATATGATTTATAAATCATTAAATCTATTTTCCCATAATTTATTTAATATATTTATTAAATAAATCCATCACCATTAATATTAATTTATTAAAGAAATTTATCATAAAATATCAAAAGTTTTTAAAAATAACTTAAAATATTTTCTAACACCATAATATAATTTTTCTTGTATTAAAATCATTTATAAATTATTTTTTTAATACTACAATTAAATAAATTAAATATCATCTTTATTCCAAAAATATTAAATATTTATGAAATATATTCAAAATTATTAAAAACTAATTTTGGACTTTAAAATAATTTTTAGGAATTTATTTTGTATTTTTAATAATTAAAAGCCATTAATTTCAATTTATATATTAAAATAATTATTTTCTAAAATTAATCGTCGCTAAAGGGCCTATATAGTGACAGGATCGTAATTATAGGTGTTCTTTATGTTCTTGAGACCAAACCGTAAATGCATGGCGATTACTGTGGTCTAAGTTTGACCACAAATAATTTCATGATCCTTAAGTTTTCCGGGCTGCTAAAGTTTTAATGATGTAGTATTCATGTAATACTACAACTAGAAACTGAGTTCATGGCCAAACCATTACTTAAAAGCAAGATCTAAGCTGCAGAAAAACATGTCAGAGATGTTCTTCATTTCTGGGTTTTCCAGAAATGAAGAACAGTTGCAGGGTATCATTTTTGATGCTCTGTACCTTTGTTTCTATGGCTTGTTTGTGTGATCTAAGAGTTAAAACATAAAGTATACATGACAGGGTACAATAACATATCACTAAATCATTATAAAAAAATCACATTTAAAAGATCTTGGTGGTGGTCAAACTATGTCGGAAAAATAGTTCTTAGTGAATTCGGGTTTTCCAAAATGCAAGAAAGCGGAGATGATCAACCCTACTTTGACCAGCAATAGTTTTGATTCTAGGTAAGATATAAGTGTTATAGAGGCATGATCATGCAGTCTACATGTCAGTCTACTAATCTATTACACAAAAATGGCTAAATCACCCATCAGTAGCAAGATCAGAGGCCATCAAAAAGGTTTCAGATGCTTCTTGGGATATTTGGGTTACCCAGATTCGTTCGGTCATGGTCGGTCAACGACCTTTGACCACTACTAACTTACAATCTACACATGATCTGGGCTTGATTCAAGTTCCAGATCACTGTCCACATGGCAAAGAACAAATTAATAACATAAAACACAACAAACAACTAACAGGTAAAGATCTATGGGCCCTGACATATGGCTGTCATGCCATCTCTTTCAATTTTTCCAGATTTTTGAAATCTTTAAAGTCAAGCATCTAGATGTTATGGATTCACTATATAGCAACTCAGATCATTAAAAGAAACTCTAATACACAACTTTAACCAACAAATTACATCATATAACAAGATCTAGGTTTATACCACTTTGAAGTTTGATCGTTGATTCTGATCTATGGATCTGTTTATGGAAAACTAAGAGGTGGTATTGTCTTCACTTCTCACTCCTTTTTACTTTCATTCCTGAATTTTAGAGAGAGAGAAGAGGTTGGCTAGCTTTGAAAAATAAAGTAAGTAACTTTACTTACTTTTTAGGTTAGGATTTATATTTCAATTCATGTTGTTGATAATGTTGGCTGATATGTGAGCTATAAGTCATATGCTAGGGTTAGGGTTGGTGAACAACCAAGAATAGGGTTAGATATATACTCCACATTATAAAAATACAAAAAGGGCAAAATGGTCATTTGATTTAAAATTTTAATGGCATGCTAGTCATTTGCCCTAACCCTTAGGGTTTAGGATATAACCTTAGATTTTTGCACTTAATTTCTAAGATTTCCAAATTAGATTTTCGTGAATAGAAAATTAATATTTCTAAATTATAATTAGGATTCTATAATTATATTAAAATTTCTAATCATAATCCAAGCTTGTTAATTAGTATTATTATTTTCTAATAAAATTGCTATATTAGCAATTAGGGTCATAATTGTACATCGGGGTTTATAACCCAAGAATTAGGGTTTTAAATAGAAAATAATCTTTCTAATTTAGAAATTTGGTTTCCTAATTAGATTAGGGTTTTCTAATTACTTATAACTTGAAGATTAGGATTAATGTTTCCTAATTAACATTAAAATTATTAAATTAACAAATAAGTTTTCGCTAATTATAAATTGGGTTTCTAATCCGTAAATTAGGGTTGTCTAAATAGTCAATTATGGTTATCCCTAATTAAGTTATTTTTAATAATATTTAAACCTTATACTAGCATTTGTATTCCCAAATTAGGGTTTTCAACTTCCAAATTAGGGTTTAGGATTTTAATCTGAAATAAGGGTTTCATAATGAGTTTAGGGTTTCTTATAAATTGTAAGAGTTTTCTAAACAGAACGTTGACGTTCTTAATATAATATTAGGGTTGGCCACTGATATATAGGTTATCTGGTCAACCTTTAACCCTTAACCACATACTGTACACATATCATACCATATACATAGAACATATTCACTTATATACTTAATCTTGAATTATTCACCACAAAAATTTTAATTTCACAAAATTCCTTCTCGGAAATCTCAAATCCATTCACTTATTTTCTATCTAGGTTTATTATTTAACCTTAATTCAATAGTTTTAATATTTTATAAATATCCAAATTCTCGGGTTGTCACAATAGCCCTTCTTTGTACTGACTCTCTCTCTCCAAGTTTGAAGCTGAAAATAAGCTCTTAAAACATACCAATGAGCTCAATGTACAAAGGGAGTCAAGTCTAACCTCTAAAATTGAGGAACTAGAAACGACGATCTCTACATGGAATAAATCCTCTTCATCCATGGACTCCCTAATCTTTAGTCAGAGAAGTGCATCTGATAGAACATGTTTAAGTTTTAGGGAATCCACCTCAGAGCCATATGTGAAAAAGATAAAGGAAACTCGCACTAGTAATGCTCTAAGTTTCAGTAGAAGCATTATATTTGTGAAATCCTCAAAGAAGGAAGAACTAGTCCAACCATGCTCTTCTGATTCAATCCATATTCCAAGGAATAAAGGATCTCATTATGGCCTTGGTTTTAGAAAAGAGAAGAGTAACCTAGCCACTACTTTCCAACCTCGAAGGATCGTAGAGTTGAGTAAAATTGTGACGGCCCCGAATCCTGGTCCCAAATCACCTCGGATCCGGTTCGATCATTCTATACAACTATTACTATTTGCAGAAGATATAAACATAAATTGTTTATACAATACATTACATACTATTCCCCAAGGTCGAGTAACCTTAACTTAATACACAATTCTTAACTATCTAACACATAACTTTATTATCAAACTACACTATTACATTTCTAATCGCATACATAAACTAAAGCTGGAACTTTCTTTAATCTTTTCCTGTATCCGACGCGTTCGTCTTAATCTGCAATGTTTATCATAATATAGCAAGGGTGAGCATAAGGATTGCCCACCAAGTTTAAATTCAACAATATAACGATATATCATGATTGAAAGAGTCTGAATAATAAGTAATCTATAATTCAACAATATAATTGTAAACTAGCAGGAACAAATTTATGACTGAACAAGTATTATACATGAACAAATATATCTGAACCAACTGGTAATGAAGGTGATCAACCTTTCATACCTGATTTATACATGCAATATGTACCAGAGTACAATTATACATGGCAATCAGCAATAATTAACCATAAGCTTATCCGAATGAAACACTCTTAGTAGAGTTAAGTAAATACAAACTTGCCTGAACCGTTGATTACCGCTACACAATTTATATCGCCTTATCCGAAGACCTAATATTAGTAATATAGATCTCCAATATTAGAATAATATCATCACAATATAATATTATAATATATATACATAGAATAACCTAAACACATAACACATAATCCTATTGTTCTATAACACACATAAGACTCAGTATCAGGTCAAACTATATCAATCTGACTTGAGTTCGACAAAGTTCAAATGTCCTGACAGTCTAGTCGGACAATTCTTCAAGTCTAAGTTCAATTAAACTCTGACTTAACACTTAACAATTATTTCAGATAATTTTCTAAGCAGTTAAAATAATTTTCATAAGCTCGTAATAATTTTTAAATAATTATTATCATTTATCGCGTATTTTTAATCATTAATAACGTATTTAAATAAATTAAATACCACATTATTCTTTTATCATTAATATTTATTTATTATCAAATAAATAATGAAATACATGTCATAATATTATAATAAATTTATAATATATCAAAGTATTTATAATACCTTAAAATCATTTAAATATGATTTTTAAACACTTAAATTCATTATCGATAATTGCTTTTAATTCGACTTTTCGTGAGCTAACAACGGGTTTTGACCATTCATACCTAAAGATCTAGACATGCTATGACCCTTTATATGCTTTTGCATTAAATACCACATGGCATACTATATATTCATAACATAAAACACATAAAAACTTAACACACACGGATCTAAAGTTCACTATATATGATTTGTCGGACCAAACTTTTAAATTTTTCCAGATTTCAAAATCATCAAAATCGTGCATCTAGATGTTATAGATCCTTGATCTAACAACCCGGATCACTTACTAACACCCTAATACACAACTTTAACTAACAAATTATAACATCTAACACAAGATCACCGATTTTCAAAATTTAAGGGTTCTTTACCTTTTAGCTCGATCCTTTGAATCGACTTCCGATTGTTTTCTTGGCTTGATAAGAGGTTAACCTATCTTAACTTTTTCTCTATCTCACTCTAGATTTCAAGATGGAGAGAGAGGATGAGTTTGTAGAAAATGAAAAGTCAAGTGAGACTTTTCTTTTTCTTTAATCTATAAACTACTTAGATTCAATGAATTTGCTAGCAAGATTAGCTGAAGTTGGACACATATCTAGGGCTAGGTTAGGGTTAGTTCACCAACCCATTATCTTGACAAGATCTACACTCCAACCATTAAATAATACACAAAGGGCATTCTAGTCATTTTCCATTTTATTTTAATGGCATTTTGGACATTTGACCAAACCCTTAGGGTTTAGGGTTTAAGAAAAATTAGGGTTTAGGGTTTGGAAAATTTTAGGGTTTGTAATTTAATTTCCTAAAATTTCCAATTTAGGTTTTCAAAAATAGAAAATAAATATTTCTAACTTATAATTAGGATTTTCTAATTATATTAACATTTCTTAGTCATAATTTAAATATTGCTAATTAGGATTAGTATTTCCTAATTAAAATTGCTAATTTAGCAATTAGGGTTAAAATAAATGAATTAGGGTTTATAACCAAAAATTAGGGTTTCTAATAGAAAAATTAATTTTATAAAATAGAAATTAGATTAGTAATTAGATTAGGGTTTGCTAATTACTTAAGCTTTACCTAATTAATTTTATAATTATTTACACTTACGCCCATTAAGTTCTATATTAGGGTTTTATACATAGAATTAGGGTGTGTGATTCAGGAATTGAAATTAGGGTTTCCAGAACCAGCTTTTAGGGTTTCTTTTAATCACTAGGGTTTTCTAACCAGAACATTAGTGTTCTTAATATATACTTAGGGTTTATTATGAGATATCGTTTATCCGGGTCAACCTTGACCCTTAACCACATAATGTATAACATATAATAACATTTACACGTAACATAATCACGACATTACTTAATCTCGAATAATTCACTTAAATCTTAATGTAATTTTGAAATCCTCAAAATTCTATCTTAAAAATATCAAACACATACACTTATTTTCATACAGGTTCTAATTTTGAACCTTAATTTAATTAATAAAATTTTTAAAATATTCTAAATTCTCCTATTGTCACAAAAATCAACTCCACGGGCCAACTAGGAAGGAATAGTAGAGAAAAAGGTACATTGCTCATAAATCATGAAACACAAGGACACATGGAAGAAGGAGAACCCAGTTAAAAGAAGGATGGTTGAGAACCCAAATAAGTCCAAATGGAGGAAGAATCCACACACACACATAAGCATGCATCATATTAGATGTTTTGTATGCAATAAATTAATCGTAAAAGGTCGCAATGTGTTATCATAATCCTATGCATGTGAGACCCAAAATTAAGCAGATTTGGGTTCCCAAGGGTACTAACAAAGTAGGACCCATGCAAGTATGGGTACCAAAATGAATGTTTAATATTACCACACGGACAGAGCTCCACGATCATAACCTGGTATCTAGATAATGGATGCTCAAGGCACATGATCGGGAACAAAGCCCTTATGTCAACTACATAGAGAAGGAGGGTCCTTCGGTCATCTTTGGAGACAATGACTCTGGCAAGACAAGAGGATATGACTCATCTAGGAATGGTGCATTGTCCTTCAGTAAAGTAGCCTATGTGGAAGGACTACAACATAATGTTTTGAGCATAAGCCAACTCTGCGACAAGGGTCATCAAGTCACATTCCTCAACAATCAATGTCAAGTCAGAGATCTAAAGACATCCGCTATAAAGCTGACCGGAACAAGAGAATGAAATGTCTACACTGTAAATCTTGGTCAACTAAGCTCAGATGAGATGGTATGTTTTCTGGCTAAAGCATCTGAAGAAATGAGTTGGCTATGGTAAAGAAGACTGTCTCATCTCAACTTCAAAAGCATGTCTAAACCGAACTCAAAAGATTTAGCTGCAGGCTTACCCAAGTTCAGCTTCATCAAAGAAAGGTCGTGCAATGCCTGTCAGCTTGGAAAGTAGACTAGAAGCTCATTTAAGAGAAAAACTGTTAACTCAATTGACAAGCCCCTGCAACTGCTTAACATGGATCTATTTTGGCTAATTCCGACAACAAGCCTTGGAGGGAAAAGATACTCACTAGTCATAGTGGATGATTGTAAGACCCCAACTTTTTGAAAAAAGATGAATTTTCTATAAATATTATTTTTGAATATTATGGAGTGAAATTGATATAATGTTATAGTTATGGGTAATATTTATAAATTTTGCAAAGTACACAAGTGGTTATATAATATTCGATTGGTCGGGGAATATTCATTTTAATAGGGAATATTTGTACAACGGCACAATCTTTGGCGGACCCCACAACGGAAGTATTGTCATAGTTAGTAAACGACAAAATTATCTTTCTATAAAAATAACGGCGGAGGTGTTACTGTTAAAAATGTTGAACTACCCGGTAGTAAAAGTACAGTAATATGCGTGGTTGCATAGTAGCACACGATATTGATTATTGATGCTTACGTGATAAGTCACTCAGTTATACTCAATTATTGCTGCATCATATCTCTTATATTATTGATTCAATTATTGTCACAATATCATCTGTATAATATGTTATATTATTAAATCAATAATTGAGACGACAAGTTATAATATTAATGATTAATAATCATTGAAAGATTAAATATGTGTTGATTAAAAATAAAATGATTTGTGGTAATATTTATTCATTCCTTGATGTATATAAAGAGTCTATTATGAGACATTTGTGGTAAATTTGGTTATTCTATGGGGGCCCGTATATGTCATCATCTAAGAGTCTCTTTCGCATAATAGTAATTACCTTTACCAGACGCCAAACCACTTGCCGTTTCATATTATTAAAGCGCCGAACCAATTGTCATTTCACATTACAAAAGATCAAACCACTTGGTGTTTCACATTACCGCGTCAAACCACTTTTCTTTTCACATCACTATTCGTCAAGCCGTCTTGCCTTTTCACATTGCAAGTGCTAAGCTAGAAATCTTCTATAAATAGAGGCCTAGTTCTTCATTATTCTTCACGAATTCATTCAAGCTTATAGAGAGAGAAATTATAGAGAATAAGAGAGAAAGAAGAAGAGTATTTCATTCTTATACTACTGCGGTATTCAATCTCCTACTAATTTAAGGGGTGTTATTCTTTTGTATTCATGAAGAGAACTTCATTATTCCATTATTTATTATTCATTGGAATAACTTTTGTATCTGTGAGCTACCTTATACTTGGTGAAATTCTTACGTTATTCCAGTCTTTATTATTACATTGGAATATCCATGCATGTATTTTATATGGGACTGGTTCCGGTCTTTATTATTCTGTTGGAATATCACATCTTCATGTGTTTTGTGGGACTGGTTTCATTCTTTATTATTCATTGGAATATCCAGATATGCGTTTTTTGACGGACCGGTTCCGTTATTTATTATTCTGTTGGAATAACTGCATGTGCGGGTCTATCACATGCATGGTGATTTCTTTTGTTATTCCATTCTTTATTATACTCGGTTGGTTAAAACTTTGACTTTATACTCCATGAAATTAGTGAAATATCCTTGATATTTGCGCTTCATCCAAATATCTTTTCATGGAAATATTCTTCTGAGCATTCTTGAATTTTACTCTACAAAGCAAAGATCATGTTGACAATTTGGACATTATTAGTTCTGGATAAATTAATTCTTGAACTTGTTTTATTGAATTCTTATATCATTGTCATCATCCTCATGTTTATATTTTTTGAAAGTCATGTGGTGGCTTGTAGTGCATAGATGGACTAGGTATGATTATGACCGTGGATTATTGATTGTAATCATGACCGTAATGTTACAAATGATGTGGTAAAAGTCCTCATTGGCCCGTAGTGAATTGATGGACAGTTGTTGGCATGATCATGATCATTAATGAATACACAAATATTCTTGGCCCGTAGTGCATGGATAATTGTGATCGTGATACTAAAGAATATCCTTGGCCGTAGTGCAGGGGTGATTCGATGATGTGGATTATGTATTAAGCTGAGTCCCAGTGATAAAAGTGTTGAAAAACCTTTTAAATCATAAAAGAAAGTAGATTTTATTCTCTATTTGACTCTTTTAATGGATTACTTGTTCCGCTGCAGTTAAACTTGATGTTTGTTATATTATATCAGTTTAAAACTGTTTAGGGCTAATGATAATTTATTTTGCATTATCTTAGTCATAATATTTCTTACTGGGCTAGTTGAGCTCACCCTTTCTTTCACTGTTTTTTTCAGGAAATGAGAATATAGCTGGGACGAGTCGGGGAACGGAGTGATGGTCCTAGATGAAGCATTAGTAGTCCTCACTATTCTATGAAATAGTATGATAATAATTGTAATGAGGACTCCTTTTGAGTTTGTATACTCTCTAGTAGACAATATTTGTATTCAAACTCACAGCTTTATGTTTTGTCGTATTGTACGACAGTTGTATTATTAAGTTGTATTTGAATTACGTACCATGTGATCCCATGACTCAAGATGGGTGATGTATACCTAATTTTGGGGCGCCACAATGATTACACGAGTTCATATGGGTGTTCTTTCTAAACTCAAAAGATGAAATGAGCCCCAACTAATCAAGATATTTAGACTAGTGATGAACGAGAAAGGGAGAAAATCAAGGCTATACGGAGTGATCATGGCAGAGAATTCGACTTCTCTGAGATGGACTAGTTCTGCACAGACAATGGCATCAAGGCTATAATTAATGTGTTATGTGGATTGAGTTATGTGATTAAGTGATTTATTTAATAAATTTTTATTACATAAAGTGTGACAAATAACTATGTAAAGTGTGACAAATAACTATGTGATAAAGAGTTATTAAAATAAATTAAAGTAATTTTAATTTAGTTTTACCAAACATGGTTTAAGTATATTAATCCTTTATTTTGTAAATGGTTTGCCAAACAAAGCATTATGGCTTTAGATTTCTTTTGAATTTAAATTATTAGTTAAATAAATAATATATATATATATATATATATATATATTTGGTAACTGATATATTATTAGGGTAATAAGTGTGGCGTTAGTTTTATACGTTTTTAAAACTGGTACGTTGGTGTTATTTTATGTGACGTATATTGTATATGGCTTAAGTCTAAGAACAAGTTCAGAAAAAGGTTTTCAGAGAGAAAAGTTCAAAGTTTTGAGAGAGTTTGAGAGAAAATGTGATTTTCAAAGCAAGTCTTTTAACAAAGATTCTTAAGCAAACAAAAAGGTATGTTTCTCTAACCTTAATATATGTATGTAGATATGTTTAAGCCATTTTTCTATGAACTTGATATTCTCTGTTTTCTTGAATATTATTGGGTATAAAGTTTTTATCAAAGTTTCTGTAGAACTATGTTTTTACAATTTCGTATGATATTTTACGTGTACGTGTAACTGTAATTGTTATATTAGCATAGGTATATATGAGATTGTATGCTAGATTACGTATACAAGAAAAAGAAAAATTTGTTTTACAGTGAAACACATGTATGAACGTATGTTTTGCAAAATAACAAAATTAGTATTTGATTATGCAAATTGTGAACTACTATGAAATTGAGCTATACATGTTAATTGGTTTATATGTTGATATGCTTGTATTTCAAAGGAATCAATTTGGTTATAGACACAAAATTACAGTGTCACTGTGTCGAATTAGTTCAACGATGGAGTTTGGTTTTAAACAGTGCTTTCAAGGAATTTAACTTTTCTTAAATTATGATTTAGGTGGTGTTAATTAGTATATGCATGTTGAGGAATGTGAATGAGTAATTTATATAAGTTATGTATGTTAATTAGTGTTGGAATTCAAGTTATAGATAGAAAACTTAGTTGTTCTGTTCTTCGTGGTTGGTTTCTATGAGTTTCGGCGTCCCAGCGCCAAAATCCACGCTCTAGCGTCAAGTATAGGCCAGAAGTTCGCGCCCCGGCGCTGGAATTCGCGCCCCAGCGCTGGAAAAGTGGTCTGGGTTGGACAGTTTTGACCTCCTTTAGTAAAATGGCCATAACTTTTTCATACGAACTACGATTGAGGTGATTCAAGATGATTCGGAAAGAGGACGAATAGGCCTATAACTTTTATTCTTTAAGTTTTTCAATTTGAAATTGTTATGAAGGGTCAAAATGGCCATCTTTAGGACTGTTGTGTATTTGGAGCCAATCGGAGGGCGTTAGGATCTTGTGAATGCAAGTGTAATCCTTTGAGTATTAGTATAACCTAATGATAACATGTTGGACATGTAATAGAATGTTGTATCAAGTTGTTAATGTGTATGTGGTGCAATGACATGATCACTTAAGTAGTTTTAATAAAGCTAAAAAGTAATGTTCATGAAAAGATCTGATGTTATTTAAACTTACACTTAGTTAGTAGCTATACTAAAAGTAAGAAAGCAACTCATGAAGGTAATGTTAGTGTAACTAATGTGTATTGTCAATACGTATGGTATGTGTAGGACTTGGGGTGAATGTGAGTAGGGATTGTTTAACTTACGCACGAGGCAAGTTCCCTAACCTTTGCTACTTTATTATTCAGCAAGGTTACTTTTCACTGTTATGTTATACTTATGCAAATTCTCTATTTCTAATCTCTTGTTTAACTATTTATTGTCATGCAAGTTCACTAACTCTACTTTGTTAATAGTTGAGCAAGTTTTTCTAAATCATAAATCATCGTTATGCAAATTTCATAATTCTATACTTTATTGAGTAAAGTATTTTCATTAAGCAACTTGATTATATCTAGTTATTCATGACGATTCAAGCTTTCCATCTCCACATTTTCGTCGAGATAGTTATTATGGGTATGCAAGTTTTCTTAACTCTAAACTTGTTATATCAGCATGTTAGTACCTTTATTCTATTTAATCAGTTTATCGTTCAAATTATTGTTGTTATGCATGCTTGATATTAAATTCTAAGTTGTAACCTTAGCTTAATGTTGTACAAAGCAAGGTATGATAGATTATTCAATTGTTATGCTATTAGATTATTCCTAAAGCATGAACTTAGAATGAAATGTTTATTCAGTTATGATCATTCAATAACATAGTGTTATTATCTTTTATTCAACTAATCCTTAGTTGATGTCCAGTTGAACTCAAATTACCTTGAAGTGTATCCAAACCAAACGGACTTTAGTGCGGACTTGTACTCTAAATCTTGAGATGAACAACCCTATTTTTAGGGGTTGCACCTAGTTTTGTACTTTGTCTTTGAAATGTTTGTATACAATACATGTACGAAAGATTGATCCCCTAAGTACCTTTGAGTCCTTGCAGGTCCTTTGAGTCCCTAGGTTATTTGTTACCAAGTTCTTTGTATTGTACCAGAATCGGTAGACATGCCGAGACACTTTGGATTTTGATTCATCAAAGAAATAATTCTTGACTAGACTTTTGAGAATTTACTGTTTGTGATATAATAATGAACAATGATGAGGTTACAAGACTTGGTGGCGTTTACGTATGAGCTTTCACTCTATAACTAATTACTGTCTTTGGGCTAATGATTTTCCAGTCAAAATGGAGATATTCGATCACCAAAGAGAGTTTACCTTTGATCGAAGCGTATTAGTAAGCGAAATTCCTTCACATCACCAAATGAAGGATCGCTAATGTTGTATATATGTTTTAAACAACAGAGTAAAAAGGTTTTGACTAGTTGAGGCTTAAATTGTGTTGATAAATTCACGGATTATGGTCTCTCACTTTTGATTGAATTCTTAGTGGATTTTTGGTCTTGGTACTAATTATTCTTTTAGAGAACTACTGTAGTCTTCATGTTCTAAATGATTGTCTGTTTGCTAATTCTATTTTCTCTCATTCTAATCTTGAAAGCGGTTACTCTTGGTCTAGCTAAAAGGTGGTGCTTCTTCAACTAAACTCAAGCGTCTTCGTTATAATGCACTAAGGGTTTACTTATATGGAAATGCATGTATTAGTTTTATAGATTTTCTTCCATTGATTTTTGTATATATTAGTTATGTCTTAGTTTTGTTTGTTTAACTTTGATAATAGAAATCTTTGGGAAGTCGGTGGAAAGCGCAATATGGCTATAAAATTTGCAAGACCAGGACTCCATTGTATAACAATTGGTCATATTAGAGACTAGGACTCATCATATTTTAACTATGCAACGACTATCTATGCAGAAGTTCAAGGGTCATTATCGATAGTTTAGGGATAACAAAAGAGTGTTGAGAATTTGTAAGTTATGTTCTCTTTCCTTCTCTGTCTCTCCGTAATTAGTAAGTTATGTTCTTTTCTGTGTATAAATTTTGATTATCGATTATTGAGAATAGCATAATCTGGTTTACTTGGGATTTTATGTTTTCTATTAAAGAATATTGGGGAATTATGATGTAATTGATGGGAAGTGTGCCAATAATTGTGGCTAAGATAAAGCGGTGGAGTCTCCATGTTTCCACTTTCTCGTAACTTTAGTTTAGAAGCTTATATACTATACCTCTCTTCCATCGTTAGCGTGAGTGATTAAATTTACTTATTGAAATGTGGTTAGATTTGGTTTGTATACTCGAAAGTACAGTTATAATCTTGATAGAAAAATTATCTCATCAAATGTCATTTGTAATTCACGATATATAGCAAACATTATTCACCGCCAAGTAATTCTGAACTATAAATTGTCAATTGATTTCTAGGGTTTTAGATCATTCCTTGAAGTAACAATCGAGTTCAAGAATTTTTTCAATGGAAGACATTTGAAGGTGAACATCTTGTATAAAACACAAATAGTTGTCGCCTATCTATGATCGAAAAGTATCTGAGGCTCTTAACTCGATATACATATATGGTTTTTGGTGAATGCTTATCCTCTAGTTGAGATGATGACATCTTGGGAGATATATGCTTCCCAAGCATCTTGAAACAAAGTAATCACATTAGAAAGAATCCTGATGAGAAACCAGAATCTGCACAATATAAAATTTCTTACGCCAATAAGAATCACATCGGGTGATCCTTTGGGAGAGTGCTTATTTACTTTATTTATTGGACTTGTTTTTTTTGGTATATTCCATCTAAAGTCGATTCTTCAATTGTGACTTAATAGTAACTCCAAAACTCGGCGAGACATGAGGTGAAAGCAGTGTGTTGACACTAGACTTAATGGAGAATACTTCACTAGCTTGTATGGTTAACTCGACATTAAAATCTGGATGTGGAAGTCCAAACAACTAAGTTTCAACAGTAAAAATGATGACATCTCCAAGTTTCAACTAATCTGGATGTGCTTGCCAGGTTGGCTTTTAACCTTTCGCGAGAAAGTTTAGTCTTTACTTACTCCGGAGAGAAATGCGAACGAATTTAGCCAAGGTTTTTATCTGCATAAGTTCAGAATTCTTGTATTTGAAGTAATCGCATTCAATGTGTCGTGATAAATGGCTATCGATTATATGTTACGAGAATTCTGTAGATTTTTTAGAGTTGATTTGCATTATTTGTCAACATTTATTTTCCTATAGTTATCATGTGTTTACTTTTTGTGAAAATGAGACCACTTAAAGATTGATTGATTATGTTTTTTGATTCCGATTACTCGAGGAATTTCTTATATTCTCATCCATTTCAACCAATGGGTTTAGTGGACTTGGCTTGGAGAATGGTGTGTTGTTATCCTCCTCCCATTTCTTCGATTTTTCTTTCCTTGGTGATTTATTATCTTTGTTTTACTTGAAGAAAGTAACAACCAATCATATGCTATCATTGTCATTCATGGGTATTATTTTCTTTTTCAAGTTAATTGAATTTCAAGGCATTAAGTTTGGAGTAGGTAATGTTGTTGTTGCTTATTGGAGTAAAATATATAGACTTTTTTCTATGTGATGCTAAATTGCCTAAATGTACGAGGAGAAGAGAATTTTGTAGCATAGAACTTGTGATGTTTCACTTCTTAAATCTTTGTGTAATGATATGGTCTGGGAGTTACTAAGATGGTAATTGCAATTTAAGTTGATGAATGATAGGAGGTTCTTCTTCTTATTGTGTTCAATGTTGCCAACATATAGCGTGTAAGGTGGTGAACATCAAGCTTCACACTCGGAGATCACTACGTAGGTGGTGAAAGAATCCGTAAGCCCGTGCACTTGTGAATGCAAGCATGCCAACATTACAAGCTCAGGGACCCTCGGCTTGATTTGTATCTAGGCGGCGTTATTGGGAGCAATCACAAAGATTTTCGCAGACTAATTCTTGTGAGGCGATTCAGAGTTGCTTATGAATGATGGGTGTGCAAATGATGGCGAGATCTCGAAGGTGGTTCCACGGGGACGAGTTCGAGGTTTTGGATTTAAGTTCCTTTTGCTTTTTCCTCTTCTTTCAAGTTAACTTGTTGTTTCTTTATGCAATTGTTTAAGTCAGAATCTGAAACTAAAAATTGTAGGGATGTATGGATAGTTTGGCATTATTGAGATGTAAACGTATTGTATGGTATTAATATAATATTTTTTTGTAATTGGCATTACAAAGAATTATTGGGATGTAAACATATTGTATGGTATTAATATTCTTTGTAATTTTAGCTATATATCATGGCATTAGCATATTGCAGGTGCATTGGTAATGTAGGTGAACCACAACATTTTTTTCTTTTTTTTAATCTACAACATTTTAAAAACGTTGTGTAAATATGCCTAAACATTGTCTGATATACTAAACAACAACATTTTTAACCAAAAAAACGTTGTGGAATTATACCTACTACAATGTTTTTAAGCATCTGCAAATTTTTTGAAAACAAATCTACAACGTTTTTTTTCTAAAAAACGTTGTGTATTGTGCTTAACTACAACGTTTTAAAAACGTTGTGTAAGGGTGTCAAATAGACAACACCTTTAACCACGACATTTTTCTGACAGAAACCACAACGTTTTTTCCGCGTTGTCTATTTACTGTTTTGTAGTAGTGATAGTTGGGAAATGTATATATGTTGTAAGAGCTTAGGTCACGACTATGTGAATGAAGTTCAACTTAGGCTCATGACTGCCATGAGTTATGGAATACAACTAAACTATGGAGCCCTATTGCTCGATTGGATAGGTAAATGGCTCGTCAACTCAAAGAAGTCAAAAAGCCCTCAGAAGATGCTATATGGGCGATTCATAAGCATTATTCTACAGTCTGCCCTGGGTGACAAAATTGGGGATGAAGAAGAAGAAGCTATCAACCCAAATAGGTGAATGACCCAGTAGCTGTTTGAAAATTGGAAGAGGAACCCGGTGAGTATGTTCGAATGACGAGAATCCAATTGGAAGAACTGGGGATCTGAAGGACTCAGCCTTCCAAGAAACATATACATTGTCGGGGGAGGTCGAAGAAGAAGAAGAAATCAACAAAGAAGAACCCTCATTCCTTAACAAAAAAAGAAAGGGCAAGAGGAAGCTAAGGACTAGACTGGTAGAAGAGCCTCAAGGATCTACCATCGATATACCCATAGAGTCCTCTCGATATAGAGACTCACGAGGATGCTAAGGAGAAAGCGAAAGAACAAGATGAAGCGAGATGAGGATCAAAGCTACCATATCCCGAGATCCTCAAGAAGAACAAAGTTGGTCATAAGTCCAAAAGGCCATCATTCACCTCAATCATAGTAGTCTCTCTTGTTCAGTAAAGACCTGGACAAGCATGGCGCAGAAAGGAGGTAATTGCCAAGCATAGTGGTACATTAAACAGACAACACTCGAGTTGGGAAAATGTTGAAGGCGTGGCAAAGCCTAGTAAATCAAGGAGAAAAAGTGGTCAAGAAGTACATTCTTGAAAATGAAAAAGTTCTCAAGAAGGAAGCAAAGAGTATGGTTTCAAGAAG
>CM035160.1:67712968-67760468 GCA_020205615.1 Panax quinquefolius
AATGATACAAATGATGTGGTAAAAATCCTCTCAGGGTAGAGTGCATTGATGGATGATTGTTGGCATGATCATGACCATTGATGAATACACAACTATTCTTGGCCCGTAGTGCATGAATAATTGTGGTCGTGATACTGAAAGAATATCCTTGGTAGTAGGCGAGGGGTGATTCGATGATGTGGAATATTTATTAAAGTCGAGTCTCACTATAATGTTGATGAAAAACCTTTTAAATCATAAAAGATAGTAGATTTTATTTTCTACTTGACTCTTTTAATGGATTGCTGGTTCCGCTGTAATTAAACTTGATGTTCATTATATTTTATCAGTTTAACGTTGTTGAAGGCTAATGATAATTTATCCTACATTATCTTAGTCATAATATTTCTTACTGGGCTAGTTGAGCTCACCCTTTCTTTCACTGTTCTCTTCAGGAAATGAGAATATAGCTGGAACGAGTCGGGAAACGGAGTGATAGTCCAGAGGATAGCATTAGTAGTCCTCACTAAGAGTGAGCAAACAATTGCTCACAAGAAGAATAGTATACAATAACATTTTATGAATGACAATAACTGAACTTTCAATGGTAAAATTCTCTTACCGGAACGATAAATTTTAATTCAAAAGCTACGAGTTCAAAGGAATACTGAACATTTAAGTTAACAATAGATATCAACATCAAAGAATATACTGAGGGTCACAAGACCACGAACTATACTCTAGGTTTTCAAGTATTTCTACTTTAACCTTTAACAGTCTAAAAAACTATAATCATCATCTATGTCCAAGGTTAACAGGTGTTTCTACTGTAACCTTTAACAGTCTACACGACTATATAGACTATAATCCCGTACTCTAGGTGATCAGCCCTTTGTACTATGTATTGCGTAAACATTTTAACCATATTGCGTAGCTCTAAAATAATCCCCTAATATAAGGTTGTTCATCTCAACTTAGATTATCAGGTTCCGAACCAAAGGAAGTTTAGTTGGGAATTAAATTCAAATGAATTCTAGATCTTTAGAATTCTCATCAACCAAGTACTGGTTGAATCAGATAGAGACCAATAACTATTCAAAAGTTTGATTATAATATCTGTTAGTTCCCAGAGGCAGAATAGTTATCAAGAAGGGGGGGTTGAATAGATATTTAAAATTCTTTTCATTTTAACTTGTTAGTTGATAATGATTAAAACTCAGTGGAATTAATATTTTTTTTAATCTCCCTTAAGATAGTGAGTTAATGAGAGTGAGGCAGTTATAGCAGTTATGGCAGTTATAGCAAGAATGTAATAGACACAACAGTTTTAAGTGGTTCAGAGCACTTAAAGCTCCTAGTCCACTCTTCTACTCCTCGAGTGGGAAATCCACTAAGGATGTCTTTTACACTTTCTGAATCCCACAGATTACTTCTAGACTAGCAGTCTAGGAACTTCTTCGTTCACTCTTGAACTCTTCAAGTCCAGCAGACTTGGTTCTTTACTGTTCACTTAGAACTCTTCAAGTCCTTCTGACTTGGAATTCTTACTTCAGTTGATTAGTCGTTATTGAGTTCTTGGTTGTTGCTACTCAGTTGTTGTAAAGCACTTGTTCAAAAGAACTGAGTAGCTGAGCAAGCTTTCTCTTTTTCTCAGATCGTAGAGTTGAGCGTTGAGTGTTCTTGTGCGTTTTGTTCAATGCTTGCTTGATTATCTCATCTGCATATGTTTTGCATATATGTGATCCTTGAAATCTATCCATTGAAGCCTTTTGTTGAAGCATTAAATGCGTTTGACATTTCTGAACCTTGATGGAGACTTTTCTGCACATCTTCTGAATTACATTCTGGCCCACTCACACAGCAGACTGATTTCTCACCTAACACCTAAAAAGGGGTTTTCCTCTGTCCTATGGTCCTTTCCTTAGCTTCTTGAATACGTTCCTTTTGTTATATACTAAGGATATCTTTTGTACCATTGGGGCTGGTGAGGACTTCAATGTTTAATACCCATTCCACATTTGGTGGACTTTTTCTCAAAACCAAAATGTAGGGCTCGATGCTTCTGACACAAGGCAGATGATACTCTACGATTCACATTGTGGTGTCTTGTCACCTTGGTGCTTGGTTTGATGTTATCAAATAAGTGCACTAAGATTTCTCTTAAAGACTTGCACACTACGATCTTCACTTGTTTGTTATTGCAAGCTCTACATTTCTGAGAGTATACTACAATCTCTAGTTGGCTCGGCAAACGTTGGGACCACTCTACGATTTCTGAAGAGGTCTTTCAAGGCAGACACACTACGATCATCGAAGCTCTACGTTTCTGCCTTGACTTCTGTAGTCTTAATCAGCTTAATACACCACGATTCTTGTTGAAGCCTATCTATTACACTTCAAGATGTAGATAAACCTAACAAATTTGATCTATCACTAAGTCCTTGTACATATATTTCTCTAAGGACTTTACATATAATCATGAGCATTCACGTTTAAACATCAAATCAAAATATGCACTCTCCCAACAATCTCCCCCTATTTGATGTTGACATAACCAAGGAGATTTATTGTCATGATTATTAGTTTCTAGATGCATTTGCAGGAAAGTAAACATAACTTAATATTTCAATGAGCAGCTAAAATTTCTAGAGAATAAGCATGCATTTATTGATGTTTGAAGAATAAATATTATAGTTAAGCATTACATCAATAAGAATATAAGTTTCAACTTATCTCTATTTCTTTGATCTTTTGTGTGGGGGATTGGCATACTCCTCAACCCTTCTTTTCCTGCTTGCTTCATCTCTCCAGGCTATATCTTCCAGCTCACTTGGGCTTAGCCCAGGATTGTGATCATGCCTATTCATGAATGCAGGATCTCTAATTGGCATTCTCAAGCCTGTTATGGTCACATTCTGTGTGCTTGAAGTTGGCCCTAGACTCCTTATTGGTTGAGCCATTAAAACTTCTTATTGATCAGATCGTTGAGTTTGATGACCGGATCGTGGAGTCTGTTTCTGAAATTGCCTTGTAGGAGGACTCCTTAAAGCTTGAGTTCGGAATTGTCCTCTACCTCTGCCCTTACCTCCTTGAACTCCTTTCCCTTTATTCTCCCCCTTTATGTCAGCATCAACGGTTCAAATGTCTTCGGATAGTCGAGTTACTCCTTGGACGAGCTCGTTGAGTTGGCTTTGCGTTTGAGCAATGTCTTTTCGATTTTCCTTGATCAGAGCGTCAGATCGAGCTTCCTTGTTTCGGAGGACGGCTAGAACATTATCAGTCTTCTGTCCTTGGTTGACATAGAATTGTTGAAATTTTTTGACAGCGGTTTTCAAATTGATGATGCTCTCCATCATAAGTTTATTTTGGGCTTCTTGAGTGTTCTGTAATGCAAGAACTGCATCTCTGTGTCTTTTAGCTGCTAGAAAATGAATATCATCCCTGTCCTTTATGCTCTTAACCATTTCCTTGATGATTTCCCTCAGCTTCTTTATAAGTTCAAAGTTTAGGGTGCTTGGGAGATTATTTGCAGCACTAATCATTTTTGTCAGTCTGAGATGAATGAGTTCTGAGTGAGCTTCAAGGCTATCATCAATGTACTGGATCACTTTCTTGGACACTTCTGTCAACTCAGCTTTGGTGGGCAGATCTGAAAGTAGTTCACTGAGTTGTGGATTGTTTAAAGGAGAGGATGTTTTCTTGTATTGATCTTGCAAAGAGTAGAGGGCAAGATCAAGGTTGAAGTATTCATTAGTGGATGAAGAGGGAATATCTGATGGAGGGGACTTTGTTTGGGTATCTGAAGAGGGTGGCTCTCCGATTTGAGCTTGGGACTCTACGATAAGGCTAGTGTCAGTAATCGTAGGGATGATTGGAGTTGGGATCAATATGAAGTTTGGCACATTTGGTTCATCAGTTACAAAATATTGGGATTCTGTAACTGGGGATTGACTTGGTGGATTTAGAACCACTTCCAACCAGCTTGGAAATTCATAAAATTGACTGAAAAAAGATAGTGGATAGTGATTAACTCTGGATAGGATTGGGATAGATAATACCTCATGCACCATCCTTGAAGAGGGACCATTTGTTATCAGCTTCTTGTCAAAGTTAAATTTTCCTGGGAATCCATGAGCTAGCACAGAGATGGCTGGATATTCTTTGAAGCTCCAAAACATTTGATTCTAGGAGTTTAGAATTTAAGCTTGATGAAAAGGCATGATGGGTAGATAGGAGAACACCTGCTCATAGTTAGCCTTTCTATGCCCATTACAGCCCACATCTATGATTTTGACTTCATCATCTTCGTCCTCTTCTCTGTCTTCGTTTAAAGATTCCACTATATCAATGACTTCATTTGTTCCTGCTCTAGTTCTCGCTCAATTTCTGCAGGAACATCTACTTCTGTAATGGGGATATCATGAGGCTCCCCCTCAACATGATCATCCATCTGTACGATTAATAGCTCCCCCTCACCTGGAGCATTTTCTATCATGAGAACTTCAGGTATCTCCCCCTCAGCTTGAGATATGTCCTTTTGGCTTTCTTTGGACAGTTCCTTTTCAGCAGCCATTTTCTTGTCTTCCTCCTTGAGCACTCCTCCATTTATAAGGATGTACTTTTTAACTAATTTTTGTCTTTGTTTTCAAGGCTGAGCCACAACCTCAGGACTTTCCTCAGCTTCAGCTCTGTCTTGTTGATCAGTCAGACCATCTGGTGCAGCAACTTCCTTGTTTGAGGTGTTTAGTTTGGTCTCTACGATCGGTAGAGACTCGACGAGCGAAGAGACAGATGGCTTCTTGGACTTGTGACTGATTTTGTTCTTCTTCAGCAGTTGTGATATGGTAGTTATATCTTCATCTGCCTCAGCCAGCTGTTCTTTTCTCCGTAGGATTCTTAGAGTCTCAATATCAAAGGACTCTATAGTTATATCAATGGTAGACCCTTGAGGTTCTTCTACCATCCTTGACGTTAGCTTTCTCTTGCCCTTGCTTCTTCTGATAAGGGCAGTGGGTTCTCCCTTGTTGATCTCTTCCTCTTCTTCTTCAGTCTCTTTGACGACTGACATGTTTTCTGGAATCCCTGATTCCTTTAGATCACCAGTTCTATCACTGGACTCAGACATCATACAAACATTTTCTGCTGGATTCCTTTTCCAATTTTTAAACAGTTGCTGGGTCATCCGTCTGTTTGTGTTGATGGACTCTCCTTCATCGTCCCCAATCTTATCACCCAGAGCAGACTGTAGGATGATGCTTATAAATTTCCCTTAGAGCATCTTTTGAGAGCCTTTTGTCTTCTTCGAGATAAGGATCCATTTTCCTATCCATTCAAGCAGTAGAGCTCCATAGTTAAGTTGTATTCCACAACTTATAGCAGTCATGAGTTTTAGTTGCACCTCATTTACAGAATCGTGGCAAGAGCTTTTGCAGTATATACACTTCCCAACAATATTGGCCAAAAATTCATACCTCTGAGGAAACTCCTTTTTCTTGTATCCTCTGACAGTGGGGAATTTTTTGTGAAGCATCTTCTTAAGTCCTACATAAAAATCGATGCCATATAAAAACCAAAAACCTTCGGATTTGAAGCCTAGGGCTAAGTTGATGTTCTCAGCCTTTAGCTTGATTTCCACATCCTTGACTCTCGTCGCGAGGACTTCATTTTCGAATGCCCCATTTTTATAAAACTCCTTTATTAACTTTGGGTAGATCTAGGTACTCGTACCCATAGTGTCTTCGAGACTTGCCTTCTTTATCAATGACAGAGTCTTGTGAAATTTGGGTTCAACGATTTTGAACTCATCGAAGCATAGTCTGTAGCCAGAGATGACGTTGGAGGCTTCCGTTGATTTCTTTGCAAGGAGTATGGTTATCTAAACTTTAGTATGGGTTAGGGTTTCAGCTTTGTAGAGAGAGAAGAGAGAGATAAGCTTTTTGAACTTCTGGTTTCAAAAAGGAATTTTCAAACTGTACTTGTAACTTCCCTCTCTCCATTTTTTATTTAGTGGGGCAGGTGTCAAATTCTGCTTGGCTCTATGAATTTGATTGAGGAGGATTGTACTGATTTGCCCTTGGCTCCTTCTGAGTTGATGTGTCCATAGGGAGGACTACGATCGTTGAGGTGGCCTTTGTGATTGTTGAGTTTGCTTTGCATTCATCGAGTCTGGACTGCAATCATTATATCTGAACAATAATCATTGTGTTCTGTTCAGCAATTGTCGTGTCTGAACTACGATCGTCGAGTCTGTTTAGCAGTCGTTGCGTCTGCTCAGCAATTGTCGTGTCTGAACTACGATCGTTGAGTCTGTTCAGATCCTTGTGATGAGTTTTTGACTTAGCATTCTTTTAAGGCAACTCAGGAAGGGTCAACCTCATAGAGTGAATCAAGGGTTAGGTTTGTTCCTTAGGCGCTTATCAGAGGGATTGCTTAGTTTTGAACTTTATCATCACAGGATGCTCCTTTGTTTTGTTGATGGGGCTTTGCCATCGTTGAGTCTGCACTACGATCGTTGTCTTTTATGCAGCCCTGCGATCGTGGACTTCCCTTGATCATGTCTATGATTTCAACTATAGCCTTTATATCTGTATGGTTAGCACACACTAGAGCATATATTTTATGGTTGTAAATTAAGCATCCCTAGCTCATTTATTAATTTCTTAAACCTGGATTCATCTAGAGGCTTTGTAAAGACATCAGCAAGTTGATTTTCAGTAGGGATATATTGTAAAGATATAGTTCCATTTTGCACATGATCCCTAATGAAGTGATACCTTATTTCTATATGCTTAGTCCTAGAATGCATGATAAGATTATGAGTTATTGCTATGGCACTTGTGTTATCACAGTGAATAGGTATGGATTTGAATTCAAACCCATAATCTGCTAGCTGATTTTTCATCCATAGGATCTAAGCACGCAAAATTTGCCAAAGAACAATGTATTAAACCTGCAGATTCACGATGAGATCTTGAGTTTTGCTTCTTGCAAAACCAAGACACAAGTCTGTTTCCTAGCAATTGACAGGTGCCACCGGTACTCTTTCTATCTATTTTGAAGCCTGCAAAATCAGCATCTGTGTATCCTATTAGTTCAAATGAGGACTCCTTGGGATACCAAAGCCCCAATTGAGGTGTACCCTTGAGATACCTGAAAATCATCTTTACAGCAGTTAAATGTGATTCTTTAGGGTTAGCCTGAAATCTAACACAAATGCATCTTGCAAACATTATATCTAGTCTACTGGCAATTAGATACAAAAGAGAGCCTATCATACCACTGTATTGAGTTATATCAATACTTTTACCTTTTTCATCTTTGTCAAGCTTGGTTGCAGGAGCAATTGGGGTTTTCATGGGAGAGGCTAATTCCATGCCATACTTCTTAAGTAAGTCTTTAATGTACTTGGCTTGGTTTATGAATATTCCTTCATCAGTCTATTTTACTTTCAGTCTAAGGAAGAAGTTCAACTCACCAATCATGCTCATTTCAAACTTGCTTTGCATAAGCTTAGAGAATCTCTTACATAGCTTTTCATCAGTTGAACCAAAAATAATATCAACATATATTTGAACCAATATGACTTTGTCTTTATGCTTTCTACGGAATAATGTGGTATCTACTCTACCTCTAGTGAATCCATTTTCAATAAGAAAGTTAGTTAGTGTTTCATACCATGCTCTAGGTTCTTGTTTAAGACCATATAAGGCTTTGTCTAATCTATATACATAATTAGAAAGAGATGGATTGATGAAACCTGGAGGTTGCCCTACATAGACTTCTTCTTGAAGTTCACCATTCAGGAATGCACTATTGACATCCATCTGAAAGACCTTGAATTTCATGTGAGTAGCAAAGGCAGGGAAGATTCTGATGGCTTCTAGTCTGGCAACAGTTGCAAATGTCTCATCATAGTCAATGCATTCTTCCTGAGAGTAACCCTTGGCCATCAGTCTTGCCTTATTCTGGTTATTACTCCATCTTCATCCATCTTATTTCTGAAGACCCACTTGGTTCCAATGATAGGATGACTTTTTGGTCTTGGTACCAACCTCCATACTTTGCTTCTTTCAAATTGGTTAAGTTCTTCCTGCATGGGTTCTATCCAGTTGGAGTCTTCCATAGCATCCTCTATCTTTTTAGGTTCCATTTGTGACAAGAAGCTTAGATAAAAACATTCATTCTGGGTGGCAGCTCTTGTTTTGACTCTTGCACTCGGGTCTCCAATGATTAGATCTTGAGTGTGATCTCTTGTCCATCTGTCTTGATGCCTTCTTGTCTTAGGCGTTCAAGATCTATTTCTTCTTCTTGGTGTGGAGGTTCGTTGTGTGGCATAGGCCTCTCTACGATCTCATTTCCTTGCTCAACGATTTCACTTTCTTATACTACGATCGTAGTGTTGAGCTCGACGACCTCGTTCGTAGTGTCTGAACTATCAATCGTAGTGTCTTGAAGCACTATTTTGTCTAAGTCTGTCTCATCAAAGATGATGTGAATAGAAACTTCAACACTTAGTGTCTTCTTGTTGAACACTCTGTAGGCCTTATTGTCTGTGGCATATCCAAGAAAGATTCCTTCGTTTGACTTGGGTTAAAATTTTGTCAAGTACTGCTTTCTATTATTGAGAATGTAGCATGCACAGCCGAATATATGAAAGTAGTTGACACTTGGCTTTCTTCCTTTCCACAGTTCATAGGGAGTCTTCTTGATCGTAGATTGTATGAGTGATCTGTTCTGAGTGTAGCATGCAGTGTTGACAGCTTCTGCCCAGAAGTATCCAGGCAGATGGGCTGCTACTAGTAGAGTTCTTCCAGCCTCTATCAAAGTTATGTTCTTTTCTCTCAGCTACTCCATTTTGTTGAGGAGTTCATAGAGCTGAGAAGTTATGACCGATGCCATTGTCTGTGCAGAACTGGTCCATTTTTGAGAAGTCAAATTCTCTACCATGATCACTCCTTATAGCCTTGATTTTCTCTCCTTTCTCGTTCATCACCAGCCTGAACATCTTGATCAGTTGGGAGCTTGTTTCATCCTTTGAGGTTAGAAAGAACACCCATATGAACCTGGTGTAGTCGTCGACTATAACCAGTGAGTATCTTTTCCCTCTGAGACTTGTTGTTGGAATTGGCCCAAATAGATCCATGTAGAGCAACTACAGGGGCTTGTCGATTGAGTTGGCAGTTTTGTTCTTGAATGAGCTTCTGGTTTACTTTCCAAGCTGACAGGCATTGCATGGCCTTTCTTTGACGAAGTTGAACTTGGGTAGGCCTGTAACAAGATCTTTTGAGGCCAGTTTGGACATGCTTTTGAAGTTTAAATGAGACAATCGTCTATGCCATAGCCAGGTCATTTCTTCAGATGCTTTAGCCAGAAAGCATATTGTCTCATCTGAGCTTAGTTGTCCAAGATTCATTGTGTAGACATTTCCTTCTCTTGTTCCGGTTAGCTTTATAATAGATGTCTTCAAATCTCTAACTTGACATTGATTGTTGAGGAATGTTACTTGATGGCCCTTGTCGCAGAGTTGGCTAATGCTCGGGAAGATTGTGTTGTAGTCCTTCCACATAGGACACTTTACTGAAAGATACTGCACCATTTCCAGCTGAGTCATATCCTCTTATCTTGCCAGAGCCGTTGTCTCCAAAGATGACTGAGGAACCCTCCTTCTCTATGTAGTTAGACATGTGGGCTTTATTCCCAGTCATGTGCCTTGAGCATCCATTGTCAAGATACCAGGTTGTGATCGTGGAGCTCTTTTCCTGAGACAACATTAAACCTTCATTTTGGTACCCATATTTTCATGGGTCCTACTTTGTTAGTGCCCTTGGGGACCCAAATCTGCTTGATCGTGGGTCTCACAAATATTGAATTATAATATCACTTTGAAGCCTTGTGACCAACTTTATTGCACACAAAACATCTAGTATGATGCATGCCTGTGTGTGTGTGAGAATTCATCCTCCATTTGGACTTGTGTGGTTCTTTATTCATCCTTTTGTTAAACTAATTTTCATTCTTCCACGTGTCCTTGGGTTTCATGAATTGTGAGGAGCGTACCTTACCTCTACTGTACCTTCCCAGTTGATTCGTAGAGTTGGTCTTACTTGACTCTACGATTCTTTGAGGTTGGTGAGTAGTGGATGGGTTACTCTTCTCTTTTCTAAAGCTCAGGCCAGCATGAGATCCTTTACTCCTTGGAGTATGGATTGAAATAGTACAACAGGGTTGGGCTGGTTCTTCCTTCTCTGAGGATTTCACAAATTTAATGCCTCTACTAAAACTTGAAGCATTACTAGTGCTGGTTTCCTTTGTCTTTTCCACACATGGCTCTGAGGTGGATCCCCCAAAGCCTAAGCATGTTCTGTCAGATGCACTTCTCTGACTAGAGAGAAGGGAGTCCATGGATGATGAGGATTTATTCCATGTAGAGATAGTCTTTTCTAGTTCCTCAATTTTAGAGGTTAGACTGGACTCTCTTTGTGCATTGAGCTCATTAGTCTGTTTGAAGAGCTCATTCTCAGCCTCAAGTTTGGAGAGAGAGTTAATACTTAGAAGGGTTGTTTCCAGTTCTTCTTGAACTTTCTTTTTTTCCTCTTGAAGAAGTGAATAATCCTTCGACAGAACTCTGAACCATTTCATGTATTGATGTAGATCAGTTTTTATGCCATGAAGTGCAGTTCTCAATTCATTAATGTCTACATCAAGAGAGTTAAAGTCAAATACCTCATCGATACTTACTGTAAGACCCCAACTTTTATGAATAAAAATGAATTTTCTATAAATATCATTTTTGAATATTATGGAATAAATTTGATATAATGTTATAGTTGTGGGTAATATTTATAAATTTTGCAAAGTACGCAAGTTGTTATATAATATTCGTTTGGTCGGGGAATATTCGTTTTAACAGGGAATATTAAAGACGACGGCAAGCACAATCATTGGTGGACCCCACAACGGAATTATTGTCGATTGAGAAAACAATAAAATATCTTTTTATGAAAATAACGGGCGGAAGTTTTACTCGTTAATCTGTTGAAACACCGGTGTTAAAAAATGCAAGAATGTCTGGCGTGGTTGCATAGTAGCACACGGTATAGATTATTGATGATTACATGAGAAGTCACCCCATTTTATTCAATTACTGCTACAGTAATTGCTGCATAGTATCTCATGTTATTTGATTCACTTATTGTCAATATTTTATATATTATTAAATCAATAATTGAGACGACAAAGTTATTAATATTATTATTTGCAATATTAACGATGTCTAGAAGTTCTGTCAAGGAGAGGTTTAGTCACCTAATTGCGCGCCAATGGAGAGAAATCCTTATTAGAAAGCCCCCTCTTTCCTGGGAACGACCTGGTCGATTAATATTGCGAATTATAATAATGATGATAAATGTTGTTAAAAATATTGAGAGGATTTTTATGAAGTAGTTGTTGTAAATTTGCTTATTATTTGGATTCTTACTTGCCCATTTTTCAAAATAATCGGTAGAAAATTATTTTATATAATAAAGGTAGGGCCCACATGTGGGGCCCATGTGTGTTGAAATTTTGAATGTCAGGAAATGGGAGAATAGTGTTGTAACGTGTAAGGAAGGTAATTAATATTATATATATGTGTTTAATAACATGTGTTATATATAATATATATATATATATATATATTATGTTTTTGGTTTTTGTTTTTACTTGTTTTGGTTGAAATTTCAATTGCCTGCAAAGTTGGGAAATCATCCGTGAGTTATAACATTATTGTGTCTGTGATATTTTATTAACAGTACCCTTTTCATTCTCCTATAAATAGAAGCTCATTCCTTCATTATTTCTTACGAATTCACTGAAACTCTAGAGAGAGAAATTATAGAGAAACTATAGAAAAGTATTCTGCTACTTCCCTACTCTTATATCCAGTTTCTTTTATGGTAAGGGATATTATTTGTTGTACTCGTTAGGGGTATTCTTTCTTTCTTATTGGTGAAATTCTTTTGTTATTCCATTCTTTATTATTCTATTGGAATAACCTGTATACGCGGGCTACCCTATACTTGGTGAAATTCTTCTGTTAGTCCATTCGTTATTATTCTGTTGGAATATCCTATCTCGTATGCTTTTACAACAGGACTGATTCCGTCTTTATTATTACGTTGGAATATCTCGTTTCTACGCTTTTTTCTGTAGGAGCTAATTCCGTCTTTATTATTCTCGTTGGAATATCACATGCATGCGTTTTACGCTTGGGACTGATTCCGTCTTTATTATTATGTTGGAATATCCTATCTGTGCATTTTACGCCGGACCTGGTTCCATTAATAATTATTCTATTGGAATAACCTGTATGTGTGGTCTATCGCATGCCTGGTGATTTCTTTTGTTATTCCATTCCTTATTATACTCAGTTGGTTAAAGTTTTGACTTCTATACTCCATGAAATTAGTGGAATATTCTTGATATTTACGCTTCATCTAGTATCTTTTCATGGAATTATTCTTCTGAGCATTCTTGAATTTTACTGCACAAAGAAGTATCATGTTGACAATTTGGACGTTAATAATTCCTGGATAAAATAATTCTTGAACTTGTTTTATTGAATTCTTATATCATTGTCATCATCCTCATATTTATTATGTTTAAAGTCATCTGTGGCCTGTAGTGCATAGATGGACTTGGTATGATTATGACCAGGGACTATTTGGTGTAATCATGACCGTAATGTTACAAATGATGTGGTAAAAATCCTCAGTGGCCGTAGTGCATTGATGGACAGTTGTTGGCATGATCATGACCATTGATGAATACACAACTATTCTTGGCCCGTAGTGCATGAATAATTGTGGTCGTGATACGAAAGAATATCCTTGGCCGTAGGGCAGGGGTGATTCGATGATGTGGAATATTTATTAAAGTCGAGTCTCAAATTTATAATGATGATGAAAAACCTTTTAAATCATAAAAGATAGTAGATTTTATTTTCTACTTGACTCTTTTAATGGATTGCTGGTTCCGCTGTAATTAAACTTGATGTTCATTATATTTTATCAGTTTAACGTTGTTGAAGGCTAATGATAATTTATCCTACATTATCTTAGTCATAATATTTCTTACTGGGCTAGTTGAGCTCACCCTTTCTTTCACTGTTCTCTTCAGGAAATGAGAATATAGCTGGGACGAGTCGGGAAACGGAGTGATAGTCCAGAGGATAGCATTAGTAGTCCTCACTATACTGTGAAATAGTGTGTTAATAAATGTATTGAGGACTTATTTTGAGTTTTAATACTGTCTAGAATACAATGTTTGTATTGAAACTCACAGCTTATGTTATATATTTAAAGATTGTAATTGTATTCTGTACCATGTATTTGGCGACTCAGAATAGGTGATGTATACATATTTTGGGGGTGTCACACTTACTTAATGTATGTTGGAGTTCAGTTTATCCTTTGCATGTTTGGCCATCAGGCACAGATTAGCCATTTGAGGATGTTCACTCATCTCCAGATTCGGGAGTTGAGTCATTGTCTTTTGTTGCCTTTGTATTCTTTCTTTAGATGTGATTTCTTCTTTAGCTCTTCTCTGAGAGGTTTGTTGCAGTTGACAATGAAATGGCCAGATTTGTTGCAGTTGTAGCATATATCGTTCATTTGCTCATGGCTGCTGTAGTTGCTGACCTTCTTTGGTTTGCTTGTTTTTCCTTGACGCATGAACCTTCTGAGGCTTTTTACCAGAATTGCAAGGTCTTTGTCATCATCTTCATCATAATCAGAGTCAATTTCAGTGTTGACTTTGGATGTACTTTCAGTTGCTTTGAGAGCAACACCCTTATTATTCTTTCTTCCTTCTGATAGAGTTTTTGCTCGTTGAGTAAGCTCCAGTTCGTATGTAAGAAGGTTTCCATATAGTTGTTGAACAGTCATCTCGTGGAGATTCTTTGACTCTCTAATAGCAGTGGTTTTGGCATCCCACCTTCTTGGTAAGGCTTTCATGAACCTTATGATTAGATCTTTGTTTGGATAGATCTTTCCATAGGCTCGTAGAGAGTTGAGCAGAACGTTGAATCTCTCGTAGGTGGTAGTGACGTTTTCACCTTGAACATGGGTAAACATTTCATACTGCTGTGTTAGGAGAGACTGTTTGTTTTCTCTTACATCTTTCGTTCCTTCATGCATGATGAGTAGTGCTTCCCAAACCTCCTTTGTTGTTTTGCTGTTAAACACATTTTCGAATAGATCATCTTCTAATGATTGAAACAAAATGTTCTTGGCCTTTGATAAGTAGGTTTTATATCTACTTATCTGGTATCTTTTACTTGAATTAGTTGCTTAATCTCATGTTTCTTAATTACTTTTCATGCATTTTGTGATCGTTTTGTAGATTATATGCTTGGGAGCTGAAATCACAAAGAATTGGTATGAAATCACAAAGAAAAGCAATTCGGACATCATTTGGGCTTTCATGTTCATTTCATGTTCTTTGTTTAGAAGTTGGATTACATTGTAGAGCTTCTTCTTAGTTTTTCAGAAAATCTTGAATCATTCCAATCGGAGTTCGGATGCAAGAGTTATGACAATTGTACCAACGGACGTCGAACATCACTGTTTTGGGTGGCCATTTGCATAACAGTCATTTCCAGCCCAATTTCAACCTTCATCCATCCATTATTTCTCAATTCTCAAAAAAAGAAAGTTGTAGAGCTCGTCAATATCATCGATTTGATAGGTGGCAGGCCTCGTAACTCTTCCCGGATCAAACGTTATGGCCGATTTCCCAAAGGACGTCAGAGCAGAAAATGTTCCTTCACAAAACCCCCCACCGATGTTGGCATACCAGCTACAAAACAGGCTCCTAGCCCGCCGAGGTAGGCCCTTTACAGGCCTAGACCCACGCCGGGTCGGGGGTATGCCCAAAAAATATGAATTTTGTCCAAATTTGACTTTGGGAAGGATTGTTTCGATCCGATTGACTCAAGGACTTCCAAGAGGACTTAAAGACATATAAAGAGACTTATAAAAGGAGGAGAATCACAAGGATTAGCGGAGATTAGATTGGAGAGAAAGAGGATTTCATTAGATTAGAGTAGATTAGATTAGATCAAAACTCTAGTTCTAATGAGTTTTAGAGATTGAAGCAACTTGGAGACAATTGAAGATTTAAAGTAGAAGCAAGGAGATAACATCAAATCTACAGACAATAGATTCTATCTTCTCATCTTCTTCTATCATTGTATTTTATTGTTTATTCAATTGTGAATTCTTAGTTTTAATTCAATAATCATGAACTTATTCTTTGTTTGAGATTACAATGGATCTTATTGTGTAGTTTATTTTTATATGCTTCACTATCAATTATTATGTTCTATTGTGAGGATTGTCTGTTGTGATTTGGACTTAATTACTTAATTGCATAGCTAACAATTATCGTGATAATCTATATGAACTCGAGAGATGAAGTATTGATTTAGATCTTATCATGATAGCATGTGTTTGTGATTTTTGCTTAGATGGAATTCATGATTCGTGTTTAGGATAGAGATATACCTTTACGCCATATGTAATCTTATAGAGAACTTGTGCCTTAAATCCTTTTTAATTGGAATTCTATTAGAGATATAGTGGATTAGTTAAATAGGGTGTCTTGCTTAATTCTATCATCTGTGGATTTAAGTGAGTATGGTTATCATGCATCGAGAGATGGTTTTATCTGCTTTAGTGCTCTTGATTAACAATTCGGGATAGAGAATAATTGATGAGAAATGTGTTAACTTAAATGAAGAAATAAGTGAAGTTGTGATCTTAAATCTCCGTAATCTTAATTTAACTAGTGGTAATTAGATTTAGTTTACTTATAAATTGAAATTCATTCGTTTAAATAAGATTGAGTTGGATACGGGTTAGTACTTGGTGATTTTTATTAAACAATTCTTCGTGGGAACGATACTTTACTTTCACTTTATTACTTGTTGACCATGTATACTTGCGTGTTGTGCGTAATTAGATTTTACCCAACAAGTTTTCGGGCCATGAATTCTTAGGGAATTAATTTAATAATTATTTACCAATATTAATTTCAATCAAATTAGTCTTAATTTAAACATATTTATTTTTATTTTTAATTCTTTTCCTATATTTCTATCTTTTCAGGTACCATGGATAACTTTGCGTATCAATGGCCATACACAAACATGACTCAACTAAGGAAAATAGAGATTGATGGACTTAATGCATTTTCCACAGAGTCAGTACAAATTAAGGCAAATTCGAAGACGTTGGAGGTTATCGCAGCCCAATGGAGTCGAAGGATGCCAGTTACGTGTGACTATTGTGCTGGAAACCATCAAAGTCATCAATGCACCGTCAGTTTTGAACCGGTACAATATAGTGGTTATTACCTCAACAACTATGTTGATCCTAACTATCACCAAGATTAGGGGTATCACCCGAATTTTTCATGGAGCTATAATTATGATGATCGACATTACGCTCTAAATATATCATACACACCAGAAGTTTCATGTCCACCTCTAGTGCCACAAGAGATAAATAATTCAAAGTTGGAGGAATTGTTGTCCAAGTTCGTAGCAGTAAATGAGGAGAAGATGAGTAATCAAGCAAGGTCAATTCAAAATCTTACGGATCAGATAGAGCAAATGACCAAAGTCATAAGAAACCTTCCTCCAAACACTTGGCTTTATGACATGGATGACGAAATTGACGGAGAACCCGAACCAAATATGCCACTGGATGAGCCACAAGATATCGAAGGTGTGGAGACAATTGGGGATAATGAAATAGAGGTCGACGAAGATCTAAGTGGGTCTCCACCAAAGATCAAAGAGGCAGTCAGATTTGCAAAAGCATGCCCACTTGGTAGTCATGTCGTCAGCGAAGCTCTTGATTACATAACAGCAAGTATAATTTTGAATCCATGGTGGGACGAGACAGATAAGATAGACCAAGAGCCCATTGTGTGTGACAAGCTTCCATGGCCCAAAGTGATCACATACACAATAGAGAAAACACCTACCTGTGGGACGTTCTTGATTGAGATCATACCAAATCAGAGCATGCTAGGCGACTTTAATGCAATGGCTATCACAAATTGGAACCTACCAAAAACTATATTATTTTCGATGGATGGAGGGTTCCTCAATTATCGAAGAGGAATTGGAAAGCGTTGACCAGACAAAATCAGGCTGAAAGACTGTAATTTAAGCGCTAACTGGGAGGCAACCCAGGAATTTTTATATTTATATGTTTTACTCGTTTATTTAGTAGATAGGAATTAAGTTGCTTATTAAGTTCTCTTACCAATCCAAGTGTTATTCTAATCCATGTTGTCTCTCTTCATTGCAGGTATTGGAGGTTCAATGGATATGAAAATGATCGTTGCCGCCATCGCCACCATCACCTCACGCTTAGCTGATTACAGGGAAGTTCTCTTCTACTTATCGCTATATTCTTACAATGAGGACATTGTAATTGTTAAGTTTGGGGGAGTTTAGTTTAGTTCTTTATTGCATGTTTAGTTTCATGTTTATGTTATGTTATTTTGCATATATTGTTAATTTAGTTTAGGTTCATTATGTTTGCATTCATGTAGTACAACTGCATAAGTAGTTGCACAGTAGTATAGTTTGAATAACATTATATTCAGTTTCTTGTTAAAAAAAATGAAAATTGCAAAATTGCAAAAATATCAGTTAGTTTAATGTGTTTATGTTGCATTTAGTTCATCTTGCATGAGTCCATCTGTTTGATATTTACAGTTTGTTTTAGCCAATGATGAGATTAGAATTGGGTAGACAAGTATAGTACTGACTATTAGAGCTTTGATGTGATTTCTTGTTATGAATTGAGTCTTTTTCTATTTGAAACTGGTATAATAAGGATAGCACAGTAAAAACAACTTGTTGATTGATTGAGTTTAAATTGATACATAATGGGATTCTAAAGGATAATGCTAGTTTGAATGAAAGAATGACAAGAATAAGTAGTGATGGCTAAAGTTAGACAAGTACCTAAGTTTGGGGGAATATTTGGGGTATATAAGCTATAAAAAAAGGAAAAAAAGAATTAATAAACACCGTAGCGTGCTTGTCTAGTTTGTGGCCTTTGTTACTTGAGTAAGTAAGCATGAGGGGATTGTCTTTACACCTAGCTCCCTAAGGTCTTAATAGTCTGGGAGTCGTTGGTCGAAAGCTCGTTAAGGTAGCATTGAAAAGCCTAAGGGAATAAGACATTGCATAGCTATGTGTATATAAACCAAAAGGAACAAAAATGAATAAAACGAGAAATAAGAGCAAAAAGCCCCCGTAGATGAAAAATAAAGCATAAGTATCCCATGTTGACCCTCGATTCTGGTAATTATTTAATTTTAGTTGGATCTATCTTATTTTTGGATTTCTTGAGTTTACATTGTATAGTGCCTTCGAAGAGACTTATTATGTGTTAAATTTGATTTTATATTAGTTAACATTGTTGTGGAGCACACACGCACTATATTAGTGATAACAGTCTAAGATCTGATGATTGATTGGGAAGTTAATGATTTGTTTTGATATGATGTATTATCATGTTTACTTGATTTCTCTAAGGCTGGTTGAATAGACTTGTTTCTGTCATTACTGCTGGATTCGTAGGCATGTAGATTAGTTGCATTGCATAGCATTGTTGTTTTATGTTTTTGCTTGAGGATAAGAAATAATTTAAGTTTGGGGGTATTTTATAAGTTGGCTTTATATCTACTTATCTGGTATCTGTTACTTGAATTAGTTGCTTAATCTCATGTTTCTTAGTTGCTTTTCATGCATTTTGTGTTCGTTTTGTAGATTATATGCTTGGGAGCTGAAATAGCAAAGAATTGGTATGAAATCGCAAAGAAAAGCAATTCGGACATAGTTTGGGCTTTCATGTTCATTTCATGTTCTTGGTTTGGAACTTGGATTACATTGTAGAGCTTCTTCTTAGCTTTTCGGAACATCTTGAATCATTCCAATCGGAGTTCGGATGCAAGAGTTATGACAATTTTACCAACGGACGTCGAACGTCACTGTTTTGGGTGGCCATTTGCATAGCAGTCATTTCCAGCCCAATTTCAACCTTCATCCGTCCGTTATATCTCAATTCTCAAAGAATAAAAGTTGTAGAGCTCGTCGATATCTTCGATTTGATAGGTGGCAGACCTCGTAACTTATCCCGGATCAAACATTATGGCCGATTTCCCAAAGGACATCAGAGTAGAAAATGTTCCTTCACAAAACCCCCCACCGGGGTTGGTATACCAGCTACAAAACAGGCCCCTAGCCCGCTGGTGCGGGCCCTTTACAAGCCTAGACCCCCGCCGGGGCAGGGGTATACCCAGAAAATACGAATTTTGTCCAAATTTGAGTTCGGGAAGGATTGTTTCAATCCGATTAACTCAAGGACTTCCAAGAGGACTTAAAGACATATACAGAGACTTATAAAAGGAGGAGAATCACAAGGATTAGCGGAGATTAGATTGGAGAGAAAGAGGATTTCATTAGATTAGATTAGAGTAGATTAGATCAAAACTCTAGTTCTAATGAGTTTTAGAGATTGAAGCAACTTGGAGACCATTAAAGATTCAAAGTTGGAGCAAGGAGAGAGCATCAAATCTACAGACAATAGATTATATCTTCTCATCTTCTTCTATCCTTGTCTTTTATTGTTTATTCAATTGTGGATTCTTAGTTTTAATTCAATAATCATGAACTAATTCTTTGTTTGAGAGTACAATGGATCTTATTGTGTATTTTATTTTGATATGCTTCACTATCAATTATTATGTTCTATTGTGAGGATTGTCTATTGTGATTTGGACTTAATTACTTAATTGCCTAGCTAACAATTATCGTAATAATCTATATGAACTCGAGAGATGAAGTATTGATTTAGATCTTATCATGATAGCATGTGTTTGTAATTTTTACTTAGATGGAATTCATGATTCGTGTTTAGGATAGAGATATGCCTTTACGCCATATCTAATCTTATAAAGAACTTGTGCTTTAAATCCTTTTTAATTGGAATTCACATAGAGATATAGTGGATTATTTAAATAGGGTGTCTTGCTTAATTCTACCATCTGTGGATTTAAGTGAGTATGGGTATTCTGAGCGCCCTGAATCACCGCGGATCTGGTACATTCATTCTATACAACTATTACTATTATTGTGAGCATAAGATTGCCCAGCAAGTTTAACTTCAATAATTTAACGATATATCACGATTGAAAGAATTTGAATAATAAGTTGGCTATAATTCAACAATATAATTGCGAACTAGCACGAACAAACTTTTGACTAAACAAGTATATAACATGAAAAAATATATATGGACTGAAGGATAATGAAGGTGATCAGCCTTTCATACCTGACTTATACATACAATATGTATAGAGTACAATTCTACAATGGCAATCAGCAATGATTACCCATAAGCATATCTGAATGAAACAACTCTTAGTAGAGTTAAGCAAAAACTTGCATGAACCGTTGATTACTGCTATGCAATTTATAACGCTTTATCCGAAGACCTAATATTAGTAATATAGATCTCCAATATTAGAATAATATCATCACAATATAATAAATATATATATATATATATATAGAATAATCTAAACACATAACCCTATCAATCTATAACACATATAAGACTCGGTATTAAGTCAAACTATTGTGAGTGCGAGTTGAACTTGAATAAAGTTTCGACATCCAGGCGATTGCCAGTGGGACTTTTATCGAGTCTAAGTTCAATTAAACTCTGCCTAATACTTAAAAATTATCTTTAGATAATTTTAATATTAGTCAAAATAATTTTCATAAGCTCGTAATAATTTTTAAATAATTATTATCATTTATCTTGATTTTTCAATCATTAAAATAGTATTTATATAATATAAATACCACAATATTCTATTATCAGTAATATATATTTATTATCAAATATTAATGAAATAATGCCATAATATTATAATATATTTATAATATCATTAAGTATTTTAATACTTTAAAATCACGTTTATATGATTTTTAAACAATTAAATTCATTATCCGATAATTGCTTTTAATATTAAAATATTAACATTTTCATGACAAAATATCAAAAGTTATATTTCATAACTTAAAATATTTTTCTAACACTTAAATCATTTTAAATGATTTTTTAAAACATTAATTCCATTTTTCCATAATTTATTTAATATATTTATTAAATAAACTAATTACCATTAATATTTATTAATTAATGAAATTCCTTACAAAATATTAATGATCACTTGAAAATAACTTAAAATATTTTCTTTTACCATAATATTATTTTTCATGTTTTTTCATGCATTAAAATTATTTTTAAATAATTTATTTAATATTATAATTAAATAAATTAAATACCATTTATATTCCAAAAATATTAAATATTTATGAAATATACTCAAAATAATTAAAAACTATTTTCCGGACTTTAAAATAATTTTTTAATTTATTTGTGTATTTTAATAATTAAAACCATTTTATTCGATTAATTTAATTAAAATAATCATTTTTAGAAAATAATAATTATTAAAAGGCCTCTATAGCGGCTGCATAAAATATTTATAGGTGTTCTTGAGTGTTCTTGAGCCTTCATTGCCAGTTTGCAGGTTGCTACTTTGACCATGATTTTCTCTAAGTTCCTAATGTATTCTGGGCTTGTAAATGAGTTAATGTTGTAGTACTGATGTAGTACTACAACTCTAAACAAGTTCCATGGCCAAATCATAACACAACCGCAAGATCAAAGCTCCAGAAAAGTCTGAGATCGTTGTTCTGCATTTCTGGCTTTTCCAGAAAATGAAGAACAGACGATGTACTATATCTCGATCCTTATAACTTGAGTTATGGGTTTTGTTTATATAATATAATGGTTCAATCTTATAAACCACATGTCAGGGTACATTTCTATTACATCTTATCATAATAACATCAACACATATGTAAGATCAAGGCTGGTCAAACTCTGGCAGAAATCAAGTTCTTAAAGATTCTGGGTTACCCAGAATCTCCTTCCGGCCAGTTGGTCAACGTGGTTTTGACCATGATTAGCTACGATTCTGTTACGGATCTGAGTGATCAAAAGGCATATATGTATAGTCTGCATGTCAGTCTACAAGATAAAACCAACAACATCACATAACAACTTAAACATAACAAGATCTAGCGACTGTAATATCTTGTCAGAAAACTTATGGAATTATGGGCTGCCCAGAACTTGTTTTCCGTGAATGGTCAATGGGTTTTGACCACGTATAACTTCTAATCTACACATGATATGAACCTGTCTCCAGTTACAGATCATAGTCCACATGACATACTAAAGATATATAACTTAAAACAAGAAAAATAAAAAAACTAAAAGAGATCTACGGCCACTGACATTAGCTTGTCAGGTGACATTTTTAGGGTTCTAAGTCAGTTTCAAAAAACTTGATTTCGTGCATCTACATGATATGGATCTGGGATTTAACAACCCAGATCACTAAAAGACACCTTCTAACACAACTTTAACCAACAACCTACAACATCTAACATCAAATACAAAGATTTCAAGATTTATGGTTCTTATACCTTTGAGGCTTTGATTCTGATTCTGATCCTTGATGATATGATATTTGATAGTTATGGACTGATCTAAGCTTAACATTTGACTCTCTTTCACTCCAACTCTCGAAATTTTAGAGAGAGAATGGTCTTGGTTGGTTTGAGAAATAAAGTACGATTTTTCTTACTTGTAATCTATATAATTGATATGAGTTAATATATCTAGCAATTCTAGATGGCTGATGTGTTTGATATAGAGCATATGGAGTGGTTAGAGTTGGTGGCCAACTCAAATATTGCTAGATTTACAAGTTATTTCCAATAATGCACAAAAGGGTAAAATAGTCTTTTTGCAAATAATTTTAATGGCATACAAGTCTTTTAACCAAACCCTTAGGTTTTAGGTTTTAACCCCTAAGGTTTAGGTTTTAACCCTTAAGGTTTAGGTTTTAACCCTTAAGGTGTAGGTTTTAAAAATAAAATTCTAGAATTTTAAAATTAGGTTTCCAAAATAGAAAATTAATATTTCTAAATTATAATTATAATTTTCTAATTATATTAAAATTTCTTAATCCTAATTGAAATCTTGCTAATTAGGCTAATTTAGTAATTACGGTCAAAATCATAGATTAGGGTTTACAACCCAAAAATTATGGTTTCTAATAGAAAATAATTTTCTAATTTAGAAATTAGATTTCGTAATTAGATTATGATTTTCTAATTACTTATAACTTAAAAATTAGGATTAATATTTCCTAATTATCATTAAAAGTATTAAATTAACACTTAGGTTTTCCCTATTTATAAATTAGGGTTTCAAATTTTGAAATTATGGTTTGCTAAATAAGTAAGCTTTACCTTAATTAATATTATAATTAATAGCACTAGAGCATTATAATTATCCTTTAAGTTCCCATATTAGGGTTTCAACTTCCGAATTAGGGTTTCGGATTCTCGGAACTGAAATTATGGTTTCCAGAACCGGTTTCTAGGGTTTTTTATAATTCGCTAGGGTTTTCTAACCGAACGTTGACGTTCTTAATATATACTTAGGGTTTGTCACAGGTATCGTTTATCTGGTCAACCCTTGACCCGTAACCACAATCTGAACACATAAATGACCATACTCACAGAACATATTAACGTATTCCCTTAATCCTGAATAATTCACTTAAATCCTTCACATAATTTTGAAATCTTCAAATATCCTTCTAAAAAATATCAAACGTATACACTTATTTTCTGTCTAGGTTCTTATATTGATCCTTAAATCAATTAATTAAAATTTTAAAAATTTTCTAAATTCTCGAGTTGTCACAAATATCATGCATCGAGAGATGGTTTTATCTGCTTTAGTGTTCTTGATTAACAATTCGGGATAGAGCATAATTGATGAGAAGTGTGTTAACTTAAATGAAGCAATAAGTGAAGTTGTGATCTTAAATCTCCGTAATCTTAATTTAACTAGTGGTAATTAGAATTAGTTTACTTATAAATTGACATTCATTCGTTTAAATAAGAGTGAGTTGGTTATGGGTTAGTACTTGTTAATTTTTATTAAACAATTCCTCGTGGGAACGATACTCTGCTTTTACTTTATTACTTGTTGACCACGTATACTTGCGTGTTGTGCGTAATTAGATTTTACCCAACCTTGTCGAGTTGAACAGCTCTCTTCTCGTTGTCTGTCCACTCCTCTTTGACTTTGATTTGTATTCTGTTTGGGTTGTCCGTAGTTGGTGCAAGCTTTGTTGGAACGTAGGACCCATTCTGAACAGTTTCAAATAGATCTTCATCTATTAAGTTCATGTATGCTTGCATCCGAACTTTCCAATTTGAGAATTTATCTTTGTTGCACATTAGTGGCTTGCTGCCTCCTCCAGACCTTGATTCTCTTGGTAAATGTGCCATTGGATCCACTTAAGCTTTATAGGCTGTATAATAGATCCTGCTCTGATACCAATTGTTAGTTCCCGGAGGCACAATAGTTATCTTGAAGGGGGGGTTGAAAAGATATTTAAAATTCTTTTCGTTTTAACTTGTTAGTTGATAATGATTAAAACTCAGCGGAATTAATATTTGTTTTAATCTCCCTTAATATAGTGAGTTAATGAGAGTAAGGCAGTTATAACAGTTATGGCAGATATGGCAGTTATAGCAAGAATGTAAGAGACATAATAGTTTTAAGTGGTTCAGAGCACTTAAAGCTCCTAGTCCACTCTTCCACTCCTCGAGTAGGAAATCCACTAAGGTTATCTTTTACACTTTCTGAATCCAACAGATTCCTTCTAGACCAGCAATCTAGGAACTTCTTAGTTCACTCTTGAACTCTTCAAGTCTAGCAGACTTGGTTCTTTACAGTTCACTTAGAACTCTTCAAGTCCTTCTGACTTGGAACTCTTACTTCAGTTGATTAGTCGTTGTTGAGTTCTTGGTTGTTGCTACTTAGTTGTTGTAAAAAACTTGTTCGAAAGAACTGAGTAGCTGAGCAAGCTTTCTCTTTTTCTCAGATCGTAGAGTTGAGCATTGAGTGTTCTTGTGCATTTTGTTCAATGCTTGCTTGATTATCTCATCTGCATATGTTTTGCATATATGATATCCTTGAAATCTATCCGTTGAAGCCTTTTGTTGAAGCATTAAATGCGTTTGACATTTCTGAACCTTGATGGAGACTTTTCTGCACATCTTCTGAATTGCATTCTGGCCCACTGACACAGAAGACTGCTTTCTCACCTAACACATGAAAAGGTGTTTTTCTCTATACTATGGTCCTTTCCTTAGCTTCTTGAATACATTCCTTTTGTTATATACTAAGGATATTGTTAGTTCCCAGAGGGCAAAATAGATCTAGAAGGGGGGGTTGAATAGATCCTTTTTATTTCAAGTACTTTTCTGGTTTATATTATATTGTTCATAATCAACATATGACAAACATGAGAATCTTTTCAAGCACAGCAGAATAAGTAAAAGATCCCCTTCATTGATATATTCATAATCATACATACATTGGTCGTAGAGTAAGTTTAGTTGTCAGTAGTTAAAACATACATAGCAGTTATAGCAGTTATAGTACATAATGTAAATGACATAATGTAAAATACACAAGGGGTTTTAAGTGGTTCAGAGACTCAAGCTCCTAATCCACTCTTCTGCTTTCAACTAGCAGGATTTCCACTAAGGAAGGGCAGCACCCTGAATCACTAAGATTCCTTCAAGGACATCAGCCTTAGAACTCCTCTAGTTCCCTAGGAACTCTTCAAGCCTAGCAGGCTTGGAACTTCGTTTAGTCCCTCAGGACAAGGAGCCTTCTGGCCCTGCTTCATTTAGTCCCTCTAGACAAGGACCCCTCAGGCCCTGGCTTTGTTAAGTTATTTATTTGTTGTTGTTGGAGTCGGTGCTGAGCCGCTAAGATGTCTTCATGCTCTGAACATCTTGTATACTTAACAGCTTGACTTGATCATACTTGAAGTGCAGCTGAGTGTTGCATGATGCTCAGCTACTTTGTTTACTCAACCACTTCGGATGACCCCTTGTTGAACTGCCTTGAAGATCATTCTCCTTGGTACTTGATGTCTGTACATGAGAGGCTTCCAAGCTGACAGTAGGCTCTTCTTTTAGGTACTTAGAAGTTTTCTAAGGCTTGACACTAAGATGGCTTTTGTGATCTCCCTTCTACTACTTGATGCCTTCTCACGATGGACTTGCTAAGATGACTGTAGGCTCTTCTCTATTGTACTTAGAGTCTTCCCATGATGAACATCAAGATGTCATGATGCTCTTCTTTCTCTCGGCAGTTCTGCACACTATTCATGTAGTATAACTCTCACTTCTACATAGTAGTACTCACACTTCTACTTCTTTCTTTATCTGACTTCTGAGTGTTCTTGGTGGATCGTAGAGTGATCCTTCGGACTCACTATTTCACATGGTTTAGATCGGTCCACCTTTCTCTCCAAACTCAAAGAACTCCAAAGAACCTTTGATCTTTGAAGCTCTTCCTCATTTATACTCCTTCCCAATCCTTCCGTTGGAAACTAGCCGTTGAAGGCTATTCAAATCTCTTCACAGATTTCGAGTTGCTTGAGGTAGACTGCTTGATGTGACTTGTCATACTTTTTCTGATGCTGCAGTCTACTGTTTCACCTACCCTGTTAGATGTATCACTTTACTGTCTTGCGCAAGTTGAAGACTTTATTACCTCTTTCTGATTTCTCGATCAGAGGTTGTCTTATTGCATTGATGCTCTCAATAAGCACTTGTCTGAATATTACCCTTCAGATTGAACCTTTTCCAATGCTTCAGTCTTCAGTTATTCGGACTCTACGATTCTGATGCACATCTTCAAGGACTTGATCGTAGTGTCTTGTTGAGTGTTGCTCATTAACTAGTTGAGTTAACACTACGATCTTGAAGAGTGTTGATTGGATCTTCAATGTAGAACACCTCTTCCTTGTATTATGCAGTGCTTCAATACTTTTGTTTACTTCGACTGTTCTCAAAGACTGATGGCCTAATTCCTTGCTCTAGTTCCCTTCTGAATATCAAGACACTTAAGATTTGTGGCGCGTCCAGCTTGGTTTCTCCTTGTGATCTTCTGCTCACTTATCATCAATGAACTGACCCTGCACTTAATCACTTTAGCCTTGCTCTTCAGAAGCTAACCAGTATCTCGGTTCACCTTCCATCAGTTCCTTCTCTGTTTGGAAAACACTACGATCTTGGTTGCTTCCAAGATCGTTGTCTTCTGTTCACTTGATAGCTACTGCATAAGCTGACTTTCCTTAGTCAGCTTCTGAAGTCTTCTTTGGATCTCCTTGTGGAGGACTTCATCACGAATGGCCTTGCACCTCAATCTTGATGTTGATTGGGTTGATGTTGAGATCTTCTGTTAGCCTGCATGCCATTCGTTGAGTGCTCTCTGTTTTCCTTGGATGTAGCTTGCAGCTTGAACCAGAGGCTTCGTTCCTTTGGATATTCTGGGATTACTCATTTGTTGAGAACTGTATATGCTCTACGATTCATTCTTGGCATTGTGAGCACTTCTGCTGAGGTCGTAGTTCTTAACTCTACGATTCAACTTCGGCTGGTGCAGACACTACGATCCCGAGATCAGATCTTGACACTCTACGAATTCTGCCTTGCTTGTTGTCTTCGTCTGATCTTGCTTGACTACGGTCTCTGCATGTAATCAATAGACTCTACGAACTCAGAGTGTGATCTACGATCCTTGACTTGGCTTTGGCATCAGTAGACTCTATGACTCTGAGTGTAGTCTATGTTTCTGTCTTCGCTTGGCGGATAGATGATCGGCGGCTCGCAGTAGGCGGTTGTGTCTATGATTTCGAACATGACTTCTCAAAGACACTACGATCCCGAGGAAGCTCTACTCGATACACTACGATCCTTCTTTGTTTCCCCTCGCAGTCTACGAACTCCGAGATCTACTATCTTGCATACTCCTATTTTGCCTCGATAGCTCTCGAGTTAACCTTGACTCACCTAGAAGACTACGACTTCTGGTGCAGTGCTCGACGATCAGACTAGCCTATCTATTACATCATAAGATCAACCTAACAAGCTTGATCTTTCTATATTTATAGTCCTTGTACATCATTTCTTTTTAAGAACTTTACAAAACTATTTAGCTTATGTAGGATCAACATAACATATTTGATCAATTCATTTTAAGTCCTTGTACATATATTTCTATTATCTATCAAAGGACTTTACAGCTTTCCTTAATGCAAGCATACTTGCATATTCATTCATATATATATATATATATATATATATATCATAATCAAATCATATATTAAATAGGAATATCATTCATATGCTTATTCCTAACAGATATCTTTTGTACCGTTAGGACTGGTGATGACTTCAACATTTAAAACTCATTCCACATTTGTTGGACTTTGTCTCCAAACCAAAAGGTAGGGCTCGATGCTTCTGACACAAGGCAGATGATACTCTACGATCCAGATCGTGGTGTCTTGTCACCTTGGTGCTTGGTTTGATGCTATCAAATAAGTGCACTACAATTTCTCTTAAAGACTTGAACACTACGATCTTCACTTGCTTGTTATTGCAAGCTCTACGTTTCTGAGAGTACACTACGATCTCTGAGTTGGCTCAGCAAACGTTAGGACCACTCTACGATTTCCGAAGAGGTCCTTCAACGCAGGCACACTATAATCCTCGAAGCTCTACGTTTCTGCCTTGACTTCTGTAGTCTTGATCAGCTTGATACACTAAGATTCTTGTTGAAGCCTATCTATTACACTTCAAGATGTAGATCAAGCTAACAAATTTGATCTATCACTAAGTCCTTGTACATATATTTCTCTAAGGAATTTACATATAATCATGAGCATTTACATTTAAACATCAAATCAAAATATGCACTCTCCCAACAACATCTTCATGAACAAGGTATATCGATGAATCAATAAGAGCTAGAGTATTAACAATTTCTAAATTGAACAAATGTTATCGTCGACAACATGCTTTCAAAATTTGTGTGAGTACATATGCAAACCAAAGGAAGTTTGGTTTGGATTAATTTCAAGGGTAATTTAGAGTTTAGAACATTCATCAACTAAGTATTAGTTGAATTGGTAAAGAATTGCTAGGCAACTTAGAGTTCGGTACAATAATGTAAGATAGTACAATAACATTAGAGAACGAAGGTCAAACAATAGTTATTAGTAGTTGAATAAACACATTTCTTATAACAAAATTAAAGACTTTGAATAACCAAAGTAATCTCATTTGGAATAAAGAAATAAAGATTAATTAACTTGCTCAACAGTAAATGAGAGTTAAAGAACTTGCATAACAATAAATTGCTCAACAAGAGATTAGAAATAGAGAACTTACAAAAGTGTATCATGATAGTGAAAAGTAACCTTGCTGAATAATAAAGTAGCAAAGGTTAGGGAACTTGCCTCATGCGTAGGTTAAACAATCACTACTCACGTTCACCACAAGTCCTACATACCATATGTATTGACAATACACATTAGTTACACTAATATTAGTTTCATATAGCTCACTAACAACATCACATCTTTTCATAAACATCACTATTTAGCTTTATTACAACTACTTTAGTGATCATGTCATTGCATCACATACACATTAACAACTTGATACAACGTCCTATTACATGTCCAACATGTTATCATTAGGTTATACTAACACACAAAGAATTGCACTTGCATTCGCGCATCCCGACGCCCTCCGATTGCCTCCAAATACACAATAGTCCTAAAGATGGCCATTTTTACCCTTCATAACGATTTCAAATTGAAAAACTTAAAGAATAAAAGTTCTAGTTCTAGTCTTCCTTGTTCTGGATCATCTTGAATTTCATCAATCGGAGCTCGTATGAAAATGTTATGCCCATTTTAGTAAACTATGTTCTGTCAAATTGTTTTTTTCCAAAATCGGCTTAGCAGACGACCCCCCTTCGGGGCGGGGGTTTATGCATTGGGGGCCCGCCGGGGCGGGGGTCCTTTCAACGTTTTGCGATTTTATGCTCTGTAACACTACGAAAAGCCAAATTAGGCCTCCAAACTCCTTTCTAACAACCATACCAACCTATCTAAGGTATAATAGGTTTACAGAAACATAATCTAATATTTTCTAACGCTTTTGTAGCCATCTAAATTACATAAACATCCAAATTACCACAATTTATTTTCACTATTTTTGTTAAAACTTCACTTTTTGAAAGTTTCATTGAAAATCATCATTGTGCTTTTGTTTTTCAACCAAAACAGTTAATTCAACATATTATGCTTATGTTTATTCATCCTCTTTCGAATTCAATAGTCAATCTATATATTATACAACTAATTAAACCTTAATTTTACTTTAAACTAAGCCCTATTCATATATGTTCATACCAATTCACTGTAATAGATTACCTTCACAAAATACATACTTAATATGAATTCATTCATTATACTCATATATAAACTTAAGAAAACAATTTTATAACAAACATTTTATCATATAAAGCTATATACAACAAACAATTCAACCTTCATAAAGTATTTACAGAGAATTTTAAAAGAGAATATAACTACAACCTTTTGAAAAATACAAGCAAGAGGATACCTTAATTTTAGAAGATGGTGGCTATTCTTTTGATTATGAAGCTTTCTTTTTCCCCAATTCCTCTCTCTAGAATTCTCCCAATTCTCTCTTACTTTTCTCTATAATTTTCTACTTCTCTTTTTGTCTTTCTTCTAAGTCTTTCTCCCTATTCTAAACTCTAACTTACGTATTAAACCCAATATAATGTATAGGTAATAATATATGTATTAAGTATATAATATAATTATGACTTTAACTGACATCAGTTTTTTTTTTAAAAACTCAAAAGCCATAAGACTTGTTTGGCTAACTAACTAAAAATTAACCCATTAAATCTTACACCTTGTTTGGTAAAACATATTTAAATTAAAGACTTAACATTCATTAAGCCTTGTTCGGCAAAAACAGAATTAACCTCCCTTAACTTATTTTAATAACTCCTTTATACTATAGTTTATGGTCACACTTTGATTAATTAAATTTTAATATTTAATTTAATTAATTCTAATAACAATTTATTAAATTAATTCACCACATAAATCAATACGATATAATTATAATTTTCTTTATAATTATAACTTTATTTAATCAACCAAATATTAAAATATTATCCCATGAAGATCAATTTCCTTAACTCGTTAATTATTTATTCAACAAATAAATAATCAACTCAAATCAAATTAAAGAAATATTTATTCTACAATAAACACATTAATTAAATATTTATATAATTCCATAAATATTTAAAATTACAATTTAAATTTTTGGATTGTTACATAGTCGTTGATATTCAGCCTTAACTTTCTGACAAGTCCAGCACCTACTCACATACTCGGCTATCTCTCTCTTCATGTTCGGCCACCATAAACTCTGTCGAATGTCTTGATACATCTTAGTGCTACAAGGATGAATCGAGTACCTCGAACTATGAGCCTCTTGTAAAACTTGCTCCTTTAATTCCGCCTCATTTGGAACCTAAATTCTTCCTTCAAATCTTAATAATCCCTCATTATCAAGACTAAACTTAATATCTTTTTCATTGGTCAACCATTTCTTCATCTGGTCACACTCATCAATTTTGAGTTGTACTTCCTTGACTCTCTCTCTACGGTGGTAGATTGGATCTCCGTCGCAAATAGTCTCTGATCCGTTTCACTCGGCAACTTCACCTCTATCTCCATCCTAGCCATCTCTGTTATTAACTTAGTTTGAGACGTTAACATAGACAACTTCTCCCGACCCTTTCTACTTAAGGCATCGGCTACTACATTAGCTTTTCCAGGGTGATACAAGATTTCACAGTCGTAATCATGTATCAACTCCATCCATCTCCTCTATCTCATATTCAACTCCTTCTGTGTGAAGATATATTTTAGACTCTTGTGGTCCGTGTATATCTCACATTCGTCTTTATTGATGAAATCCTCATTTACTCCAAAAGTCGTGAAGATCATAAGCAACACTCGAGGCTGATACTACAAAAGCTTTGTGAAAACAAGTTATATGCCAAGTTGAAGAAGTGCGAGTTTTGGCTTGAGGAAGCAGCATTACTTGGGCACGTGATATCAAATCACGGAATATCTGTTGACCTGGCAAAGATTGAAGCAATTCAAAGCTGGGAGCAACCTAAGTCAGTGACCAAAGTACGTAGCTTTCTCGGCTTAACTGGTTATTATCGGAAGTTCGTGGAAGGATTTTCTCGAATCTCAACTCCATTGACTCAGCTGACTCGAAAAGATACAAAATTCGGTTGGAGCGAGGAATGTGAGAAGAGTTTTCAAGAACTACAGAAGAGGCTCATTTCAGCACATGTTTTGATAATACCAGCTGGTTCGGAGGAATTTGTCATATACAGTGATGCTTCAGGCAAAGATTTAGGGTGTGTTCTCATGCAACATAGGAAAGTCATAGCCTATGCCTCACGATAACTCAAAGAATGTGAGAGGAATTATTCTACTTATGATATAGAGTTGGCAGCTGTCGTTTTTGCGCATAAGATTTGGAGGCATTACATGTGTGGAGAGAAGGTGGAGATCTATACGGATCATAAAAGCCTCAAATATTTCTTCACTCAAAAGGAACTCAACATGCGGCAACGACGATGGCTTGAGCTATTGAAAGATTACGATCATACCATTCAATACCATCCTGGAAAAGCAAACGTAGTAGCTGACGCATTGACTAGAAGATCATATGCGGCACGAAAAGCGATATTATCAAGTAGAAAGGCCCATTTTGTAGGACTTACAAAGGATGGAGATAGAGTTAAAACTCCAGGACCCATGTGATAATGGCGAATATCTGAGTAGAATCAACTTTAATCGGTAAAGTTAAAGTTGCTCAAGCCTATGCACTCGAACCGATGCGCGTATGAGGAAGAAAGTGCAAGAAGGTGCTATTCCGGAAGCAAGAATTGATGAAGAAGAAATACTTCGAGTCAACTCCAGACTTTGTGTTCCTAACGATTCTGACTTAAAGTATAAAATCATGATGGAGGTGTACAACACACTATTTGCAATCCATCCTGGGAGTACCAAAATGTATCATGATCTTCGACACACATTTTGGTGGAGCAATATGAAGAGAGAGATAGCGGGGTTTATCTCAAGGTGTCTAACTTGTCAACGAGTCAAGGCGGAGCATCAAGTGCCAAAAGGTCCATTGCAACCACTTGAAATTCTAGAATATAAGTGGGAGCACATTACCATGGATTTTGTTACTTGTCTTCTAAAGGTTTCTCAAGGCATAGATGCAATTTAGGTCATTGTTGATAGATTGACCAATTCTGCTAATTTCTTACCTATACGAGAAACTTATACACTTGAACGTCTTGCTCATATGTACATAAATGAGATTGTAAGATTGCAAGTATCCATAGTTTCTGATCGAGACCCAAGATTCACTTCAAGATTTTGGGTTATTTTACAAAAAGCTATGGGCACGGATTTACGATTTAGTTCAGCATATCATCCTCAAACGGACGGGAAATCGGAGAGGACTATTCAAACTCTTGAAGATTTATTAAGACTCTGTGTCCTTAACTTTAAGGGAATTTGGGACAAGTTCTTACCATTGGTGGAATTTTCCTACAACAAAAGTTATCAAGGAAGTATCGGCATGGCTCCATTTGAGGCGTTGTATGGAAGAAAGTGTCGTTCTCCAGTATGCTGGGATGAGGTGGGTGAAGCAACGTTGTTGGGACCGGAATTGGTACGCATGACAACGGAAAAGATTCAAATGATCCGACAACGTATAAAAACCTCACAAGATCGTCAAAAGAGTTATGCTGATCTTCATCGGAAGGACGTGGAATTCAATGTTGGAGAGCATGTGTTGTTACGTGTTGCTCCATGGAAAGGAGTTACGAGATTTGGAAAGAGAAGAAAGCTCAATCCTCGATTCATTGGCCCATTTTTAATCCTCGATCGAGTAGGAACTGTGGCCTATAGACTCGCCTTACCCCCAAGTATGTCTCGTGTTTATAATATTTTTCACATATCTATGTTACGTAAATATTTGAAAGACCCGAGCCACAATATTGAATTAGAACTAGACGAGATAGCGGAAGATTTAACGTATGAAGAAGTACATGTTAAAATATTGGATAAGAAGGAGAATGTTCTACGCTCCAAGGTTATAACTCAAGTCAAAGTTTTGTGGAGAGACCACGATGTTGAGGACATGACCTGGGAGTTAGAATCTGAAATGAAATCAAGGTATCCTCACTTATTTGTCATACCAGGTATGTACCCTAATTTCGAGGGCGAAATTTCATAAGAAGGGGAGGTTGTAAGACCCCAACTTTTATGAATAAAGATGAATTTTTCTATAAATATCATTTTTGAATATTAAGGTTTGAAATTGAAATAATGTTATAGTTGTGGGTAATATTTATTAAATTTGTAAAGTATGCAAGTTGTTATATAATATTCAACTGGTCGGGGAATATTCGTTTTTAACAGGAATATTCATGACGACCAAGACAATCATTAGTGGACCCCATGATTTTAATTATTGTCGAGTTAGAAAAGCACGTAAATATCTTTTATAAAAATAACTACGGAAGTTTTACCGTTAAATCGTTGAAATAACCGGTGGTAAAGTATACGAATGTCGTGGTTGCATAGTAGCATACTGCAGTATTGATTATTGATGCTTACGTGAGAAGTCACTCGCTTTTGTTTAATTATTACACAAAGAATTGTTGCAAATGTATCTCACGTTATTTGATTCAATTATTGTCAATATTTTATATATTATTAAATCAATAATTGAGATGATAAGTTATTCTAATTATTATATGCATAATTAACAATGTCTAGAAAGTTCTCAGAAAGGAAAGGGGTTTCGTCAACTAATCAATACCAATAGGAGAAATCCTTATCTAAAGCCCCCTTTCACGGGAACGATTTGGTTGTTAATATCATGAAGTTATAATAATGATGAATAAATGTTGTTAAAAATATTGAGGGGATTTTTATGAAGCATTTGTCGTAAATTTTTCTCATTATTTGGCATGACTATTATGTCCACAAATTATAACGAACCCATACTTAAATTAAATTTATGACTTCTATGTCTGCTCTGAGTAAGGATGGGATCTGTTTGAGTATATTAATAACTTTATCCATTGTCATGTTGGTATTTTTTATTATTATGATACATTTGGTCCCGTGTTATTATGGTATTAAAGCAAATTCATCATTTGGTTGATAACATTGAAAAGTCATACCTAAGATAATATATATATATATATATATATATATATATAATAAAATAGAACCCATTTTGAATCTTTCATTTGACAAAGCACAAATACGGTTCATATTCATTTTAACTTAATTCTTCCAACTTAATCTAAAGGCTCATATTTCTTCCCGCCCAAATCAAATTCACCCCTACAACCTACTCTCTCTCATGTTCACACATAAAATCTTTCTTTCTCCTATCTCACTACAAGAAATCACACATTTTATGACGAAAATTTTTGCCACGCACAAAATTTTGTCACAATTTGTTAATTAATAATTACGAAGTTTATAATCGTCACTAAAACTTTTGCTTTTGTGACGACTTTTACTTTTGTTACTATTAATCATTTATATCTTCACTAATTTACATATTTGATGACGATTAACAAAATTTCGTCACAAATTATTTTGGAGGTAGAATTTCGTACCAAAATTTTGGAGGGAAATCTTTTAGTGACATTTTTTAATAATTGATGACAGTATTTATTGTCACAAAATATTTCTTTCGATGACAACATAATAGTTTGTCATTAATTATTTGTAAAATTTAGTGACAATGTGCTTTCGTCACTAATGTTCACATTTAGTGACGCCAAATACAAATTCGTCACAATTTTATTTGGAGGGAAAATTTTTAAAGACGAAAAAAAATTAATTTATGACAATTTGTATTGTCATAAATACCAATTTTATATGACGAGATAATAGTTTGTGTAACGACCCCAAAATAGGTCCATTCCATCCAACCCATTCTGAGTCGCCAAATATATGGTACGAAAAACAACTACAACTTTATTACAACAATTGTCGTGCAAAATACAACAACACATATGCTGTGAGTTTGGATACCAATATATACCAAATGTAACTCTGGACACCAACTTGGATAACACGTCACCATGACACCTTACATAAAGGTACAGTCAAAAACTATTTTAGAAATTAGAATCTTTGGGAAGTGCTCAAGGAAACCTTCGTACATGGGAGGCCATGCTTTTAGGTTATGGTAGATATCATATGGCCACAGAATTATCCTTGGTTGACCCAATAGACCCCAAAGAAAAACAAGAAGATTACTATCATATTCTTCCCAATGGCGAGTCTTCTCTTGACATATCATTATCTCCATTGTCTCTAATTTGGTATTATACTCCAAACAAACACCAAGATTATATAGGTAGTGCTTGTAAATATACTCAGCAAGTGGATGAGCACAACCATGTCTTATGATAACACGAGTTTGTATGTCATTAGACATCTTGTATGATAGTGACATAACACTCTTCCAAAGTTGGGTTCGCTTTCACCCTATTTAATTCACCAAAATAACTATTAAATGATGTATAAAATACAACACACTAAAGCCCTCAATAAAATTATTTTCATACTCTTTAGGAGAACCTCAACAACTATAGACCACCGATTCTATTCCCTTGTTATCCCCGCTCAACCATTGACTACACTTTTATTACCCGAAAGGAATTGTGAAACAAAAGGGTGAGCACAACTAGCTCAATAAAGAATATTATGACTAAAGATAAATAAATTATCAATAGTCTTCATCAAGAATGAATCGTAGATTTAGAACATATGGTAGATGATAAAACTTTTCAACCATAGTTGCGGTGAACGAAAGCAATCCATTAAAAGAGTCAAATAGACTATAAAGTCTATTGTCTTCTCCACGTTAAAAGTCCACCAACAATATTTTATCCCCAGAACATCAATCAACAGTTCCTTTCCACAATCGTATGAATAACTCATAATCATAATTGTGATTCTAAATTCTCTCTTCTCATCCGTGACGAAGATAATTTTCATCATTGTCTTTACGAAACATCAAATATCATGGTTATACCAAATCACAGTTCCTGCTCATAATCATAATAATAAATTCATCTTTGCACCACGCAGTCAAAGATATTCATCAACGATTCATCTTTACACTACAAAGCTAAAGATATTCAACAACAGTCATCTTTGCATTACGAGCCAAAGATATTCATCAATAATTCATCTTTGCACTTCAAAGCTAAAGATATTCAACAACAGTCATCTTTGCATTACAAGCCAAAGATATTCATCAATAATTCATCTTTGCACTACAAAGCTAAAGATATTCAACAACAGTCATCTTTGCATTACGAGCCAAAGATATTCATCAATAATTCATCTTTGACACTACAAAGCTAAAGATATTCAACAACAGTCATCTTTGCACAACGAGCCAAAGATATTCATATATCAACGAAATACATAATCATTTTGAAGTTATATAACAATAATTATAACCATGTTGATCAATTCACCTTTGCACTTAAGTTAAAAATATTCAATTGTAAATTCAATGGTCATGATCATACCGATCAACAATTCAAACTTTTTGCACCATCGGCCAAAGAGAACCTATGGTCACGATCATTCCAATAATCTACCCATCTTTACACTCAAGTCAAAGAGAAATATCATCATTAGGGTTATAAGAATGTTATATAAAATAATATAATCAAAACATGGTTTTAATTTCAAGAGTAAGATTCATAAATCAACGATAATTTGGTCGAGAAGAAACCAATTTGTTGTGAATAGTACCCGTGATAAATACATAGTCCCATATCGTGCATAGTAACCTCGACTAAAAGATAAAGTTTCATAATAAAATTCATATCCATATTTATAACACCTTAATCCAAATGTTATAAATCACTTAGAAATCTCATAATCTAATATTATTAATATTATAATAATATTTTAATCATTTCTCAAACTTATAAATAATTTAATCCAATTATTTACACTTTAATAATTAATGCATTTAATCATCTAAAATGCCAAACTCATAAGATTTCATCATCATTAACCAAAACCCTCATAAAAATCGCATATATCTCATATATGATTCTCAAGCCAATAAATCATATTTTCAATTTTCTTACTTCACATAACATATTTAATTCATTTACTCATAACTAGAACATTTTCATGAAAAATACCAAATCGTTCTAAAAATATTTCTTTTCCGGGATTTAGCATAAAATAGTCCCATATTGAACATATATTTTCTCGAAATTTTAAAAATTCATTTACTATTTTTCATATGACCAAAACCATAGAATATTTAAACATTTATCATAAATTGTACTTTTATCCAAAAATTAGAAATTCACAGAGTACACTGATATTATATAGATGTACTCTCAATAAAAATTTCATCAATTTTGGAGTTAACCGCAAGGAGTTATAAATAGTTACTTTTAAAATAGTCTTTTCTCATAAAATCCATAACTCCTAATCTATACATCCAAAAATACCTCAAAATAATCATAGTGGTGTAAAATTCAAGAATGATCAAAACATGGATACAATCAAAGCTAGTATCCAGAATAGATATTTTGGACGAAAAGAAGAAATTTTATTTTTTTTGGTGAATAGTGTCGATATCGTGAATAGTCTCAGATATCGTGAATAGTGCCGTATACGTGAATAGTAACTCCGACACCAAAAGATAGAAATTCCACAAAAACATCTTCACGCTTCATGCATGAATAGTACTCGTGAATAGTAAATCGTGAATAATAACTCATGAATAGTAACTTGTGAATAGTAACTCATGAATAGTAACCTCGACATGAAAAAGTTCCAAATTTGATAAAAACTTCAGATCAACATTTCAAAGATAATGATATTGAAGAAATAATATCATTCTGAAAAAAAATAATATCCCTTACTATCCCTTACCTCAAAAGAAAAAAAGACTTGACGGGATATCGGATATATTGAAGGAAACTTGCAATCGATGAATATCAACTCGCCAAGTATCTAAATACTCACAAATTACACTCAATAATCTAGAGAGAAGAGAGAAAACTTTGTTTCGGTGTGATTTTCAATTCTAACTTAGCCCTCTATTTATAGGAAAATGTTAGCCCACCAAGGCGAGACTTGACTCGCTACTCCGATGGCTTTACCTCGCTACTATTCCACCCACCAAAAATCAGCCATCTTCCCTAACAACCAAGAGTGGGGCCCACTCAATTCTAGAATTTTCCACCAAAACCTAATTTTAGAATCGATTTACCTCTTAAAATTCATAACAAATCATACGTTCATTTTAACGGTTCAAAATTTGTGGACATATACTCAACTTATATATGTATAACATATCCAAAATTACAACGATCCAACGGTCGGATCAAAATTTATAACTCACATAATATAGTGAAGAACAACGATTTTTTGGACTATTAGTCCTTTGGACCGATTTCATTCAAAATTTCACCACGAAATATCTACAAAGAATTTTTTGGGTGATTCAAATTTCTCTGATTAGCTTACTTCTAGGGCTTTCTTTTGATATATGGCTCATCTCTTAACTCATTATACATTAAAGAGTTATGGATTTTACAAAATCAAGTAATAAACTAATTTTTACGAAAATCCCATATTTTGTTCTCCATTTAAACAAATCTCGATAAAACACCTCATCTTTAATTCCTTCACTTATAAATACATAAATAAATCCATCATTTATATCCACATCAAATAAATATTTTCTTATCATATAAATCAATAACTAATTATTCACAAATAATATTACGAATCACAATAATGACAACCGCACGGTTCAGAAAGAGGGGCTTTCAATAAGAATTTCTCCTTCTTGGCGGCGCAATTAGGTGACCAAAACCTCTCCTTGATGAGAACTTTCTAGACATTGCCAATAATGCTATCTAATAATATTATTCAAATAATATGAATTATTGATCCGATAATGGGAAATATCATGCAAAATGATAATTATTGAACAACAATAATAAAATATCAACACAGCAATTATTGAATCAATAAAATAAAATATTGAACAGTAATTATTGTAACAATTATTGAGTAGTGCCTTCTCACGTAAGAATCAATAATTGAAAAAAATCTTGTCAATACTGGTGCACTCTTGCAACAACGCGTATTACTTTACTTTACCAAGGGTATTTCAACAAAGTGTTACTTGGTAATGATTACTGCCAATTATTTATAAAAACTTAATTTTGTCGTTTTCTTCATCCCAAGCGGTTATTCTCGTTATGGGGCCCAAAAATGGCTACTTGGCCGCATACGAATATTCCCCGCACGAAAGAATATTCCACGACCAAACGAATATTCCTTAACAACAATGAATATTTTATAACCACTTGTGTATTTTGAAAAAAATCATATATCACCCTTAACTTTAACTTTTATCAATTTAACCATTTCTTTGAATAGTAATTATAAGAAAAATTGAATACTTTTATTTCATAAAATTCGGGGTCTTACAGTTTGTCACTAATTAAATGAGTGGATAAGTGACGAAAATGGGTCATCATAAATTCTTATATTTAGTGACAAAGTACGTAATATCGTCACAATTTTATTTGGAGGCAAAATTTTTCTTAAAACTTTTGGAGGGAAATTTTTTAAAGATAAAAATAATAATAATTTATGACAATTTTTATTGTCATAAATACAAATTTTATATGACAAGATAATAGTGCGTCACTAATTAGATGAGTGGATAAGTGACAACACTACAAAAAAATTAGCCTTTAACAACGATTTTTCGAGCAACGAATATTCATATAAATATTTATATGAATATTTAAAGATATATATATATATATATATATATATATATATATATATATGGTATGGTAATAAAATTTTTCTAATACACAAAAATATAACATAAGAAGCAAAAATATAACAATTAGGTTTTGAACCTAAGACCATGGGTTATTGGGCCATTAAGCTACCTTTGAGTCATTCTAATTTATTAGTTAACTAAACAAATCTCAACATTAAAGTAAATTTTAGATGAAATATTTATAAATTAATAAATTTTAAAAATAAATTTATATGAATATTCGTTTATAAATATTTATATGAATATTTAGAGATAAATTTATAACTATATATATATATATATATATATATATATGGTAATAGAATTTATCTAATACACAAAAAATATAACATAAGAAGTAAAAATATCACAACTAGGTTTTGAACCTAAGACCCATGGGTTATTGTGCCATTAAGCTACCACTAAGTCATTCTAATTTATTAGTTAACTAAACTACCGCCATAACTATTAGCAGTAGACAGTGTAGCACATGAGCAAATGAGTAATTTCTTATGTCGCTACAGCTTGTTGCGGTAGGGGGAAATCTATTTCAATCCGTGTCATCCAATGTTGCTATCAATAGTATAGATTATGGTTGTTGAAATAGTACTCGTGACAATCGATTGTCAAGCATGTTAGTTCCGGGCCTCGGACCCAAATAAACTCAACCTCGTCAAACCTGATTATTATATCTATGTTTCCCAATGTTTTCTATTTCTAGATAGAAGTAGGATATACTTACAAGTAATCCCTCACTCCGAGAAATAAAAGTGATGATTGATTTTATGCGAATTTAAAAAAAAAATATCAAATGATAAAATTATTCATATTTAAATTCTCATCTAATTGCATATTTTTCTATACATGACTAGTGATATTATATAATATAAGTAAATATTTAACTTGAGATTATATAAAATAATAAGAACTTTTATTCTTAGATGGAGGAGTAACTTAAATCATGAACATATTTTTAAGCCCAAAATAAAACATAAAAAGAATAATAGTAATGGTATACCCCTAGCTATTCCTAATTCTCCTTTTACCTTTTTTCTAAATATATTATAAAATTAAATTATAATACTATCATTCTAAGAGAAAACATAAAAATGAAGAAAATTTTATTATGTTTTATGAACTTAAATGAGAATAAAGTTATATTTAAAATGACTTATAAGTCATTCCCAATAAGATAGTTTGACTTCATATTAATGTAATATCAATTTTATTCCTATTTTATTTATTATTTTTTTAAAAAACGAATTTGTAAAAAAGAAGGGCAAGATGCAACGTTACTTTTATTGGCATTAGAATTTTTATTTTTATTTTTTTATAGCTGAAGTCTTATATACTCCTTCATTTCCAACGCCGATGACAAAGAATAAACATAAAAAAATATTGATGTTTGTAAACAAATATAAGAGATCAAAAAAAAAATTCCAACGTCACGTAAAGATGGGGACTTTCCAATCGTCATCATTATTATTATTCACAATATTAATCGACCAAGTCGTTCCCAAGAAAGAGGGGGCTTTCCAATAAGGATTTCTCCCCATTGGCGCGCAATTAGGTGACCAAACCTCTCCTTGACAGAACTTCTAGACATCGTTAATATTGCAAATAATAATATTAATAACTTTGTCATCTCAATTATTGATTTAATAATATATAAAATATTGACAAGAATTGAATCAAATAACGTGAGATACTATGCAGCAATTACTGCAGTAATATTTGAACAAAACTGTGTGACTTCTCACGTAAGCATCAATAATCAATACCGCGTGCTACTATTCAACAACGCGTATTACTATACTTTTATCACCGGGTGTGTCAACAGTTAACGGTAAAACTTCTGTCGTTATTTTCATAAAGTATTTTTCTCATTTTCTTAATCTGACAATAATTACATTGTAGGAATTCTACCAATGATTGTGTCGTCTGCATTTAATATTCCTATTAAAAGCGAATATCCCCCCACCAATCGAATATTATATAACAACTTGCGTATTTTGCAAAATTTATAAATATTACCCACAATTATACATTATATCAAATTCATTCCATAATATTCAAAAATGATATTTATAGAAAATTCATCTTTATTCATAAAAGTTGGGGTCTTACATGTTACATCTTACTCTCCATTTTTACAACTATGTTTTATAAAAAATTAAAAAAAGTTACAATGCCGGTTAGTTTGGCATTAGATCACATTTTTATTTTTTTTCAAATTTCTTTAAAAAAATAAAATCGTTTTAAAAAAAATTAAGATAATTCTTTTTTAAAATTCATTTTAAAGAAAAATATTTTTTAAAGTGGCGTTGGTTGCCTTTCTGATTTTTAGCAAAAAAAATATCTAAAAATTTAATTCCATTTCAAATGGCATTCAGTAATTTTTCCCAAATCAGATGTGAGAGCTTTTACTCCCAATAGTAGTCGTTGAAGTTTTTATTTTTTAAAAAATATTTGTTTAAAAATAAAATCTTTTTTAAAACAATTAAAGCTTTTTTAAAAAAAATAATTTTTTTTTATAAAAATTGTTCTTAAATTAATTAATTTGATTAAGAGAAGAGCATATTCTAAAAAAATTTGAACAAAATAGATATAATTAAGAAAATTGAATATAATTTAGGCGTTTAGTGATTGATTCAAAATCGGGCCTTTCTCGCAATGATGGAGCGGTGAGCATCGGAGGAGAATGCGAAGGAGGAGGAGAAAGTGTCGACCCAGCAAAGTAAATCAATCGATGGCGTACCCCAGCAAAGTGTCGACCCAGCTAGAGCCATGGTGTGATCTAGAGGACAAGGTGGTTCTGATCACCAGAGCATCATCGGGGCTCGGTTGGGATTTTTGCATCACCCTTGCCAAGGCTGGTTGCAAGGTGATTGCTGCCGCTCGACGCGCCGATCGACTCAAGTCTCTTTTGGATCTAATTTTTAAGGTATTTGTATTTGTATTTTTTATTTGTCATGTTTTTTAGTTTATAGAGGAGTTAATTGTAGTTGTATTGATTTTTTTGTGAAGTAAAGGAGTTGCTTGGATTGAGATATTTCTGCTTGTTAGATCAAACCGAAGGCTGATTGAGAAGCGGTAAAATTAAAAAAACTATTTTACACTAGATAATTTCTTTAATACAATATTTGCATTTGCAGGGAAGATTTGGCACATTTTATCTCTTTGAGATTGTTTCATTGTTTTCACCTCCACATAAATGGCATAATGCAAAAGGATCTTAAACCCGAAAATATTCTTTTAAATATATTTATAACTCTTCTATATTAAAGCCTCAACTCTCATCACATCGATCAACTACTTTTTGATGCAAGTATAGATGAAGATTTGTACGATCTTGAGACTTATCTATTGCGAAGGAAGGCAACAATTAAAAAACCCTTAGTTTTAGTATAGTGAATTGTTGAGTAATGAAGGATCAATTTCATATTCTTGCGACTTTATAATAATTGAAACAAATTAATCAAGAGAATGAAAGAATAAAATGAAAAGTGGGGAGTGGGGAGTGGGGGAGTGGGGGTGGGGGTGGGGGTGGGGGGTGGGGTGGGAGGGGAGGGGGAGGGAGGAGAGGATGTGATTCTGTGACTTGGTCTCAGATAGCATAAATGCTTATGCCTAATTATTAAATTTTTGATCAATCACATTCACAAAGATTACACAAACAAAGAATTTCATTATTCATATATTTGCAGATTACATCGAGAAGAAGGCATCTTCCCTGGACTTCAAATGCTTTTCCGCTACTACCCGGATAGGTGATTGGTATTACCTTTACCTCCTCTGTGCATTAATAACACATGCTAATTACAGAGTGTCGGTTTCTAATTACTAAATCAAAATATATTCACAACAACAACTTAGTTACAATTGAAGTATAATGACTTTCTTGCAGTTGAGGTGAGACCATGACTTTTGTAATCCTTGGTGGAAAATTAATATCTAAAATTTGGATTTGGGTGCTTTCTTTATTCCTAAAAGGAACTAAAGATATCTTTTTTTAGAGGATTTGTAAGTTATATGAAGTTTAGTTTATGTTGTTTGTTCATTGTGTAATTCTTTGGACTTTGAATCTGTGTACTTGTTTCTTTTAGATGGGACAAGAGAAGGTTAGTGCTAGCGGGACATCCTATTTGAACAGGACTGATAACACCATATGAAGGGCAGCGCGCATACATTGTCAACTATATGTCGATTAAAACTTGGTTCTATCTTGCTTTTTGTTATACTATTGTTAATTGAATGTGGTTTGTATTATTGAAACTTATGAATCGATATGGACTAAGTTAGCTCAAGACTCTATAAAATGGTAGGCATTTGAGGCCTTTCAAGTTGTTGTACCCCCCTCCCCACCCACTTTTTTTTTCATACTTGAGGAAAAATTACTGCAGTTGGAATGTTGGATATTATTATACTGTTTTCACCCATTTTGAGTTAATATTGTATGGACATGTGCTAATGTGGAAGTTTTTTTCATTTTTTAATTTTAGTTCCCATTTGGTGCCGATTGCTTCAATTAGTCCTCGCTTATATTTTTCAAGCGCCTCATCTGGCCTTAAGGGATAGCTGTAGACTCAGGTATGCTTGAAAGCTGGGGAAAAGAAAGAACAAGTACAGATATTTTTGGAATATTTAAAATTTCATGATTGACAGATTCAATGGTTTCTCGAATGATACTTTGCCATTTGAATATCTTCTTGCATTTGCATACCAGTAATCATTTATCATTGATATATGATATATTTTGGTTCATATTTTACAGTTTTAACTTATATTCTATTCAATGTTCTGATTGTTTCTCTGATCCCACAGGGCCGACTTATTAACTCTGGCACCGAGGGAGATTGCTATGTTGGACAATCGCACTTCTTCCGCCCCGCTTTATCTCTGGATGCCCTTTCACCGCTTTGGAACTGCTAAAAGGTCTTAACTATTGTGATATAAAAATATGCGAGGAGTTTCTGTAGAAAAGAAATCAATATGCTTGCTTGTTAAAACTTTACAAATGCACTACAATGCATCATGAGGCTCTCAAACTTCTTCATCCATTAGTAGAAGAGTCAAAATTAGACAAACAATAAGCTGATATCACTCAAAAATTCAAGCCTGAGATGACTATTGAATATCTCAAAGCAAGTTTGATCATATCTGTGCAAAATTAATTGTCCTGGTTGCAGTTTAATTACTAAATAGAGTTTGCAACATGATTCTTCTGGATCATATACACTTATAGACCATATATGTTATAACATTTAACAAGAAATTAATGATCAGGCTGATTATGTAGGGTTTTTGGATTCCCACGGCCACCTATTAGACACTAGAAGAAGGTCTTTATATTCACCACTTCAGCACAGATAAATAAATTCCTGAATTTATTATACAAATTCTTTTCTATTGTATATAAGTTATAGCTATCGTATTCTTTGAAAACATTAAAGCTTTTGTTTCATCATGTACCTACTGTTGGATTAATCTTTATTAATCTTAATTGGGACCACACATGTATATAATTAATGTGTATTATCATGAATGAACTTGTTTTTCATTTCATTTTACTTTTTCACTAATTCTTATTACAGAGGCTGTGCCGAAACTGATTTTAGATTTGATGAATGTGGAAAAGCTTACTAGAGAAAATGTGGCCACCAACTCCATGTAAAATACTCATCTTTCCCCGCTTTTAGTTTCGCATAATTTCAACTGTTTCAAAGAGATCATTCTAAAAATTTGCAAATACAAATGATTCGATCAAATATAGATTTCATCATGTTTGTTGCAGCTTCTTGTACTAGAATATACTTATAGGTTAGAATAAGCTACTGGTATGATGTGCGTTGCAGCTTCATTGTAATACTTACTTATAGGTTAGAATAAGCTGCTGGTATGATGTGTGTTGCAGCTTATATGAATAAGCATTAATCAGATTATTACTTGAAATGTTATGGGCAAAATTTACAAGTTGCTCAAATGGTGATTATCACATTAAAGATTGTGCATTGTTTACTGAGTTATCTAAACTGAATACCTTTAAGAAAATTCATTAAAATTTGTGTAGCCTAAATGATCTCAATAACAGCGATAAGTACACAACAATTTTGTTGTGATTTGAGAAGTTTGAAAACAAAATTGTATTTAATTTTCCGGTGAACACCTTTTATGCATATGCTTTTGTGACCTTTTATGGAAAAAGTTTTCTACATTCTGTAGACCTTTTATTTACAAAAGTTATGTGGATATTGTGAATAAAAGCCACTATGGTGTCCAAATAGTGACTAGCAAATAAATGTCTATGCACCTTATCTATATAATTTTCTGAATCCGTGTTCATAATTTTTATGTTTCATATTGAGGAATATTTGTTCCATATCCGGATCTCTGTCTCTTAAGTTT